>JACEFZ010006135.1:55000-367886 GCA_014155875.1 Cepaea nemoralis | reverse complement strand
TAAAAACCAGATAGACTACATCCTGATTAGCAGAAGGTTTTGAAATGCACTGACAGTCGCAAAAACAGTTCCAATGCTGACTGTTACAGTGATCACAGATTAATTACAGGCATATTGATGGTAAAGTTAAAGAAAGTCAAGTATACAACCGGAAACACTAAATTAAAAAAAATTGAAAACTGACAAAGAAATACAAGAAATTTTAACATATAAGTAAAGAACAAATTTGATATATTGTCTGATCTAGAGAACCTATTTCAAAATGTGGATGATCAATGGGAAATGTTGAAGAATCAGTTATATAATCAGTTTAGCTGCAGCAAAAACTGTTCCAAAATTAAAGAAAGTGGGTCAGACATGGATGACTGAAGAAATTTTACAGCTAATGGAAACAAGGAGACAGAATAAAAATAATCCTGCCAAATATAAAGAAATTCACAGAAAAGTCAGAACATGATGTAAGGAGGCAAAAGAAGCATGGCTCAAGGAAAATTGCATAGAATTTGAAAAACAACACAACAGTAAAAATACCAAACTAATGCACAAAAGAATTCAGGAACTTACTAATCAAATAACACATACATCAGCAGGCTGCCTAAAGACAAAATATGGAAAAATCATAATAGAAAAAGAACAGATTTTACATGTATGGTCAGATTATGTGAAAAACCTTTATGGTGATAACAGAGAAGGACAGTATGACATTCAAAATAATAATGAAGGACCATCAGTTTTGAAGATGGAGGTTCAGAATGCGCTTAACCATGTGAAATCTGGCAAGACCCCCCGGTTCAGACAGCATCACAACAGAAATGATTAATGCTTTAGAAGAATATGGAAAAGATAAAGTTACCAGACTCCTGAATACCATATATGATACTGGAGATATACCTCATGAATTATGTAAATCTGTATTTATTGCAATCCCAAAGAAATCGGGAGCCTTGGAATGTGATCAACATCGAACAATTAGTATAATGAGTCACATCACGAAGATTTTGTTAAGAATTATCATGCAAAGAGTTAGGAAGAAAATACAACCTGAAATAGGAGAGGAACAATGTGGGTTTGTAGAAGGCAAGGGTACAGTAAATGCTGTGTACTTACTGAGAACAGTAATTGAACGTTCTATAGAAGTAAACAAAGATCTACACCTCTGCTTTATTGACTACACAAAGGCTTTCGATAAAGTGAGACATGTCGACATGATAAGGATGCTTGAAGATCTACAAATTGATGGAAAAGACCTTAGACTTGTAAAAAACATATATTGGAAACAACAAGCTATCATCAGAAATGATAATGATGTAGGTCAATATCAGCCTATTAAAAGAGGTGCGAGACAGGGATGTGTAATGTCTCCAGATCTTTTTCCCTGTACAGTGAAAATATTTTCAGAAATATAGAAGATATGGAAAGGAATCAACATTGGGGGACGATAGCATCAATAACATTAGATATGCAGATGATACAGTCTTGATTGTAGACAATGAACAGGACCTGCAACATTTAGTAGATGCGGTTGTTGCACACAGTGAGCAACTAGGGTTAGAATTGAATAGTAATAAGACACAGATTATGGTCGTCACTGGGAAGAAGGAAATACCACAATGTGATATACAAGTAAATGGGCATATTCTTAAGCAAGTGAATCGGTACAGTTATCTCTGAACATTCATAACATCTGATGGGAGATGCCTTGAAGAGATTAGAACAAGAATTGCCATTGCGAAGGTTGCCTTTTGCAAGATGAAAAACATACTGACCAATAAAAAGATATCAATTGAAACGAGAAAAAGAGTGTTGAGGTGCTACATAGAACCTGTGCTTTTGTATGGATGTGAAGCGTGGACAATAAGCAGTCAAGCTGAAAATATCTAATGTCTGTGGAAATATGGTTTCTGAGGAAAATGCAGTGAATACCATGGACAGACAGAAAAACCAGTGAACAAGTCCTTCAAGAAACAAATAAAGATCGTAATCTGATTAGAGTCATTAGACGTAGACAGTTAAAATTTTTTGGGCATGTTATGAGAAGAAATGACTTGGAGAACTTGGTGACACTGGCAAGATCGAAGGGAAGAGATCAACTGGAAGACCGAGAAGTAAATACTTGGATGGCTTGGCCACGTGGCATGGTTGAGACAGGCACATGGAGCTGATCCACGACTCTGGTGATCGGGTGAGATGGCAGAACATGACTGCCCACGCTTATCGGTGTGGCACATGATGGATGGATGGTTGTTGATTGGAATGGATAGAACAACAAAGGTTAGAATACAGAGAGCACACATATTTATCATGGCTACATAGTGGGTGTACAACCTGAACATTTGACAAAGCATTTGAAAAACTCATTTTTGCTTTTGAATATAAGAGTTAAGAAAAGTATACAAAATTCATTGGGTGAAAAAAAAAAAAAAAACGTTTACGGGTAAATTTGTTCAACAAAATGTCTATTTATAGTTATTATTAGCTGCTTGGCTGTTTTGAGACTAGTTTGCTCTACATGGTTGTTCTTGTCTAGATTTCTCTTTTACTAGCTTGTCTGCCTTGCCATTATCAGGTACGATAAAATGGCTCAATACCTACTGCATAATTATTCCAGTCTTGTTATGTGTGACTGTCTTGTCTGCAGTTAGATTTATCATAATTTTGGATCCATACTACTGTTTTCTGTAGCCAACAGCAGGCAGTGAGGCAGTGAATATAATGATGTCAGTTGCTGTCTAGAAGAAAGTCCTTAGGCCTCTCCAGTGTGGTGATTTCTGCCTCATAATTTGAGCACACCTCTTTACTTGCTTGAGTGACCCTACTGAATTGTCTGGGTACTGCATGTCAACTCCAAAGCCAGGGTTGATGGTGGTGTTAGTAGTATATCCATATGTATGTATATACATACCCACTCTTCCAGATTGGAATCAGTCCTCACATGCACAACATCTGATTCTGTGAGCACTACTTGCTGTTCCATCTATTCATCTTGTATGACTGTCTGGTGCTGCAGGTGAGCATGTGGTGGTAAATTACTCTCTTGGTACCTGTAGTAAGCATGTGGTAGCAGATTACTCACTCTTGCTGCTTCTTGTCTTCATTCTGGGAGGTGATAACTTGTTCTGATTTCACTAACATGTAGGTCACATCTATATTTATTTGATCTACTTGTATCCAGTTTTCAACTAGCCCAGCTAGGGTAGTTTCAACTCATTCTTCTGCTTCTGTCATAAATCTCCAAGGCAGCTTTGTGCTTTTGAAATTCAAGAGGTTCTAATGTTATGCGAATGGTGTAATTGTTGTAATTCTTCTCCTGGGATCTCATTGAAAGAAACAGCATCTGTGATCTTTGTCTGGATTGTTAATCAACCAAACAATATTTGTTTGCGCACCAGGAAGCCCTTTTTCCAAACTCAGGAAATATATCTGTATGTTAATCTGTTGTCTTATTGTCACCATTTTGACTTCTTCCATTTGGACTTTTTCCAATTGCAAACTGACTCAGTTTTACATACAGCATTTGATTATTTAGTCAGAGCTGTTATTGAATGTTTCTTTTATGGTAATCTGTTTGTTTATTGGGTTCTGCTGATACCCGATTTAGACAGTCTTAGTATGTTCTCATTGTTTAATTATGTAATAATGCTAATTTGTCCGTGTTTAATTGATTACAGCTTAATCTTTTCCAGTACCTGCCGCTGATGCCTAATTTGACAGTTTTATCATTGTCTTAGAACCCATATACAATGTTAATTTTTCTGCTCATCTATTTATGGGGTGTGTCCTGATGTCAGAAACAATTTTATGACTACAAAATTTTCATCTGTTCTTATTTGGTTGTAATTTGGTCTTTCTCAGTGCAACCTCATGTAAATGCCGATGGCACGCTTTACCATTTTGACCCCACCTGCCCACCCCCGTTCATGGTCCAGCCACAGACACAGCCGCCCCCTGCCCAAGTTGTATACCAGACTGTGAGTATTGCTTAACCATATGCCTGGTTGTTTGAATATAAATGTGGCATAAAAAGGTCTTCGCAAGGCTTTAAGAAACTTATTTCCAAGGCTTTAAAACTTTTCTAAGACTTAAAATGTTGGTAACGCAAGGCTGTAAAGTTGCACAGAGATTTAAACAAGTGTACAAAATTATTGCAACAACTTCTATAAAAGACTAAATAATGTATCTTCAAAGACTTTAAATATCGGGAGTCTCCGTGGCGAAGTGGTCAAGCCATTTGCCTGCTGCTCCAAAGATTGTAGGTTTGATTCTGGGCTGCGTCCTTTGGTTCACGAGTGCATTTTTTCGGAGGCTCCCGTGGGTCATCGCTGAAGCTACGGAGTTTGTGCTTTGTGCGACGCTTTCGGCAGTTTGCTGCGGAAAGAAACTGAGCCATATGTGATAAAACCTGGTGCAATGAAGTCGACCCTGGCGACTTTTAGACTTTAAATAATGTCTACACAAGACTTAAAATATATACGCAAGACTTTAAATACTGTATCTTCTAAGACTTTAAATGTTGACTGCACAAGGCTGTAAAGTTTGTACAACTTGTACAAAATTATTGCAACAACTTCTACACAAGACTTTAATTAATGTCTACACAAGACTTAAAATATCTACTCAAAACTTTAAATAATGTCTACTCATTTAAAATATTCTATGCAAGACTTTAAATACTGTCTCTTCAAAGACTTAAAATAATGTCTACACGTCTTAAAATATCTACACAAAACTTTAAATAATGTCTACTCAAGATGTTGAAAATCTATGCAAGACTACATAATGTCATTTCAAGACTACACAGCTTTTAAAGTCTTCTACACATGGCTGTTAATAATGTCCACATGACACTTGACAGAGTTGTACACAATTTCCACTTGACAGAGCTGTACACAATGTCTACACGACACTTTACAAAGCTGTACACAATGTTCACAATGTCCACATGACACTTGACAGAGCTGTACACATTGTCCACATGACACTTGATAGAGCTGTACACAATGTCTACATGACACTTGACAAAGCTGTACACAATGTCCACATGACACTTGACAGAGCTGTACACAATGTTCACATGACACTTGACAGAGCTGTACACATTGTCCACATGAAACTTGACAGAGCTGTACACAATGTCTACACAACACTTGACAAAGCTGTACACAATGTCCACATGACACTTGACAGAGCTGTACACAATGTTCACATGACACTTGACAGAGCTGTACACATTGTCCACATGACACTTGACAGAGCTGTACACAATGTCTACACAACACTTGACAAAGCTGTACACAATGTCCTCATGACACTTGACAGAGCTGTACGCATTGTCCATATGACACTTGACAGAGCTGTACACAATGTCCACTTGACAGAGCTGTACACATTGTCCACATGACACTTGACAGCTGTACACAATGTCTACAGGACACTTGACAAAGCTGTACGCAATGTCCTTATGACACTTGACAGAGCTGTACACAATGTCCACATGACACTTGACAGAGCTGTACACATTGTCCACATGTCACTTGACAGAGCTGTACACAATGTCTACACGACACTTGACATAGCTGTACACAGTGTCCACATGACACTTGACATTGCTGTACACATTGTCCACATGACACTTGACAGAGCTGTACATAATGTCTACACAACACTTGACAAAGCTGTACACAATGTCCACATGGCACTTGACAGAGCTGTACAATGTCCACATGGACACTTGACAGAGCCATACACATTGTCCACATGACACTTGACAGAGCTGTACACAATGTCCCTGACACTTGACAGAGCTGTACACAATGTCCACATGACACTTGACAGAGCTGTACACAATGTCCACATGACACTTGACAGAGCCATACACAATGTCCACATGACACTTGACAGAGCTGTACACAATGTCCACATGACACTTGACAGAGCTGTACACAATGTCCACAAGACACTTGTCAGAGCTGTACACAATGTCTACACGACACTTGACAGAGCTGTACACAATGTCCACATGACACTTGACAGAGCTGTACACAATGTCCACATGAAACTTGACAGAGCTGTACACATTGTCCACATGACACTTGACAGAGCTGTACACATTGTCCACATGACACTTGAAAGAGCTGTACACATTATCCACATGACACTTGAAAGAGCTGTACACAATGTCCACATGACACTTGAAAGAGCTGTACACAATGTCCACATGACACTTGACAGAGCTGTACACATTGTCCACATGACACTTGATAGAGCTGTACACATTGTCCACATGACACTTGACAGAGCTGTACACATTGTCCACATGACACTTGAAAGAGCTGTACACATTGTCCACATGACACTTGAAAGAGCTGTACACATTATCCACATGACACTTGAAAGAGCTGTACACAATGTCCACATGACACTTGACAGAGCTGTACACATTGTCCACATGACACTTGACAGAGCTGTACACATTATCCACATGACACTTGAAAGAGCTGTACACAATGTCCACATGACACTTGAAAGAGCTGTACACAATGTCCACATGACACTTGACAGAGCTGTACACAATGTCTACATGACACTTGACAAAGTTGTACACAATGTCTACAGCAGAGATGTCAACAACCTCTACACATGGCTTTCAGACGTCTTTATGTTGTGTGTCCTTTGCAGGATGTTGTAGTCAACACCAGCTTGATTTTCTAGGCAATTTATTTTATGTTCATTAGCTTGCCATGGCTTTCTGAGTGGGACGTGGACATGTAAGCCCAAATGACCGGTGTGAGGAATGAACCCACTACTCCACCATAGGTGCAGTCAAGTGTGAGCGCGAGGATCTTAAACCTCTCTGCCATGCTGACCTCTAAAATATTGCATGACCTTTGCTACATAGCTTTAACAAACTTGTACACTAGGCTTGAAATAATGTCTACTCAAGGCTTTAACAGGGCTTCTACACAGAGCGTTTGAAAACTTGTACACATACTGCCCATGTCCATTTTAGACTAGGTGCTCTTTTATAGGATGCTCCAACAGTTACATTTGAACTTGCATTCTTTCATTTCATCTATTACTTTGTTTGCATTTGTTACTGATTCACTTATCAGAATTTCTTTTGTAGTGAGCAGTGTTGTTATATTTTGAATAAATCGTTTATTATATCAGATGAAAATTATAAATAATGTTTTGCCAAACTTTGATATCAAGTTTACGGTAATCAGCCAAGCTGTTTTCCCCACTGAAAAATGCAAATTTCTCTTTAACTCTTTATTTCTATGATTGATGGTTCTCTATCTGCCTTGGCAGTAAAGTTGTGCTGAAAGTAGGGGATGCTGTTTCTGCTGAGGTATATGTGACATTTCATTATATAAACCTCAGGCTGCATCTCCACAGATCTCTGCTTGGTGTTCTTGATCTATTCTGTTGATACTCCCCCATGTCACTTCCCCAGTTCATCCAGCACCATTTCTCTTGGTCAGTCCTTGCCTCTTCTACTGCAGTTTGTCCACATCTCATGATGTTTTCCAAATTATCACTCCTCATTACATAACCAAAGAACATTGTTTGTCTCCATGTATTTGTGTATACTTTTCTACTCTCATTAGCCGTTTCCAGGCACTCATTGCTGGTTACTCTAGTAGTTCAAGATGTGTGTAGCAATCGTCTCAGAAATCATGTGTGTTGCCTACAGGCTGGAGAACAAACAGCAAACATGTATCATGATTGTGATCGACTCACAGAGCATGCTGAGCAGGGTGAAGACAGCCATGCTGTCTAATCATTGAAATAACACCATAGGTTTCAGAAAGTTATACCAGTGTTGACTAGACCATTTGAAGTTTTAAAATGGGGCTGGATATTTTTATGGGAAGTAGACGTGATGAAGAAGTAAATTGTCTACAAACCTCTAAACCCTATGGCAGAGTATAAATAAATTGTCATCATGTTTGAGGAGCATCTGCCATGAGGTATCATTCACTATTTAATTGCTGCATTGAACTGAGATTTACATGTTGTAGTTTCAAATGACAACTGGCAAAATTGATGGGGGAAAATGCCAAGGGAAGGCAGAGACATAAATACCTGGATGGCTGTGCCACAGGACATAATTGGGACCAGAACACAAAGCTGATCTAAGATTGGTGGATTGTATGAGATAGTGAACCATGACTGGCCAAACTTATCATCATGGCACTTGATGATGATGAGTTTTAAAGGATCCAGATTGTAAACTGTCTGACTTGTTTTAACTGCAGGACAATATACCTGACTTGACAGCTAGACTTGCTGCAAACTCTCTAGGAACATTAGACCAAGGTAGCGAGCCCTACCCTGGTGTCATGCCAGGGCAGGCCATCCCAGTTGTGCCAGCAGTAATTCCACACATCCAGTCCATGTACACGTCACCGTCACAGTTTGCACAGGTGTGTATTTTACTTTACTGTCAAGATAGCAGAGACATGACGTGTATTGTCATTTTTCTCACAGGCCACTGTTATTTGACATCTTCTTTCTCTCCCCCCCCCCCCCCATTCTGGACATCTGTTATGTGACATATTTCATGCAGGCATGACATATTTCATGCAGGCATCTGTTCTGTGACATATTTCATGCAGGCATCTGTTCTGTGACATATTTCATGCAGGTGACTATTATGTGACATTTCATGCTGGCGACTATTATGTGACATATTTCATGCATACATCTGTTAAGTAATATCGTGTTTGCAGGTTTCTGTTAAGGAAACAAGATATACACAAATGTAACATTACATCATAGTCGCTAAAATGTGTTAACTCTCCAGCAGTTTACTGTTACTACACACAGTTTGGAGAGGTGTATTTAACTTTACATTTCCAGAAATCTGGTACTTTACATCACAGTTCAATATATGTTTCTGTTACTCTCAAGTTCACACAATTATCTGTTACTTTATGCTGCAGTCCACAAACAAATCAGTTACTTTACTTCACAGATCACAGATAAATTATTATTTTGTGCCACAACGTATGCATAAATTGTTACTTTATGCCATAGTTCACACATAAATTGTTATTCTGCACCGCCGCTGCAGCAAGCACTACAGGAAGTTTCTGATCACCAGAAGGGTCCCGACTGGCCGAATGTGTTGCCTCTTATACCTTCTTGACACCCAGGGAGTGGGCCTGTCCAGTCACGACTCCCAGACTTTTGTTGTTCCTTGGACAGAAACATTTAGTCACATCTGGGACAGAAACATTTACAGTCACATCTGGGACAGAAACATTTACAGTCACAGCTGGGACAGAAACATTTAGTCACATCTTAGACAGAAACATTTAGTCACATCTGGGACAGAAACATTAAGACACATCTGGGACAGAAACATTTACAGTCACATCTGCGACAGAAACATTTAGTCACATCTGGGACAGAAACATTTACAGTCACATCTGGGACAGAAACATTTACAGTCACATCTGGGACAGAAACATTTACAGTCACATCTGGGACAGAAACATTTACAGTCACATCTGGGACAGAAACATTTACAGTCATAGCTGGGACAGAAACATTTAGTCACATCTGGGACAGAAAAATTTAGTCACATCTGGGACAGAAACATTTAGTCACATCTGGGACAGAAACATTTACAGTCACATCTGGGACAGAAACATTTACAGTCACATCTGGGACAGAAACATTTACAGTCACAGCTGGGACAGAAACATTTAGTCACATCTTGGACAGAAACATTTAGACACATCTGGGACAGAAACATTTACAGTCACATCTGGGACAGAAACATTTAGTCACATCTGGGACAGAAACATTTACAGTCACATCTGGGACAGAAACATTTAGTCACATCTGGGACAGAAACATTTACAGTCACATCTGGGACAGAAACATTTACAGTCACATCTGGGACAGAAACATTTACAGTCACATCTGGGACAGAAACATTTACAGTCACAGCTGGGACAGAAACATTTAGTCACATCTGGGACAGAAACATTTAGTCACATCTGGGACAGAAACATTTAGTCACATCTGGGACAGAAACATTTACAGTCACATCTGGGACAGAAACATTTAGTCACATCTTGGACAGAAACATTTAGACACATCTGGGACAGAAACATTTACAGTCACATCTGGGACAGAAACATTTAGTCACATCTGGGACAGAAACATTTACAGTCACATCTGGGACAGAAACATTTAGTCACATCTGGGACAGAAACATTTACAGTCACATCTGGGACAGAAACATTTACAGTCACAGCTGGGACAGAAACGTTTAGTCACATCTGGGACAGAAACATTTACAGTCACATCTGGGACAGAAACATTTAGTCACATCTGGGACAGACACATTTACAGTCACAGCTGGGACAGAAACATTTAGTCACATCTGGGACAGAAACATTTACAGTCACATCTGGGACAGAAACATTTACAGTCACAGCTGGGACAAACATTTAGTCACATCTGGGACAGAAACATTTAGTCACAGCTGGGACAGAAACATTTACAGTCACATCTGGGACAGAAACATTTAGTCACATCTGTGACAGAAACATTTACAGTCACAGCTGGGACAGAAACATTTACAGTCACATCTGGGACAGAAACATTTACAGTCACATCTGGGACAGAAACATTTAGTCACATCTGGGACAGAAACATTTAGTCACATCTGGGACAGAAACATTTACAGTCACATCTGGGGCAGAAACATTTAGTCACATCTGGGACAGAAACATTTACAGTCACATCTGGGACAGAAACATTTACAGTCACATCTGGGACAGAAACATTTACAGTCACAGCTGGGACAGAAACATTTAGTCACATCTGGGACAGAAACATTCAGTCACATCTGGGACAGAAACATTCAGTCACATCTGGGACAGAAACATTCTGTCACATCTGGGACAGAAACATTTACACTCACAGCTGGGACAAAAACATTTAGTCACATCTGGGACAGAAACATTTACAGTCATATCTGGGACAGAAACATTTACAGTCACATCTGGGACAGAAACATTTACAGTCATATCTGGGACAGAAACATTCAGTCACATCTGGGACAGAAACATTTACAGTCACAGCTGGGACAGAAACATTTAGTCACATCTGGGACAGAAACATTTAGTCACATCTGGGACAGAAACATTTACAGTCACATCTGGGACAGAAACATTTACAGTCACAGCTGGGACAGAAACATTTAGTCACATCTGGGACAGACACATTTAGTCACATCTGGGACAGAAACATTTACAGTCACATCTGGGACAGAAACATTTACAGTCACATCTGGGACAGAAACATTTACAGTCACATCTGGGACAAAAACATTTAGTCACATCTGGGACAGAAACATTCAGTCACATCTGGGACAGAAACATTCAGTCACATCTGGGACAGAAACATTTACAGTCACAGCTGGGACAGAAACATTTAGTCACATCTGGGACAGAAACATTTATAGTCACATCTGGGACAGTCACAGCTGGGACAGAAACATTTAGTCACATCTGGGACAGAAACATTTAGTCACATCTGGGACAGAAACATTTACAGTCACATCTGGGACAGAAACATTTACAGTCACATCTGGGACAGAAACATTTACAGTCACATCTGGGACAGAAACATTTACAGTCACATCTGGGACAGAAACATTTACAGTCACAGCTGGGACAGAAACATTTAGTCACATCTGGGACAGAAACATTTAGTCACATCTGGGACAGAAACATTTACAGTCACAGCTGGGACAGAAACATTTACAGTCACATCTGGGACAGAAACATTTACAGTCACAGCTGGGACAGAAACATTTAGTCACATCTGGGACAGAAACATTTACAGTCACATCTGGGACAGAAAAATTTAGTCACATCTGGAACAGAAACATTTACAGTCACAGCTGAGACAGAAACATTTAGTCACATCTGGGACAGAAACATTTAGTCACATCTGGGACAGAAACATTCAGTCACATCTGGGACAGAAACATTTACAGTCACAGCTGGGACAGAAACATTTACAGTCACATCTGGGACAGAAACATTTACAGTCACAGCTGGGACAGAAACATTTAGTCACATCTGGGACAGAAACATTTAGTCACATCTGGGACAGAAACATTTACAGTCACATCTGGGACAGAAACATTTACAGTCACATCTGGAACAGAAACATTTACAGTCACAGCTGGGACAGAAACATTTAGTCACATCTGGGACAGAAACATTTAGTCACATCTGGGACAGAAACATTTAGTCACATCTGGGACAGAAACATTTACAGTCACATCTGGGACAGAATCATTTACAGTCACATCTGGGACAGAAACATTTACAGTCACATCTGGGACAGAAACATTTAGTCACATCTGGGACAGAAACATTTAGTCACATCTGGGACAGAAACATTTACAGTCACATCTGGGACAGAAACATTTACAGTCACATCTGGGACAGAAACATTTAGTCACATCTGGGATAGAAACATTTACAGTCACATCTGGGACAGAAACATGTAGTCACATCTGGGACAGAAACATTTACAGTCACATCTGGGACAGAAACATTTACAGTCACATCTGGGACAGAAACATTTACAGTCACATCTGGGACAGAAACATTCAGTCACATCTGGGACAGAAACATTCAGTCACATCTGGGACAGAAACATTTACAGTCACAGCTGGGACAAAAACATTTAGTCACATCTGGGACAGAAACATTTAGTCACATCTGGGACAGAAACATTTACAGTCACATCTGGGACAGAAACATTTAGTCACATCTGGGACATAAACATTTACAGTCACATCTGGGACAGAAACATTTACAGTCACAGCTGGGACAGAAACATTTAGTCACATCTGGGACAGAAACATTTACAGTCACATCTGGGACAGAAACATTTACAGTCACATCTGGGACAGAAACATTTACAGTCACAGCTGGGACAGAAACATTTACAGTCACAGCTGGGACAGAAACATTTACAGTCACAGCTGGGACAGAAACATTTACAGTCACAGCTGGGACAGAAACATTTAGTCACATCTGGGACAGAAACATTTAGTCACATCTGGGACAGAAACATTTACAGTCACATCTGAGACAGAAACATTTACAGTCACAGCTGGGACAGAAACATTTAGTCACATCTGGGACAGAAACATTTACAGTCACATCTGGGACAGAAACATTTAGTCACATCTGGGACAGAAACATTTACAGTCACATCTGGGACAGAAACATTTACAGTCACATCTGGGACAGAAACATTTACAGTCACATCTGGGACAGAAACATTTAGTCACATCTGGGACAGAAACATTTACAGTCACATCTGGGACAGAAACATTTACAGTCACATCTGGGACAGAAACATTTAGTCACATCTGGGACAGAAACATTTACAGTCACATCTGGGACAGAAACATTTACAGTCACAGCTTGAACAGAAACAATTGGGACAAAAATATTTACAGTAGCAGCTGGAATAGAAACAACTGGGTTAGAAAGTTTTACTGTAACAACTGGGACATAAATGTTTACAGTAACAACTAAGAGAGAAATGTTTACAGTAACAACTGGCACAGAAATGTTTACAGTAACAACTGGTACATAAACAACTGGGATAGAAACATTTACAGTAACAATTGGGACAGAAATGTTTACAGTAACAACTGGGATAGAACCATTTACAGAAACAACTGGGACAGAAACATCTAGAATACAGTTAGTACAATGAATCTTTGTCTGGGACTGAAGGTATAAAGACCATTTAGAAAGAATTTTGATAACATAAAAAGTAACCGTACAACATAAGATTTGTTGCTTGCTTGTGAATGAGATAGAATGATAAAGTTTATGTACAAATAAACACTTGTACACCTGTCCTCAGGGCCAGTATTTCGCTGCACCCTCGCCAGCAGGTCAACAGCAGATCCGATATGTTACATTCTCATACCCCCAAGGACAAGGACAGCAGCTGTTGCAGCCGGCCCCAGCGGATGGCCAGGGCCAAACAACTGTGCCTATGCCAGCGATTGGCTTGCCTGCAGTACCCGGTGCTGGGGGGTATCAGATGGGGGCATCACCTTACCACCAGGCTGTGGCTGGAGGAACTCCTGCACACTGTCTGGAGTTTAGCCCCGCGGCCTATCACTACGGAGCTGTCCCCGACACAGTGATGGTCAGCAGGGCAGGAAGCATGAGCACATCAGCCACAATGACCGCTCCAGGAGCCCCGCATCTTATACTGACCTACTCTCAACCTCAGCTGACGCAGCAGCAACCGCAGCAGCCACAGCACACCATCCTGCCCACTCACCAAGCCCAGTTCACGTCTGCTGGAAGCACACCTCAAGGAACTTACTATACCGTCCCGGTTTCATCTCCAACTCCACCATTAGCCCTTTCACAACCACCTCCATCATCCCACCACCATCATCATCATCAGCCACAACAGCAACAGCCTCAACCAGCTGTGTTTTATACGACTAGTATAGGAAATCCTTTAACTTATCCTGTGACACCACCAAATCCATTATCATCAACATGCACATTAAAAACTGTACCCACATCGTTTATTCAAAGTCAGTACCAACCATCTACACAACCCCAGCAGCATCAACAGCAGCAGCTTCATCACCACCCTCAGCAACCACAGTCAACAATGCTAGCATCTTCAAACGGCCACCATCCTGCATCATTAACACTGAACTATAGTCAACCAGTGCCCTTCAACCCTGGCCAGCCTGTAGCGGCCATCCCCGCGGCACAAGGCTCACAGCTAGTGGCCTTCCAGCCAAACTCTTTTCAAGTCAGGCCTGTGGGAACAGCATTAATTCAGTTAGCTAGCAGCCCAGTGCTTCAAACTCATTCAGGGGGAAGTCCTCAAGTCCAACCATACCATTTATTAAACCAGGCTGGATCACTCACAGGTATTGTTTTTTCTGCATCAATAGTTTACCAGTCAGTTTATGTTCTGTTCTGTCAAGTAACACTCTAATAGCTGTCTGCATCAATAGTTTACCAGTCATTTTATGTTATGTTCTGTCAAGTAACACTCTCACAGCTGTCTGCATCAATAGTTTACCAGTCAGTTTATGTTATGTTCTGTCAAGTAACACTCTCACAGCTGTCTGCATCAATAGTTTACCAGTCATTTTATGTTATGTTCTGTCAAGTAACACTCTCACAGCTGTCTGCATCAATAGTTTACCAGTCAGTTTATGTTATGTTCTGTCAAGTAACACTCTCACAGCTGTCTGCATCAATAGTTTACCAGTCATTTTATGTTATGTTCTGTCAAGTAACACTCTCACAGCTGTCTGCATCAATAGTTTACCAGTCAGTTTATGTTATGTTCTGTCAAGTAACACTCTCACAGTTTGTCTGTAACCTTTACCTTTGCTCTCATGTCATCTTCCTTTTTTCCTTCTCCTCATTTATCTTTATCATTCTTCTTTTGGGGGGCATGCGCCACACCCAGCTGCACACCTCAAAGGTTAGTGTGTTCAGCTCTGGCATGCATGTATGTCAGATTTGTTACCTCTAGGTAGATCCCATCTAAAAAAGCTCAACCTACCCCTGACAGTTGCTGCCTCTAGGTAGATCCCATCTCAACAACAGCTCAACCTACCCCTGACAGTTGTTGCCTCTAGGTAGATTCCATCTCAACAACAGCTCAACCTACCCCTGATAGTTGCTGCCTCTAGGTAGATCCCATCTAACACCACAGCTCAACCTACCCCTGACAGTTGTTGCCTCTAGGTAGATCCCATCTAAAACCACAGCTCAACCTACCCCTGACAGTTGTTGCCTCTAGGTAGATCCCATCTAAAACACAGCTCAACCTACCCCTGACAGTTGCTGCCTCTAGTTAGATCCCATCTAAACAACAGCTCAACCTACCCCTGATAGTTGTTGCCTCTAGGTAGATCCCATCTCAGCAACAGCTCAACCTACCCCTGATAGTTGTTGCCTCTAGGTAGATCCCATCTAAACAACAGCTCAACCTACCCCTGACATTTGTTGCCTCTAGGTAGATCCCATCTAAACAACAGCTCAACCTACCCCTGACAGTTGTTGTCTCTAGGTAGATCCCATCTAAACAACAGCTCAACCTACCCCTGACAGTTGTTGCCTCTAGGTAGATCCCATCTAAACAACAGCTCAACCTACCCCTGACAGTTGTTGCCTCTAGGTAGATCCCATCTAAAACACAGCTCAACCTACCCCTGACAGTTGTTGCCTCTAGGTAGATCCCATCTAAACAACAGCTCAACCTACCCCTGACATTTGTTGCCTCTAGGTAGATCCCATCTAAAACACAGCTCAACCTACCAATGATAGTTGCTGCCTCTAGGTAGATTCCATCTAAACAACAGCTCAACCTACCCCTGACAGTTGTTGCCTCTAGGTAGATCCCATCTAAACAACAGCTCAACCTACCCCTGACAGTTGTTGCCTCTAGGTAGATCCCATCTAAACAACAGCTCAACCTACCCCTGACAGTTGCTGCCTCTAGGTAGATCCCATCTCAACAACAGCTCAACCTACCCCTGATAGTTGTTGCCTCTAGGTAGATCCCATCTAAAACACAGCTCAACCTACCCCTGACAGTTGCTGCCTCTAGGTAGATCCCATCTAAAACACAGCTCAACCTACCCCTGATAGTTGTTGCCTCTAGGTGGATCCCATCTAAAACACAGCTCAACCTACCCCTGATAGTTGTTGCCTCTAGGTAGATCCCATCTCAACAACAGCTCAACCTACCTCTGATAGTTGTTGCCTCTAGGTAGATCCCATCTCAACAACAGCTCAACCTACCCCTGACAGTTGCTACCTCTAGGTAGATCCCATCTAAAACCACAGCTCAACCTACCCCTGACAGTTGTTGCCTCTAGGTAGATCCCATCTAAACAACAGCTCAACCTACCCCTGACAGTTGCTGCCTCTAGGTAGATCCCATCTAAACAACAACTCAACCTACCCCTGACAGTTGCTGCCTCTAGGTAGATCCCATCTAAAACCACAGCTCAGCCTACCTCTGATAGATGTTGCCTCTAGGTAGATCCCATCTAAAACCACAGCTCAGCCTACCTCTGATAGTTGTTGCCTCTAGGTAGATCCCATCTAAACAACAACTCAACCTACCCCTGATAGTTGTTGCCTCTAGGCAGATCCCATCTAAACAACAGCTCAACCTACCCCTGACAGTTGTTGCCTCTAGGTAGATCCCATCTAAAACCACAGCTCAACCTACCTCTGATAGTTGTTGCCTCTAGGTAGATCCCATCTAAAACCACAGCTCAGCCTACCTCTGATAGTTGTTGCCTCTAGGTAGATCCCATCTAAACAACAGCTCAACCTACCCCTGACAGTTGCTGCCTCTAGGTAGATCCCATCTAAACAACAGCTCAACCTACCCCTGATAGTTGCTGCCTCTAGGTAGATCCCATCTAAACAACAGCTCAACCTACCCCTGATAGTTGCTGCCTCTAGGTAGATCCCATCTAAACAACAGCTCAACCTACCCCTGATAGTTGTTGCCTCTAGGCAGATCCCATCTAAACAACAGCTCAACCTACCCCTGATAGTTGTTGCCTCTAGGTAGATCCCATCTAAACAACAGCTCAACCTACACCTGATAGTTGTTGCCTCTAGGCAGATTCCATCTAAACAACAGCTCAACCTACCCCTGACAGTTGCTGCCTCTAGGTAGATCCCATCTAAAACCACAGCTCAGCCTACCTCTGATAGTTGTTGCCTCTAGGTAGATCCCATCTCAACAACAGCTCAACCTACCCCTAACAGTTGCTGCCTCTAGGTAGATCCCATCTAAAACCACAGCTCAGCCTACCTCTGATAGTTGTTGCCTCTAGGTAGATCCCATCTCAACAACAGCTCAACCTACCCCTGACAGTTGCTACCTCTAGGTAGATCCCATCTAAAACCACAGCTCAGCCTACCTCTGATAGTTGTTGCCTCTAGGTAGATCCCATCTAAACAACAGCTCAACCTACCCCTGACAGTTGTTGCCTCTAGGTAGATCCCATCTAAAACCACAGCTCAGCCTACCTCTGATAGTTGTTGCCTCTAGGTAGATCCCATCTAAACAACAGCTCAACCTACCCCTGATAGTTGTTGCCTCTAGGCAGATTCCATCTAAACAACAGCTCAACCTACCCCTGATAGTTGTTGCCTCTAGGCGATTCCATCTAAACAACAGCTCAACCTACCCCTGATAGTTGTTGCCTCTAGGTAGATCCCATCTAAAACACAACTCAACCTACCCCTGACATTTGTTGCCTCTATGTAGATCCCATCTAAACAACAGCTCAACTTACCCCTGACATTTGTTGCCTCTAGGTAGATCCCATCTAAATAACAGCTCAACCTACCCCGGCAGTTTTGCCTTTAGGTGGATTCCATGTAAACAACAGCTCAACCTACCCCTGGCAGTTTTCTTTCCTAACAGTCTTAAGGCCTAGTCTTTGAGATGTTCAAATCTCATGGAATGTTTAACTGGCATTTGGCACCTCCTGTATTTCACTCATTTCCAAGTAGAATAGATATCCTATCTTTCAGTGCAAGAGATCGAGGGAGATGGGTGATGTCATTAGATAGCAGTGATCTTGGACACATTGCCAGCCCTGTGCTGAGATCCAACCTGGTCACTTTAAGCTGAAGCAGACACTAATCTCCCAGCTACGGCTCCTCCTATCAGATCATACTCCTTGGACAGAATCTGTCACAGGATTCACACATGGATACAGATGCACATGGTTGGATGAGTTACTGTGCTTTGGTAGTGAACAGTGAAAGGCCATGTCCTTTGTCTGTGCATTTCTTATTGCTGGTGTATTCCAGTTTGCTGATTGTGTCTATTCCTCATTTCTTATTGCTAATGTATTCCAGTTTGTTGATTGTGTCTATTCCTCATCAGATGTTAGGATGGTCAGCCCAAGTTCTGCCAGACCGAGGCTTTCATCAATACAGATAACAAGTCCGACATCCCAGCAACCCAGGCTTAAGTAAGTTCACTGAATGTATGTTGACACTGATTGATTGATTTAGGAACCGACATCACAGCATTCGGGGCATCCCCATAAGCGCTCCGTCCCCATCCTCAGCAGCCAGCGAAGAGTTCCAACACTAATAGTACCAGTAGCAATCTGATTATATGTCCGTCTCGCCTTTCCTCTGAGCGTCGATCGTCGGCCAGATCCCCTCGTCACCCCTCGCTGTCGCATTCTTGCCAGACCATGGTAATCCATTTGCTCCTCCAAGGTGTACATGTGCTCCCACAAGGCCGCAACCACGTCTGCCTTATCATGCATCAATGTATGGTTGACACTGTTGGAAGTAAGGTAATGAGGTTTTTGTGGACACATTAATCATACTGGAGGCATGTTAGCTGTTTTGGACAATTTGTATGGAATATTGTTATGAAATATTTCTGGTGTCAGTGAGTTACAAATTACCATACCAGTTGTGAGCTGAAGTTAATGTATTCTGTCACAGAAATATCACTTGGGGAACCCTGTAAAGCCACTATGATGGTTCATAAATAAATTCACAGAAAAAAGGAGAGACTTGAGGACACTAGACAACATACAAATTGAAACCTATAGTTACTGCAACATTATTTGAACCTGTTACCTCCAAATTACGGCAGGAATAATGTTTTATTTATGTATTCTGTCCAACTATTAATTCTAGTATTTTGCTCCAGTAATATGCTCTGTCCTTGGAATGTCAACATCCTGAGATATTCTTGCTGTCCTATTTGTTGAGATATTTATTTGTTGGCACATGGAACGCGATCGGTGTCTGTGGCTTGAGAGATAAGCAAACACACAGCTTCACCATTCCCCGACACACCAAGACCAGGGTTCAACATCAGTCACAGGTGATTGGGAAACAGAAAACTGCTGCTTCTGAATCTCTTTGCGATCAATAAGTAGTCAGTTTGATTGTGATTCACATCAGTTGTTCATTTTGACCATTTCAGATCCAGTAGTCAGTTTGATTGTGATTCACATCAGTTGTTCATTTTGACCATTTCAGATCCAGTAGTCAGTTTGATTGTGATTCACATCAGTTGTTCATTTTGACCATTTCAGATCCAGTAGTCAGTTTGATTGTGATTCACATCAGTTGTTCATTTTGACCATTTCAGATCCAGTAGTCAGTACCGCCAGAATAAAAAAGGGAGCAAGAAACTGTCCAGTTCAAGGGATGCTGATGATTATCAAGGTGTCCAGAGCATAATGTCACCCCAGCAAACAGGACATATCAGCATAATGGCTGCACATAGCCTGCCAGGTCCTACAGCTCAACCCCTGTCTCATGTACCCTCAAGTTCTTCAAATAGGTTTCTTTTACATTCTTCTTCTTCTTCTTCTTCTTCTTCTTCTTCTTCTTCTTCTTCTTCTTCTTCTTCTTCTTCTTCTTCTTCTTCTTCTTCTTCTTCTTCCTCTTCGTTCATATGTTTTACATTCAGTATCCACAAGGGAACTTCAACACATTTCCTATGTATATATGTAATCTACAATCACTTACACAACATTCATTGACGGGACATTCTCTTCATAATAGTTGCCTTTGACAACTGCACACGTTTATCAATGTTCATACAGTTATTGGAATCATTCCTGGTACTCATTCTTAGAAACCTCTCAGCTGCACTGGTGATCACATCCTTGAATTGCTGCCATTTCAGTGTCGTCTGAGGCCAGGGAGCAAGCAATGGCTAGCCATCAGTGCCAGGTCAGGAGAATAGAGCAAACAAACAAACTTTAGTTTCAAAGGGTTAGGAATTGGGCACACAAGCCCTTCTAACATAGAGGATATTCCTGGGCAGTCAGATATTCTTGTTTTTTGTTGAAAGATACAGCTGTGAGATACAGCTTCATCATCAGTGCGGATTACTACACTGGCAAATTGGTATGCGGTAGAATCCAGCTGTTTGTCATTATTTTTCATGGACATGCTTGTACCACTCAAAAACTGGTTGTTTCGTGATTGTGATATCACCATATACTTTCTGTGGCCAGGATAATACCTCTGAGCATGACTTCTCATGCATTTTCTCTTGGGCATTTTCATTTGATGATGTATCACACACACACATGTGCATGCACGTGGACAAACTTGTAGGGAAGGGGAAAAGAGAAATAGTTATATCGTGAGGTGAAACATGTTGCACTGTTTTGTCAAGCCCACAGCTCAATACACTTGATTTTGAGACTAGTATTTGTTTGGATTTGCTTTTCCTGGTGTTTGACAGTCCCTAGTCTACCTACAGGGCTGCTGGTTTGTGTATCGCTTTGTCTGGTCCCTAGTCTACCTACAGGGCTGCTGGTTTGTGTATCACTTTGGTCCCTAGTCTACTTACAGGGCTGCTGGTTTGTGTATCGCTTTGTCTGGTCGCTAGTCTACCTACAGGGCTGCTAGTTTGTGTATCACTTTGTCTGGTCCCTAGTCTACCTACAGGGCTGCTGGTTTGTGTATCGCTTTGTCTGGTCCCTAGTCTACCTACAGGGCTGCTGGTTTGTGTATCACTTTGGTCCCTAGTCTACTTACAGGGCTGCTGGTTTGTGTATCGCTTTGTCTGGTCGCTAGTCTACCTACAGGGCTGCTAGTTTGTGTATCACTTTGTCTGGTCCCTAGTCTACCTACAGGGCTGCTGGTTTGTGTATCACTTTGTCTGGTCCCTAGTCTACCTACAGGGCTGCTGGTTTGTGTATCACTTTGTCTGGTCGCTAGTCTACCTACAGGGCTGCTAGTTTGTGTATCGCTTTGTCTGGTCCCTAGTCTACCTACAGGGCTGCTGGTTTGTGTATCGCTTTGTCTGGTCCCTAGTCTACCTACAGGGCTGCTGGTTTGTGTATCACTTTGGTCCCTAGTCTACCTACAGGGCTGCTGGTTTGTGTATCGCTTTGTCTAGTCCCTAGTCTACCTACAGGGCTGCTGGTTTGTGTATCACTTTGGTGCCTAGTCTACCTACAGGGCTGCTGGTTTGTGTATCGCTTTGTCTAGTCCCTAGTCTACCTACAGGGCTGCTGGTTTGTGTATCGCTTTGTCTGGTCCCTAGTCTACCTACAGGGCTGCTGGTTTGTGTATCACTTTGGTCCCTAGTCTACTTACAGGGCTGCTGGTTTGTGTATCACTTTGGTCCCTAGTCTACTTACAGGGCTGCTGGTTTGTGTATCACTTTGGTCCCTAGTCTACTTACAGGGCTGCTGGTTTGTGTATCACTTTGGTCCCTAGTCTACCTACAGGGCTGCTGGTTTGTGTATCACTTTGGTCCCTAGTCTACTTACAGGGCTGCTGGTTTGTGTATCACTTTGGTGCCTAGTCTACCTACAGGGCTGCTGGTTTGTGTATCGCTTTGTCTAGTCCCTAGTCTACCTACAGGGCTGCTGGTTTGTGTATCACTTTGGTCCCTAGTCTACTTACAGGGCTGCTGGTTTGTGTATCACTTTGTCTGGTCCCTAGTCTACCTACAGGGCTGCTGGTTTGTGTATCACTTCATCTGGTCCCTAGTCTACCTACAGGGCTGCTGGTTTGTGTATCACTTTGGTCCCTAGTCTACTTACAGGGCTGCTGGTTTGTGTATCGCTTTGTCTGGTCCCTAGTCTACCAACAGGGCTGCTGATTTGTGTATCACTTTGTCTGGTCCGTAGTCTACCTACACGGCAGCAGGTTTGTTTATCACTTCATCTGGTGATCCCTAGCCTTTGACTGTCCCTAGTCTACCTACAAGGCAGCTGGTTTGTGTATTACCTTGTCAGGTTCCTAGTCTACCTACAAGGCAGCAAGTATGTGTCTCTCTCTGTCTGGTCCCTCCCCTTTATCATGTCCAACATGGGAGAGTATGCCAGTAGAAGCGCTACCGTCGGCATAGCTTTTGGGGTCATTGGAACATACAAGGTCCCCCCCAACTACCTTGACGACGGCTCTCATACCATCATACCATTGTAAGGAAACAAACGCAAGGCAGTTTACTTCCAAATCGCCAGCATCTGTGTTTTGAACGCGATGTGCAGGATTATGAATTGCATTTGTAACCTCTTCGCAACAGAGCCGGCGAGACATGAGAGGGGGACATTTGACTATTCCAGGACTTGGAATCTACCTCGGAGAATTGCCATCTCTCTTCTATTGACTATTCCAGGACTGAGAATCTACCTCGGAGAATTGGCATCTCTCTTCTATTGACTATTCCAGGACTGGGAATCTACCTCGGAGAATTGGCATCTCTCTTCTATTGACTATTCCAGGACTGGAAATCTACCTCGGAGAATTGCCATCTCTCTTCTATTGACTTTTCCAGGACTTGGAATCTACCTCGGAGAATTGCCATCTCTGTTGTATTGACTATTCCAGGACTGTTAATCTACCTCGGAGAATTGCCATCTCTGTTGTATTGACTATTCCAGGACTGGGAATCTACCTCGGAGAATTGCCATCTCTCTTCTATTGACTATTCCAGGACTGGGAATCTACCTCGGAGAATTGCCATCTCTCTTCTATTGACTATTCCAGGACTGGGAATCTACCTCGGAGAATTGCCTGTCTCTATTCTATTGACTATTCCAGGACTGGGAATCTACCTCGGAGAATTGCCATCTCTCTTCTATTGACTCTTCCAGGACTGGGAATCTACCTCGGAGAATTGCCATCTCTCTTCTATTGACTATTCCAGGACTTGGAATCTACCTCGGAGAATTGCCATCTCTCTTCTATTGACTATTCCAGGACTGGAATCTACCTCGGAGAATTGCCATCTCTCTTCTATGACTCTTCCAGGACTGGAAATCTACCTCGGAGAATTGCCATCTCTCTTCTATGACTATTCCAGGACTTGGTATCTACCTCGGAGAATTGCCATCTCTCTTCTATTGACTATTCCAGGACTGGGAATCTACCTCGGAGAATTGCCATCTCTCTTCTATTGACTATTCCAGGACTTGGAATCTACCTCGGAGAATTGCCATCTCTCTTCTATTGACTATTCCAGGACTGGAAATCTACCTCGGAGAATTGCCATCTCTCTTCTATTGACTATTCCAGGACTTGGTATCTACCTCGGAGAATTGCCATCTCTCTTCTATTGACTATTCCAGGACTGGGAATCTACCTCGGAGAATTGCCATCTCTCTTCTATTGACTATTCCAGGACTGGGAATCTACCTCGGAGAATTGCCATCTCTCTTCTATTGACTATTCCAGGACTTGGAATCTACCTCGGAGAATTGCCATCTCTCTTCTATTGACTATTCCAGGACTTGGAATCTACCTCAGAGAATTGCTACCTCTGTTGTATTGGCATGGCATGTCTTTCTGTCCTGTTCTTGTTTTAAACATGCTATTACTACAAGACTGAATGTAGAACCAAAAAAAGGGTTCTCTTTGAATCTCAAGAAAACTGAAACAACGATTGTATCAAAGAAACACATAATGCCAACATGTAATATAACAATAGAAGGGTAAATGCTTGTCAGGTTCGTTACATATCCTATACAAGACATAGCAGTCAACCCCAGCATTTGTTGGCTGTTTGTGATTCTTTTGACAAGTTTACGTTCAGTAGTTTGCCATTGCTTTCTAAACGACTGGCACCCATACCATTTCATAAAAAAACCATCGTAAGGTGGTCTGCTATCAAATCGCCCACAGCTGTGTTGCGAACACGGGTATGTGGGATTACAAACTGTGTCTGTAATCCCTTCACCACTGAGCCAGTTCTTCAGATTTCCATGATTAAAGAGGTGTACGTAGTTTTTTTCAGATTTCCATGATTAAAGTGGTGTACATAGTTTTTTTTTCTTCAGATTACTATGATTAAAGAGGTGTACATAGTGTGAGTTTTTCAGATCACCATCTTTATAGGGGGATACTTAGTGTATTTTTGTCAGATTACCATGATTAAATAAGTGTACATAATCTAGGTTCTTCAGATTACCATGATTAAAGTGGTGTACATTGTGTAGTCTCTTCAGATTACCATGATTAAAGTGGTGTACATTGTGTAGGCTCTTCAGATTACCATGATTAAAGTGGTGTAAATCGTGTAGGCTCTTCAGATTACCATGATTAAAGTGGTGTACATCGTGTAGGCTCTTCAGATTACCATGATTAAAGTGGTGTACATCGTGTAGGCTCTTCAGATTACCATGATTAAAGACGTGTATGTAGTGTAGATGTTCCAGATTGCCATCTTTAGGTAGGGATACAGGAGAGGTGTATGTTTGTCAGATTACCATGATTAAAGATACTTAGTATAGGTTTTTCAGATTACCATTTGAGATAATGTTAAAGATAATGTTTAACTTTTCTCTTCTGTTTCAGGCAGTAAATCCACATGAGCCCTGTAGTTGTAATCTCATACGTTGCAGATCTGATGACAGTATGTTGGTTTATCGATAAGTCTGGCAGTTGCACGAGCACAACCTGATACTGCATGCATGACTGAGGATGACAGTAGATAGGAATTAATGAATTCAGTGTATATTTTATGACAGTTAGCATATGTAAAGTGTTTTTATTTTGGTTCCTACATTGTATGTTTCCTGTCCACATTATTAGTGTTCATTTGAATCCCTAGGTGGTTAGAATGAGTCTTTCATGATACTTAATTTAATGAATGCTGAGAGACATGTTTTGAAATGCCCATATAAAAGGGGTCAACAAAATCACATACTTACACTGGGATCTAGGGCTAGGTCTTTGTGCATGCTAGGTCATGAGGTCATGAGTGCGTGAAGCTTTAGGACCATCATATTTGTGGAGGCCAGTCTGTCCTTCCCATAGTTAATGATGAGAGCTGATATCGTTGAACCTTTCTTCACTTGTGCTCATCTCATTGTTAGCTTAATGGCCTGACTGTGACACCAGCTCACCCCCTGCTGCAGTACTGAGTGTAATTAACACTGTGGGTACCTCAGATATTTTGTGATCATAATAGTGTCAAACACTATTGATGCACAGTTGTAGGAATGAATTGACAACAACAGCTTCCTCCATGTCGTCGTCACATGGGGCAGATTGTAGAGAGTGGTTTCATGGGTAGAATTGACCCGAGATCTAATAGCTGGACATGGCAGGATAGGTGACGCAGCAGTGTAACCTGGGAATGCCAGGAGACATGATGCAGCAGTGTAACCTGGGCTCTGTGTCTCATGGTGAGAACTCTGGCCTTCCATTCTCAGCTGGTCTGGGACAAGATGGTGGCTGAGCAGAATGAGCCTAAAGGTGCAAAACCTCAAGTGTGAAGATGGAGGTGGTTGTGATCAGTGCACCTTTGAGGTGGCCAGCGGGTACTCAAGTTATCAGAGAAGTCATAGCGTCTGATTCTCAGTCTGCATTGCATACAGTTCAAAGCTGTCGGATGTGGCATGAGCAGACACCAAGTTTAGGCACTTCCCTTGTACAAAGGCTTATATGGATATACTGGCCGGGTCAGGCTGGAGTGCCAGGTAACGAATGAGCAGATCTGTTGGCGTCAAGAGTGCCAGTAGTTGGGGCACTCATGATTGACAAGACAGATGTCCTGAGGACTAACTGTGGATGACTGTTAGTTGAAAATTACAATAACAGATGAAAGAACATATTTAAAGTTACTTGCGACAAGGAGCGGTATATGAGGGAATGAATCTGACATGTTTACAACTAGTCTGACTGGAACCATCACCAACTACACCTTACATGT
The DNA here is from genome assembly GCA_014155875.1 of Cepaea nemoralis. Lineage (NCBI taxonomy): Eukaryota > Metazoa > Mollusca > Gastropoda > Stylommatophora > Helicidae > Cepaea > Cepaea nemoralis. The sequence goes on along the minus strand of JACEFZ010006135.1, from coordinate 341,138 downwards.
GAGGGAGGTCAGTTGGTTTGCCTGGAGTGCCATGATGTCATTTCTTAGAAACCATGACACACTTTGATAGAATTCATGAAACTGACAGGAAAACAGTTGTTTTAGGACTGCATACCTTTGCTGAGTTCCCCCTGATAGACGGTGTGTTGTTCACAAGGAGCTTACTTCTACCAGAATTAGACAGTCACACTGAGCATGTCATGAAAAGAGGAAAGGTGGAGTATGTCATGACAGCAGGACAGCTGAGGTATGTCATGACAGCAGGAAAGCTGGAGTATGTCATGACGGCAGGAAAGCTGGAGTATGTCATGACAGCAGGAAAGCTGGAGTATGTCATAACAGCAGGAAAGCTTGAGTATGTCATGAGCAGGACAGCTCAGGTATGTCATGGCAGCAGGAAAGCTGGAGTATGTCATGATAGCAGAAAAGCTTGAGTATGTCATGACAGCAGGAAAGCTGGAGTATGTCATGACGGCAGGACAGCTCGAGTATGTCATGACAGCAGGAAAGCTGGAGTATGTCATGAGCAGGACAGCTCAGGTATGTCATGGCAGCAGGAAAGCTGGAGTATGTCATGACAGCAGAAAAGCTTGAGTATGTCATGACAGCAGGAAAGCTGGAGTATGTCATGAGCAGGACAGCTGGAGTATGTCATGACAGCAGGAAAGCTGGAGTATGTCATGAGCAGGACAGCTCAGGTATGTCATGACAACAGGAAAGCTGGAGTATGTCATGACAACAGGAAAGCTGGAGTATGTCATGACAGCAGAAAAGCTTGAGTATGTCATAGCAGCAGGAAAGCTGGAGTATGTCATGAGCAGGACAGCTCAGGTATGTCATGGCAGCAGGAAAGCTGGAGTATGTCATGACAGCAGGAAAGCTGGAGTATGTCATGACAGCAGGAAAGCTGGAGTATGTCATGACAGCAGAAAAGCTTGAGTATGTCATAACAGCAGGAAAGCTGGAGTATGTCATGACGGCAGGAAAGCTGGAGTATGTCATGACAGCAGGACAGCTGGAGTATGTCATGAGCAGGACAGCTCAGGTATGCCATGGCAGCAGGAAAGCTGGAGTATGTCATGACGGCAGGAAAGCTGGAGTATGTCATGGCAACAGGAAAGCTGGAGTATGTCATGGCAACAGGAAAGCTGGAGTATGTCATGGCAACAGGAAAGCTGGAGTATGTCATGGCAACAGGAAAGCTGGAGTATGTCATGGCAACAGGAAAGCTGGAGTATGTCATGACAACAGGAAAGCTGGAGTATGTCATGACAACAGGAAAGCTGGAGTATGTCATGAGCAGGACAGCTCAGGTATGTCATGGCAGCAGGAAAGCTGGAGTATGTCATGACAACAGGAAAGCTGGAGTATGTCATGACGGCAGGAAAGCTGGAGTATGTCATGACAACAGGAAAGCTGGAGTATGTCATGAGCAGGACAGCTCAGGTATGTCATGACAACAGGAAAGCTGGAGTATGTCATGACAACAGGAAAGCTGGAGTATGTCATGACAACAGGAAAGCTGGAGGGAGAAAAGATGCTGGGCAATTTGTCATCACAGCATGCAGGAGTATCAGTATCAGAAACTATGGACCACTGTCAAGAAGTTTAAGCATGATTGCGTTAAACCTCTCTGTAAAATTGACCTCTGGATTAATTAAATAGTTTGCTGAAAAACAATAACCAGAAATGTTGTTTTGGAAATGTAATTTTGGAATCCGTCCTGTGAAAATTTATGGACTGAATCATGAGCTATATCACAAAACATTCAAGTAAAACGTGAAGCCTCCAAGGTGAAATGTTACAGAAGGATTATAAGGATGTCCAGGTACCAACAAAGAGAAACAAGAAAGAAGTTCTATAGAATCTGAACGTCAAAGATAACTGACTCAAAAACAGTTTTAAGTTTGAAAAATGAAGTGCTGTGAAGTGACACCTAGAAGGCATGCTTCCATGTGGCAGAGGTAGGTCAAGATGGTGGTGGATACAAGAATGACAGAAACATTGACTACAACAGTGGATGAGGAGGAAGAGCTGGCGCAGGATTGAGAGTCTTTCAAGCAGGCTGTGATGAGAGGGTTCTCAAAAGAACATGTTATATGACAGATATAAAATAGCCAGGTGGCTTGTGATATGTGAAGGAGCTTTTTCCATGCCTTGATGCCTGTTGTCTGTGTGGAGCTAACACCATATTTGTGATGGATCATGCAACACTCAATGGGTGATGTTGTCAGTATCACATCAGCCTTGTTGCAATATAGACTCCACAAACAAGGATGTGCAAGTTTTAATTTAATGCAAAACTATACAATGTAGGAGGTCACTTGAATGTTACATGAAAAACTGGTTTTCTTTCTATACACAGTTTAATACAAGACTTTACTCTAGGCAGTTTCATAGGTTGCAAGGTTTATACAATTCGAGACTTCATGAAATGGGCTAGTTTGGTAGGTTTTATGATATAAGAGATTTTATGAAGTACAAGGCTTCATTGTATGTAGGATTTCATGAAATAGAAATATTCATTATATAATTAAAAACATACTGACCAATAAAAAGATGTCAATTGAAACGAGAAAAAGAGTATTGAGGTGCTACATAAAACCTATACTTTTATATGGATGTGAAGCTTGGACAATGAGCAGTCAAGCTGAAAAACATGTGATGGCTGTAGAAATGTGGTTTCTGAGGAAAATGCAAAGAATACCATGGACAGCCAGAAAGACCAATGAACAATTCCTTCAAGAAACAAATGAAGATCGTAAACTGATTAGAGACATTAGACGTAGACAGTCAAAATGTGTTGGGCATGTTATGAGAAGAAATGACTTGGAGAACTTAGTGACAACTGGCAAGATCGAAGGGAACAGACCAAGGGGAAGACCTAGAAGCAAATACCTGGATGGCTTGGCCATGTGGCATGGTCAAGACAGAAACACAGAGCTGATCCACGACTCTAGTGATCGAGTGAGATGGCGAAACATGACCGCCCACGCTTACCGGCATGGCACATGATGGATGGATGGAATAGGTTTCATGAAATACAAGGTACTGTTGTATAGGAAGTTCTGTGATATATGAGGTTTCATTAAATAGGATATTCCATGAAATACAAGTCTTCATAAAATAAGAGGTTCCATTAATTAAAGATTATGTGGCTTAATTATAATTGTGAAATACCGGGTGTCATCATATAAGAGCGTTTATGAAGTATGCAACTTCATTGCTATGTGTTCCCATGACAAAAGAGGTTTCATGTAATACTTAGCTTAGTGAAATAGAAAATACCATTAATAGAAGGCTTTGTTGTAGAGGTGATTCATGAAATACAGGAAGTGTATTTAGGAAGGTTTGTGAAATACAAGAATTATATGTAAGGAGTTTCAAGAAATACAAGAATTATGTATAGGGAGTTTCGAGAAATACAAGAAATATATATATAGGGAGTTTCATTAAATACAAGGCTTTGCAGTAGAAGTTCCATGAAATACAAAAATGACATGTAGGAAGTTTCATGAAATACAGGCTTTGTTATATGAGAGTTTCATGAAATACAAGGCCTTGAGAGAAAGGTGGTTACATAAATGACAAAGTTTCATGCAAAACTGAGACTTCATGAAATAGGTACATGTTGTTGTGAGAGTGATATGCCAGTTTAGAGTGATATGCCAGTTACAAGTGAGTTTCTTGTCCTTTACAGGACATTGCAATCATCCTCAGCATTTACTGGCTGTGATTGACTAGGCAGTGTTGTTCTTTAGTTGCCAGAACTTTCTGAAAGGGCTGGCCCCTTAAACCGAAACCAACACAAAGTGGTCTGCCTCTAAATGGCCCACAGCTGATTTCGAACCCTGACTCTGTACGACTGAGAATTGTGAAGCTGTGTTTACTAACACCTAAACCACAGACACTCTTCATGAAATAGGTTCTGTGAAATGTGTGGTTTCTCTCTCTCTCTCTCTCTCTCTCTCTCTTCTCTCTCTCTCTCTCTCTCTCTCTCTCTCTCTCTCTCTCCTCACACACACATCATCAAAAGTAATTTTAAATATTTGTTTTATAAGATTTAAAAGAAAAACAGATATAAATGTCTTATTTTACCACAACAGCCCACATGTTGTGGTGGCTGGCTTTTAGAGAAGAATAGCTGGCATCTGGCCAGTGGTAGCTGGAGAGGGGTGGTCCGTTGTGTCAGCTAGAGTATACAGCTTGTGTCCTGTTTGAAACCATTCATTTTCACATGTTGTCGCTAGCGTCCTTGTCATTGACTGTTGTTTACATTTTTGTATGATAATGAATAAAGAAATATTGCTTCATTTGTTGTTCTTGTGTATATGTACACATGTACAGATCTCTCTCTCTCTCTCTCTCTCTCTCTCTCTCTCTCTCTCTCTCTCTCTCTCTCTCTCTCTCTCTCTCACACACACACACACAGAGATAGAGTGTATGCCATCATTATCATGTGGCAGGTGTATTGGCTTTAATCATGAATCAAACAGAAAGAAATTAACGGCCCCTTTACCCGACTTAAGACGCATATGGTTGGGCATTTGTTCAAGAACCATTGGTATCATCTATCTCCCTCATCTCTTGAGTAGTGAAATTGGACACCTAGCCTTCTCAGATAAGGGCAGCCAACCGGAGGTGTGCAAGTTGTGAACGTTAAAAATCCCATGGCTGTTGGAAATTGCAAAGAGTAGGCCATAAAGCAGCTAACTTGGCAACATTATTTTTTTTAAATAAGTTGCAGTCAACACCAGCATTTTACTGCCATTGTTGATGTCTTGGCAAGTTTACATTCAGTGGTTTGCCATTGTTTTCTGAACGACCGGCTCCCATACCAACATGTTAAAACTAGCATGACATGGTCTGCTGCCAAATCTGTCACTGCTGTGTTTCAAACGCGGGTAAGCGGCATTACCAATCATGTCCACTACGCCATTGCCACGGAGACTGGCAAAATTGTTAGGAAAAGGTCAATTATGGAGCCCATGACCTTGGATGGAATCTGTCTAGAGGAAACAAACCTGAGACAGATGCGTGCCGACTTCAGATACACTGACCTTTGACCTTTGAGGGTTTTTGTAAATAGGTGATGCACTTCTCTCGAAAGAGGAATGAAGAAGATGATGATGATCACATAGTGATGGTTGGGATTCATCTCTTACTTTTTACATTTAGTCAGGGCATACGGGTGAGAGACTTGGATATTGGATACTCGTAAATCAATTGAGACACACATATCCATCTTGGAATATAAATGTTACAGAAAAGAGTGTTACAAATTCATTGCATGGAAAGGAGAACAGACAGATCTATCCAACACTGTACTGAAGAAGGTTGATCATTAACATAAAACTGAAATGGGGGGAAATGAAAAATGTTGAACATGTTAACTGACATGAAAATCTAGAAAAGATCGTTGTGGGGCGAAGTGTACCGGGGAGGCGGAGGAAAGGGAGACTACAACATAAATAAATTCAAGATGAAGTAGATCATTTACACAGACAACAACAGAGACAAGACATCTGGCTTATGGTAGAGAAACTTTGGTTTTAAATTTATCGGAGCGAATCTCTGCACAGACAGGCCGCTGGGTACTAAAGAAATCTGGCTTCTCTTGTGGCCACTCAATGTATTTAACCTCTTTGAAAATCATGGCCTCAGGATTTTTCTTTGAGGTTATTTTCCCTTGAACGACTGTTATAAAATGCTTCTGAGACTGAACAGAGATGTAGTCAGTATAGAACTATTTATTTTTGTTCAATGGAGCAGTCTTTTTGATTATCCCACACAAGAGTGTAAATGAGTCTTCCTGCATACACCACTCTCACAATAAATAACAAGTGTGAATAGTCACTTTGAGTGAGAAGATCAGCTTGAATATAGATTTTCAGATAGTATTTTAGCACACATAATGAGTGATGGGAAGTGTTTTCCCCCACTAAGTCTGATGCTGTTGAAATACTTTTTGTCTCAAGCCTGGTGCTGTTGAAATACCTTTGTGTCTCAAATCTGGAGTTTGTGAAATGTTCTTTTTCCTCTAATCTGAAACTGATGAAGTACACTGCATTTCAAGCCTACAGCTGATAAAAATATTTCTTTCCGAAGACTACAAATGAGGAAAAACAAGGCCCGGGAAGGTTAACCAGGTCAACAAATGGCCACAGAAGTTGGATGTTTTGGCCTCAAGGTGCAAGTATCGCAGTTCTGCTGTAAACAGGAACAATGCAATCATGTCTGGAAAAAAAAGACTCTGGATGAGCGCAGAATAAGAAGGAAAAACGAGGAAACACTTGTTTCACAAGTGAGGAGATGGTAAAATACTTTGTTGCTCAAGTGTAGAGCAGGTGTCGTACTTTTCTCAAATCTGGAGCTAAGGAAACACTTTGTTGCTTAGAACGGAGTTAATGAAACACTGTATTTCTCAAATCTGAATCTGGTTAAATACGTAATTTCTCGTCTGGAGCTGATGAAATACTTTGTGTCTGTAACAAGACCCCCGGGGCTTGGACAGGTATGTTACCAATAGTTATATCCCCAGCCTTTGGTCTGACCACCCCAATATGACTTTCCATCTACAAGGCTCCCAACAAGCCGGGACAGCTAACCTTCCCTTCCCACCTATGGATTCCTACCCACAGGAGGCCCGGACAAGACAACAGTCATACGTATACTTAAAGCCATGGTCAACAATGCAAAATTTAATTTCATAATACGTCACACTAAACTCAGAGAGAGATGGCTGAAAAGCTTGGATAGAAGACAAAATATGTACAACGCTGACTGAGAGCGGTGAGAAGATCTACAGGTGATCAGTCATCATCATATCGCAAGTGATCACTGTTCGCGCCGTCGTCCAGTCGTAGCTAACCACTCACCTGGTGAACCTCCGGTGCAAAGGAACTCCAAGGTGTAGACCACTCCAGAGTCTTCTCCTTCCACTTGAGGATGATATTGGACTGGTCAGGCATATGTCTGATATCTGACTGGCACTTCAACACTGTGAGTATGATATTGGACTGGTCAGGCATATGTCTGATATCTGACTGGCACTTCAACACTGTGAGGATGATATTGGACTGGTCAGGCATATGTCTGATATCTGACTGGCACTTCAACACTGAGGATGATATTGGACTGGTCAGGCATATGTCTGATATCTGACTGGCACTTCAACACTGTGAGTATGATATTGGACTGGTCAGGCATATGTCTGATATCTGACTGGCACTTCAACACTGTGAGTATGATATTGGACTGGTCAGGCATATGTCTGATATCTGACTGGCACTTCAACACTGTGAGGATGATATTGGACTGGTCAGGCATATGTCTGATATCTGACTGGCACTTCAACACTGAGGATGATATTGGACTGGTCAGGCATATGTCTGATATCTGACTGGCACTTCAACACTGTGAGGATGATATTGGACTGGTCAGGCGTATGTCTGATATCTGACTGGCACTTCAACACTGTGAGTATGATATTGGACTGGTCAGGCATATGTCTGATATCTGACTGGCACTTCAACACTGTGAGGATGATATTGGACTGGTCAGGCATATGTCTGATATCTGACTGGCACTTCAACACTGAGGATGATATTGGACTGGTCAGGCATATGTCTGATATCTGACTGGCACTTCAACACTGTGAGGATGATATTGGACTGGTCAGGCATATGTCTGATATCTGACTGGCACTTCAACACTGAGGATGATATTGGACTGGTCAGGCATATGTCTGATATCTGACTGGCACTTCAACACTGAGGATGATATTGGACTGGTCAGGCATATGTCTGATATCTGACTGGCACTTCAACACTGTGAGTATGATACCGGACTGGTCAGGCATATGTCTGATATCTGACTGGCACTTCAACACTGTTCGCTGGTCGTCCCTCGATGATGAAATCACTCACAACAGATTTCGCACTTCTGATGAAATATGGGCGACCCTAGGGTTCTAGGTGTCCCCATCAGATGGTAAGTACTGCAGCACAATACAAGAGCATGGTGGCTCTTCAGCATCACAAAGTCACTTGCAATACCTATTCAACAACATAAGACTGGAGCGTTGGCTCCTCCCACTAGCATTGTCACTATTCAACAACTCCAACTTAGGAATGTAATGACTCAGCACCCTAGCACTGTCACTATTCAACACCACCAACTTAGGAGTATAATGACTCAGCACCCTAGCAATGTTATTGTTCAACAACACCACCTAGGAATGTGGTAGCTCCCTACCATGACCTGGTTCAGATGGTCATCATAATAGGAGACTACTGTTGTGGTTGTATAACTCTGACCAAGTTCCAGGTTTCCGAGAGGATCACAAATGTAGACCCACATTGAAGTTGGATAAATCAATATACATTGGACATCACTAATACCCGCTGGGTCTGAAACATATTTAAACTTGCCATAGTAGTTGCTGTTCACAAGAGTTCACTTCAGCCAACTCAACTCGAATAAATGTCATCAAGAATACACATATTTATAGAGGTTTCCCTCAGAGTTCTCATAGGAATACACCGTTACCTTACAGGCGTGAATCAGGAGACGCATCAGTCCTAGACCCCATCTGGATCTGTTGACCAAATCTTCGTTGGACTCGTAGCGGTTGTCTCAGCGTAGACACACCGTGAACTTCCTAAAACTCACGTTTCTCATATGTGTTGACTCTGACAGATTCATGTGACCGCTCCCAGTATTGCCCCAAAACATCATATTGCTTGGCACTGGAACGAGCTGGTCCAATTGAGTTCATGGTATAACTCTAGAATCTCCATCGTATAAACAGATCCTGAAACAAGGAGGTCGGTGAGAGTATTCGGCCACAACTGCGACGTACATGCACATCAACAACATCACATGCATCAGAACATAATATCATAACACAATGATATAATAGATCATCAACATAGTAGTTCATCTCTCCTAACAAGGAGGGTTATGCATGAGAGTGCCTTAGTGAGCAAGTAAATAGTCAAATAAATCTTCTGGGCAACATCTGGCCCGATAGCACCAGAGTAGTCTGTCTGACTCTGTCATAGGATCCTACTACCTGGTGTTATTCCGTTCCTCCATTTCTTCCTCCTACAACAACCGTAGAATACACCTACTTATCTTTAAGTATAGAGGTTTATTTATCTGGGAGGTGTCCAGCTGGACATTTCCTCCTCATCAATATAACTCAACAATTAATTAATTATTTAACCCATTAATTAATTAATTAAATCATAATTCATTAATAACTTCACAACATCAATAAATTAATTACATGATCATTCATTAATAACTCAACAGCATTAACAAAATAATACATCAAGCAAATGCTTTTGTCCTGGGATCTCTGTCCCAGAACAGGTATGACCTTTCTTAGTTGACCTCATCTCCCGAAGGTCAAGACTGTGCAGGTCTATCACAGGTTTGGTGGCAATCCACCTAGTAGTCTTTCCCCCAGAGATCAGCTGTGGAAAAAGAGTACCCTGCTTCCGTGGCGAGTTAGACCACGTCATCCTATTTAGAATGGCACCCAGCACCTCATCCCATAAATCTTCATGTCTCCCTTAAGTGTGGATCAAGGCCCTCATATGCAACCCCCTCCCCCTAGTAGATGTTTTCCCCCACTAACAGGGTCGGGTTTACAAAAGAGAAGAGAAGTAGAGCCATTCATCAAACGTTCCGCTCGTATTTCGGATCGGTACAAACGCAACGGCCTCGTTTACAACGCGTCGTATCACTCTCGGTCGGGCATGCAAAATAAACAAGTAGTGACATCACAATTCCACAGATAATCAATGACTACCACAATCAGGTAACTACAAAGCATTCCTACATAGAGGTGTAACAGCACTGTCACCCTCACATAGCAACCACTTCACTACACGTCCTGGTGGAAATAACACAACACCTTGGTTCCAGGAATTCACAGCGCACCATCTATCTAACGCATAGATTACATCACTATCTAGCTAAGCAAAGAACACATCACTCGCTTGCTAAGGCAGATAACTCATCACTAGCTATGCAACTAATATCACACAGCCTAACTATTGTCAAGGATTCAACACAGCCTTAGCTATTCAGTCAATAAACATGCATGTTAACACAGTTGTTAAACATACAGTTATTAGATTGACCAAAGCACACTCACAAGTAGCAGTGTTAAATTCGTAGCAAATATACTGCTCTAACAATCAATGTGAATATTATCAACATAGCAACGTTAGTCATATTTCCTACAATAACGCCTCTTTTAAAGGACTCATCATGTACTTCTAACTACACACGCAGCAGTGTCAGCGCGAACAAACACCTGTATAAACAGTAGGCCTCTGACCCAGATAGTCACTAGCTGATCAATAACGCTAATTACGTATTCATACAATCGGGCAGAAAACAATCGCGTCTCGGTAACAATCATGTATGCGGAAGGCGCTTTGCTAAGAACAGATTCTAAGTACTTTATCATTTACCTTGTGTCAAGAGTCACTGTAATTATCAGCTGCCTTGGTGTCACGCCCTGGCAAGCATCCATAGACATCAATTCTCTACAGTCATGATATTGCGACCGTGTTCGTTGACAGACAGATGGAGACTTAAATCCACTGAGCTATTGCGTGAAGTTTCGAATCCTCTTCAACTCCTGAGCATCTCATGTTTCACGGAGAATACCAGATCCTCATGATACCTATGTGGGTTGATGTCCTATGTGACTGCTAAAATCACGTAAACACTCTGGATATTTCTCTCTCGATTAATCTAGAAATCTCTTGAAAAGACAAATATAGCTGGGGTTTCCCCAAACTATTTTAAGATCAGATGGGAGTCCACTCGCCTCGTTACACCCAATAGGATTTTCCACCGAGTGAAGACATGTGACCTGGGTGGTTTTGTCACACTGTCTCAAGTATAGATTTGGGGAAGTACTTTTGTTTCTCAGATCTGACTGATGAAATATTTGGGCTCAATTATGTAGAAGTTGAAATATTTCTCTATGAAATCTGGAAATGAAGAAACATTTTTATCAAATACAGAGTTTGTTAAATACTTTGCTTCTCAAGTATGCGCCTGGATCCTAAGTATTGGGGATGGTTCTCAAATATGGGGACTTCTTCTCAAGTATGGGGGATGCTTCTCAAGTATGAGGCTGCTTATCAAGTATAGGGCTGATGAGATAATTGCTTCTCAAGTATAGTAAGTAATGTGAAGGAACATTGTACATGACTTAAGGCATAATGGAAATATGGTGCCGGCCCCATATTTGTGCAGATCAATCAACACTCAATGGGTGAAGTGGTTAATAGTTTTGGTTTCCCCAGGACATGACCTTGTTTCCATTTTAGGCTGGGTCAACCTGAAAGCAAGATCAGTTTTACAAATCCACCTGTTGCAACATGAGCCAGGCAGTATATCAATGATTGTAAGAAAATACATGCTTTTATTTTACCAGCCTGTCTATGTTTGACAGCCACTCATGTCATATTGTGAACTTCAAGGACTGAGAATGAGACAGTGATTGCTCTAGAGATTTAGTGATTGCTCTAGAGATTTGACCATCAGCTAGCCACTTTAAAGTTGCGGTGATCGCAGCTATCCCCATCGTCATACTTGAACTTGTAGCCCTATGTCTATGTGCTTCTGCTAAACTTGCTCCTGACTTGAGAAATTCAAAACAAATTTGTCTCCATGACACACAGAATGTCTTGTGCAAGCTATTGCACCCTTTCTTCTTCTACCTCATCTACTTCTCCCTATCCTTCTCCTTTTTCTTACTCTGCTTCCTCTTCTCCTCCTTCCATTCATCTTGCATTGGAGCAAAGGCCCTCAATCAACTCACACCCAGCCCATGTAGACTTGCTCATGGTAGGTCAGGTTTTGCAGCAGATGTTTTCTATGGGAAGAGCCCAACCCTCCTTTGTTGCCTCTTACAGCATCCTGAGTTACAGTGAGACTATTCATTGCTGCCACTACGGGCCCCAGTAACACAAGGGTGGTTGCATCTTTTAGAAAACCACAAAGTGGCATTCTTCACTGCTGGATGACGGTTGTTTACTGACAGCCTGATTTGTTTCCTGTAATGTAAGCAGCTCACCATGTGAATCTTTACCGTGTCTGTTCAACCAGTTTGTAAATTTTCTTTGTTGTAAGAAATTTTGTCCAACACATGCATATTGTGTTATGTATATTTGAATTACTCTCCAGAAACATCAACCACAATGGGTATCAGTAGTTATTGGGACTTATCACTGGCTGCTGAAGATTTAGATGGAGCCTGTAGGGAAATATCCAAAGTGCTGCGACATCGATTCTTGGCTTCAGAAACATGTCCTAGCACTCACTTATAGGCTGGCTTGCCTTGGGATTCAAACCTAGGACCAGTGGGCTGACAGGCAAGCAGCCACTCACTACCCCATAACTTCACACGTATTTCTAACATTGAATTCTCATTACATAACGGAAACAGTTCATACAAATTCAATCTCTCACACATGAGCAACAACACTCATACCACTTGACACAACAACTTCTAAGACCTCGGTACAAAATAGTAATTTATTTTTTGTGTTCATTTACAATTTTATTAGTAACAGGTCTAACTAACAATACTACACAAAATCGGTATGAGACAAAGAAATAAAATCAACGCAACACTGTCACCCATTCACACATATACAACACTCTCACCCATTCACACATATACAACACTCTCACCCATTCACACATATACAACTTCTGTTACTAGGTTTGGCCAGGAAAAATACAATGACAGCTGGAAGTCTGAAACTCTAGTCCCCTTCTTCTAAGTGCACTCCTTGAGACTGCACCCTCCTCCCAGCTGTCATGCCATTGGTGGAAGCATTTCAGGAAGGCCTGTTTTGGAATGGAGTACAGCTTGGCCATCATGTTTCGCCTAATGTCTTCTCAGTGGCTCAAATGAAGCACCTTCCAACAGTAATTTCAGCATGGGAAATTTTAAAACATCTTAAGGACTCATGTTGGAAGAGTAGGGAGCCTAATAAACTAGGTCAATATTGTGTAGGCTAAAAAAAGTCAATCAGACGCTGCGTGAAGCAAACATATAGATCTGGTGGTGACGGCAACTTGGCAGTTCCACCATGACAACACACCCACCCATGCGTGGCATCTGATTCAGACTTTCTTGGCCTAGCAATACTTATCTGGTTTGTCATTCTACCTACTCTCCCGACATGGCTGTTCCAAAAGGTGAAAATGCTGTTGAAAGGCACCTGTTTGAGTCACGAGACGATACTATGCAGATGGCGATGGTGTACACCATTCCTGTCCTTGACATGTTTCCAACAATAGTCTGAGCGTTGGGAGGCGTGTGCACAGTCCCAGGGACATCACTTTGAAGGGATTATGGTTGCAGACCTCCAGTTGAGTCATTGCATTTGTCCCTTCCAAAGATCTGACATTATTTGAACAGATCTCATACAAACATTACATGCATGTGGCTGTCATCTTGCCGCACTGCCATTTGTTGAATGACAATGCCTTGAGGAATACAACTGTAGTAGAACAAAAATATATACTGTGTAGAAAGTAGAAAATCCCATAGTAAGGCCATCTAACCAGCACCAAGAAAGTAGAAAATCCCATAGTAAGGCCATCTAACCAGCACCAAGAAAGTAGAAATTCCCATAGTAAGGCCATCTAACCAGCACCATTCTTCTAGTGCTTGACAGCACTTCAAGTCTTGATATTATGCAGCCATGTCTTTCATCTTCTGCATTCAGAATGTAGAGTCGGTTTTCGTGTAGCTCTTAAATGATGTGAATTTATTGTTAGGATTCAGGTTAATTATGTCATAGTTTTCCAATATATATATATATATATATATATATATATATATATATATATATATATATATATATATATATATATATATATATATATATATATAGATATCTAATGGGGATATTTACAATTTAAATCAGGACAAACCAATGCATGTAAAAAAAATTGGTGAAAGTGTCCTATCACAAACACAGAAATATTGTTCCCCAGAGTGATCTCCCAGCCCTGAGAGTGAATCTGACCCATATTGTTGTGGGTTAATGTATGCGTGTGTGTGTGTGTCACTAGGACCACATTTTCTTGAGCAAGCAGCACTGGATGTGGTTTTTTAAAAAAACTTTCTCTATATATACTGACATACTTCTTCCACTAACCTATATATACTGACATACTTCTCCTATAGCCTATATATACTGACAGACTTCTTCACTAACCTATATATACTGACATACTTCTCCTATAACCTATATATACTGACATACTTCTCCACTAGCCTATATATACTGACATACTTCTCCTATAGCCTATATATACTGACAGACTTCTCCACTAGCCTATATATACTGACAGACTTCTCCACTAGCCTATATATACTGACAGACTTCTCCACTAGCCTATATATACTGACAGACTTCTCCACTAGCCTATATATACTGACAGACTTCTCCTATAGCCTATATATACTGACAGACTTCTCCACTAGCCTATATATACTGACATACTTCTCCTATAGCCTATATATACTGACAGACTTCTCCACTAAGCCTATATATACTGACATACTTCTCCTATAGCCTATATATACTGACAGACTTCTCCTATAGCCTATATATACTGACATACTTCTCCTATAGCCTATATATACTGACAGACTTCTCCACTAGCCTATATATACTGACAGACTTCTCCTATAGCCTATATATACTGACAGACTTCTCCACTAGCCTATATATACTGACAGACTTCTCCTATAGCCTATATATACTGACATACTTCTCCTATAGCCTATATATATTGACAGACTTCTCCACTAGCTAATCTATACTGACATACTTCTCCTATAGCCTATATATATTGACAGACTTCTCCACTAGCCTATATATATTGACAGACTTCTCCTATAGCCTATATATACTGACAGACTTCTCCTATAGCCTATATATATTGACAGACTTCTCCACTAGCTAATCTATACTGACAGACTTCTCCACTAGCTAATCTATACTGACAGACTTCTCCTATAGTCTATATATACTGACAGACTTCTCCTATAGCCTATATATACTGACAGACTTCTCCACTAGCTAATCTATACTGACAGACTTCTCCACTAGCTAATCTATACTGACAGACTTCTCCACTAGCTAATCTATACTGACAGACTTCTCCACTAGCTAATCTATACTGACAGACTTCTCCACTAGCTAATCTATACTGACAGACTTCTCCACTAGCCTATATATACTGACAGACTTCTCCTATAGCCTATATATACTGACAGACTTCTTCACTAGCTAATCTATACTGACTGACTTCTCCTATAGCCTATATATACTGACAGACTTCTCCTATAGCCTATATATACTGACAGACTTCTACACTACCCACAGAGTTGCTACAAATAATGTACAATATAATCTATAAGTTGTATGGCTCTCTCTTCTCTCTCTCCCTCCCTCCATTTTCCCTCTCTCAATCCAGCCTCATAAAATAAGGTGAGGAAGGGAGGTGGTCACTCTGTCTGTTTATTTAACGTACCACTTTGTATATTCTAAACAAAAGTATCTGCATGGGACATTTTACCTCTCATCTCAATCTCTGCTGCTCACATACACACCAGTCTACCTTTCATTCAGTGCTGATCAACCAACTACCTGCTTCCTAACACACAAGTTCCACCCATTTTCTTATCTGCAAGTCCGTATACACTTTGAATGTACACACATGGGAAGTTTATGACATTCTATCAAAACAGATACGTGCTCAGTCTCTTACATTGTGGGATTCTCACAAAATGATGTTCGTTCAATCAACCTACGTTGTACAGGATTCTACAAATAGGAGATAACAAATATCATCTGTGGGGGAAGGTATGCCTGGAAAGTTGACAGAGAAGTGCGGGTCAGATATACACACACATAAAAAAGATATAAACTGTCAATAACTTTAAGTACTAGATTAAACATATCAAACAATCAGACACAAAAATTCCAAGTTCTAAAATAAAAAAAGGTAACCTCATTAATGAACACCACAAAATGCAGTATGTTTGCAAAGGTTAACATTGTTTTTAAAAGACTAAGATGTAAATTATGGGAAATATATTTATTACATTTTAAAACTTGTGTCTGATTATTGATTTGATATCATTAATAGTTTGACTAAAGAGAGATAGTGTGAGACTGGCTACTTCATATCACAGAAAAAATTATTGGCAGCATAAGAGACAGGAGGCTGTGGACAGACATGATCACAAATACCACACAGCGCAGACTGTAAGATTGGCAGCACAAGAGACAGGAGGCTGTGGACAGACATGATCACAATACCACACAGCATGGATTATAAGATTGGCAGCACAAGAGACAGGAGGCTGTGAACAGACATGATCACAAATACCACACAGCATGGATTATAAGATTGGCAGCACAAGAGACAGGAGGCTGTAAACAGACATGATCACAAATACCACATGGCATGGACTATAAGAAGAAGATAGACAGACATCCTCACCACACTTTCCTTTATGGGGAATTTTCATAATAGAAATAAAGATGTGTTAAATGTCTCAATCTGGAAACAGTATGGGGATTCTACAGAATGGCAGGATTGGTGTGCTCAATAATAGCTCTCTTGCAGTACTTGCGAACCATGGCGTACGCGTCTGGAGACAGACAGCAGTCCTGGACATGCAGCTGTTGTAGGGAGGAACACCTGTAGGCAATCAGCACGATTCCTTTGTCAGTAATGGCATCGCAGGACTTCACACCGAGCTTCCGTAAGTTAGGGCAATACATGGACAGCGCGTAAAGCCCATCATCTGTGATGTCACATTTTCCAATGTCCAGAGAGCGGAGTCGAGGGCAGTTCCTCGCCAGGAATTCTAACCCAGTGTCAGAAAAAGCTTCACAGCCTCGAACATTCAGGTAGCGCAGTTTGGTGCAGTTTCTTGCAAGGTGTATGACACCTTGGTCAGAAACCTAAGGGAAGATAAGAAAACATGACACTATAAGAAACTTAAATTTGTATACATCTGTGTGGGTGTTTCAAATGTACAGCAATTTTCTTACTCTTTTATCTTTTCGGTTGTTCTCTTAGAGACAATTGAATGTAAAATGTCTAAGAAACATAAAAACACAAGAAATATACAGATACTATTGAGTTCTTCAACCGAACAAATAAACAAAATGGTACATAAGAATACATAGCGGGCAACAGAAATATTACACTAGAAACAATAATAAATTTCCAGGAAACAAACATGTATTTGGCCACACACAAACACATTGGTTCAATCCCATCTCTAGTTGTGCTAGAACTGGCATCCTTCCCGATCATTAGAGTTGAGAGGTTGCCCGAGTCTTATTCCATGAATAAACAGGTGGAGTACAGGACCCTTGTTAAGGCCTTAAGGGGTGTGGGTATATGGTGCTGACCCACATTGTTAGACCATACACAGACCACCATGTCTGCAGGCAAACACGCTAGCCACTTTGCTATCATGGTTGCCTATGAAGTGAGCACTAAATAATGTTCACAATTTTGGAGAAAATAAGGCTGAAACAGAGAGCTGGTACCTCACTAAACGTGATGGCCTACCATACTCTAAAGGCTGTTTCTGCTACGGGACTACCTTTATATTGACATAAAATAAGAGAGTTGGTCAAATCAACATCTGAAATATTGGTGCTAATAATACTGATCTTTTATTTTACTGTTTCAACTTAACGACCTATTAAGACAAAAGACTTCCCTTCACATGCCACAACAAGTGGCTTTCACTATTTAAGATACAAATTTATTAATACTCACACACACCCACCCCACCAACAAACCCACACACACACATAGATAAACAGATATATATATATATATAGAGAGAGAGGTACACACACTACAACGCTCTCTCACATATCTTACCTGTTCACATTTGGCAACGCTCAAATATCGGAGGTTCTCATGCAACTTGGCCAGTTCTCGCATGCCCAGGTCTGTCACATTCTTGCAGTCACTCAGGCTAAGTTCCCGCAGACTTAACAAGAAAAACAGAAAGACAAAAATTAGTACTCAGTGAACATATGGCATTCAATGTAACAAACTTTGCACAGCACTCAATGTAACAAACTTAGCCCAGCACTCAATGTAACAAACTTAACACAGCAGTCAGTGTAACTAACTTAGCAGCACATCACACAATGTATCAAACTTAGCATAACAATCAATGTAACAAACTTAGCACATCACTCAATGTAACAAACTTAACATAGCAATTAATGTAACAAACTTTGCATAACAATCAATGTAACAAACATAGCACATCACTCAATGTAACAAATGTAGCATAGTAATCAGTGTAACAAGCTTAGCACATCACTCATTGTAACAAACTTAGCATAGCAATCAATGTAATAAACTTAGCACAACAATCAATGTAACAAACTTAGCACATCACTCAATGTATCAAACTTAGCATAACAATCAATGTAACAAACTTAGCACATCACTCAATGTAACAAACTTAACATAGCAATTAATGAAACAAACTTAGCACATCACTCAATGTAACAAACTTAACATAGCAATTAATGAAACAAACTTAGCATAACAATGAATGTAACAAACTTAGCACATCACTCAATGTAACAAACTTAGCATAGCAATCAATGTAACAAACTTAGCACATCACTCAATGTATCAAACTTAGCACATCACTCAATGTAACAAATGTAGCATAGTTATCAGTGTAACAAGCTTAGCACAGCATTCAGTGTAACAAACTTAGCACAACAATCAATGTAACAAACTTAGCACATCACTCAATGTATCAAACTTAGCACATCATTCAGTGTAACAAACTTAGCACATCATTCAGTGTAACAAACTTAGCATAGCAATCTATGTAACAAACTTAGCACAGCACTCAGTGTAACAAACTTAGCACATCACTCAGTGTATCAAACTTAGCATAGCAATCAATGTAACAAACTTAGCACATCATTCAGTGTAACAAACTTAGCACATCATTCAGTGTAACAAACTTAGCATAGCAATCTATGTAACAAACTTAGCACAGCACTCAGTGTAACAAAATTAGCACATTACTCAGTGTAGCAAACTTAGCATAGCAATCAATGTAACAAACTTAGCACATCATTCAGTGTAACAAACTTAGCACATCATTCAGTGTAGCAAACTTGGCATAGCAATCAATGTAATAAACTTAGCACAACAATCAATGTAACAAACTTAGCACATCATTCAGTGTAACAAACTTAGCATAGCAATCTATGTAACAAACTTAGCACATCACTCAATGTAACAAACTTAGCACATCACTCAGTGTAGCAAACTTAGCATAGCAATCAATGTAACAAACTTAGCATAGAAATCAATGTAATAAACTTAACATAACAATCAATGTAACAAACTTAGCACAGCACTCAATATAATCTAATGCAGGACTCAGTAGAAGCAAATTAATATAGCACTTAATGGAATCAAATTAAAGTGACAAAGCCCATTTAGGACAAACAGTGGTAACAGCAGGATGTGGCAATATAAAACATACAGAGTACCCATGCATCTTTTAGAGAAAAACAAACTATGAAATATATCTTATAAAGATAATAGTAACACTCCTATTCACAGTAACATCACAAGCAAAATATATAAAGTTAATGGGAACATTTGTATATAGCAGAAAACTATGAATGAAACTAAAACAGACTACAAGACAGGAACTGTATCTGACATTTCTGCTATAATATGCTAATTTCATGGACAACATACACATAAAACTATACATAAAATAGTAATTTAAAAAAAAAGAAGTTTTCGTAAATAAGAAAGTATTAATGCAAGACATAACAGCTGTGTTTTAATAAAGATGAGAAAAACTCATTTAAAAATTAGAAAATCTATGGACAACATTTTGAGATGTCATAGGATGTAAACAATAAACTAGACAGAAAGAGATTAAATGAACACATTTTTCAAGACATTGGAGGAAATAGACAACTATTGAACATCGCAGTCAATAGAAGGTTATATTGGCTTGTTCATAAAATGAGACATGGGGGGGTCTATTGTTGAAAATACTGGAGGGGAAGATCCAGGGTTAAAATAATGAGGATGTCCGGGTAAAAACTACATCATGCAAGAACACTGAGACATAAGCGTATGCTGAGATGAAGAGAGTCGCTGAGAATAGGAGACAGTGAAGGGACATCATGACTTCAACACCAGACTTCAAACTGATTGACCTAGTGAATGAATCCACAACAAAATATTTATAGTAAGTATGTATTCTGGTTTAGACACATTGGGATCTTTGCCAGTACTATAGGGTTAGTGTACTGAGCTAAGATTCTGATAGTGTGACCTAGAGAAGATGAGTGGAGCACAAATTGATCATTTCAAGTAAAGTGAAGATAGTCACAGAATTCAGTCACGTAATTTGTACACATTAATAAGCTAGTTTTAACCAGGATTTAGAGGCGAGAGGGTCCACTTCTAAGCACCGGGTTTGATCCCACATGACTCTTTCCTCAGAGTTGCCTGTCAAAAGCATCCCAAAGAACACAAATCCATAGATCTGGTGAGGGCTCCCAGGAGTCTACAAGAAAACAGCACTCATGAGTCAAATGATGGAGTCTCAGATTGTGGGGCAGGTGGGACAGAGACACACACAGACACCCCCTCCCCCCATGCAATGGTGTAATGCTGTAACTAAGTCAGTCAGATTTCCTTCTATGTAAGATTGGTATCCCAATCACCTGGTCACCTTCTATTCACTTCTATACCTGATCATGTAACTTACTGCTCACCTGGTACAGTTGTTTGCAATATAGGTCACTCCTAGATCAGTGATGAGTGGACATCGCCTCAGGTAGAAGAACAGCAACTGTGTGCACTGAGACGTGATGACAGACAGGTCCTGATCTGTGACACTAGGGCAGTCCGTCATGTCCAGGTAGCGCAGGTAGATTCGCTGAAGATGTCTGGAGGCACTTTGTGAGATGAGGCAGTCTGTCAGACTAATGCAGGTCACCAGTGGGCAGCCTAGATTGACAAACCAAAGACACTCTTGTTACGGATATCAAGGGAGAATCTACATGTGAGAATCTTGCTTTAAAGTAACAGCCTTGATCTCATCCCATTAAGACATACCATGAGGTGATAGGCCCCTATTCTTGCAGACTAAACGGCATGTTAAAGGTGATTTGATCAGTACAACATGTGCACCTTTACTTTTCTAACTTTTGCTTTCCAGGTAAGTTTCATCAATTTGTAACAGGCTAGATAGATGACTGGAGTTAATCTTCTTCTTCTTCTTCAGCGTTCCGAGCCATTGAGGTCTTTGCTGCAAATACAATCTGTCTCCATTCGTCTCTCTGGTGACCTTCTCTTGCCAGTCGTTGATTCCAAGTGCTTGTAGGTCTGTATGTATATTATCTCTCCACCGCCTTCTTGGTCTACCTCGGGGTCTACGGTCATTTATTTCCTGAGTGTAAGCGAGTTTTGTTTCCCTATTATCTTCCATTCTTTCTATATGCCCCAGCCATTGTAGTCTATTAGCCTCATGATACCAGTGATTAGCGGGGACTTAAACAAATCATAAATGTCTTTGTTACTTCTTCTTTTCCACTCTCCACTTTGTGTATCCCTAATGGGTCCAAAGATGCGTCTTAAAATTTGTCTCAAAGGTTTGTAACAAGGCTTCGTCTCCTTTCGTTGTACTCCAGGTTTCAGAGCCATACAGCACAACTGGTCTGATCAGTGTTTTGTATATTGTGATTTTGGTGTTACGAGATAGCGCCTTTGATTTTAGTAGATGTTGTAGTGCATAGTATATCTTATTTCCAGAGTTGATTCTAGTTTGTATTTCTTCCCTTATGATGTTGGAGCAGTTGAAGATTGTACCCAGGTATTTGTATGTTTCCGTTCTTTTAATGGTCATATTATCTATTTGTATGTGGCCAGAGTTTTTAGCCATTCCGTCTCTTGAAATACCATATATTCTGTCTTATCTTGGTTGATAACCAGCCCATCTGTTGGCTTTTTCCTTTAAGTGAGTCAATATTTCTAATGTCTTTTGTTCACTTTGCCCTATAATATCTATATCATCTGCATAACCAAGCAGCTTGGATGTTCTCCAATATCACATTCCTCCTTTACCTTCCTTACAACTTTCTCTAGAGCCAGATTGAAGAGTAGCGGCGATAGTGCATCACCCTGTTTCAAGCCAGATGTTATTTGGAGGGTCTGATTTCCTGCCTTTATATGTTACTATATATAAGTATCTTCCATGCATAGTTTGGTCATGTTAATTAACTTCCTTGGTATTCCAATTCCTGCATAACATTCCATAGACTATTCCTATGGACACTATCATAAGCCTTTTTAAATCCACAAAATGTTATGGAGATCTCTTTTATATTCCCAATTTTTCTCGGCTATTTGTCGTAAGATAAATATCTGATCTATTGTTGATCTGTTTTTGTCTAAAACCCGCCTGGTAGTCACCTAATATGTCTTCTGATATGGTTTTAGTCTATTTAGTATACTGCAGATAGTATCTTATAGCTTTGTGGACAGTAGTGATATTCCTCATAATTTCCACATTGGAACTTGTCTCCTTTCAAGGAGTTAATACTGGGATTAAACACTGAACTGTCTATCATGCACGTATGACTGGTGTATGCAGGTTACTATGCAGAGAATATGATTATAAAATATACACAACATTGAAATGAAGAAACACAATATGTTTTTCAATAGTAAGATGTACATGTGTGGTCTGGGCGTATACTCACTAGGAATCATAACGGGTAAAAGAAGAGAGACCGTAAAGACTATGATATATATAATCTCTGTTGTGGTAGTTAATGTGATAGTGCCACATACTTTTTAAAATGCTATTTATGTGATACATTTTCAGAACTCTTGGCTTGGCTTCTAAAACATTGTTACATAGACAAAATATATTCTCCCTAGGAACATGTGAGGTCTGTTCACAAAGTATCGGACCATTGGCTGGGAAAAATACATTAAACTGGATTTGTAGATAATAGGAACTTGGGAGCTACATCATGACAACACCCATTCTTTGCATGTGATTCAGATTTTCTTGGCCAAACACAAAACTCCTCTGGTTCATCAGGTTCCCTACTCTCCCAACTGATCCGTGTGATTTTATGACAGTCCCCCTAAGTTGAGTATGCCACTAAAAGGACCTGATCTGAGTCATGAGACGACGTTATAGGAAATGTGATGGCCACACTGTACTCCATTTCCAAAGAGGTCTTACTGAAGTGCTTCCAACAATGGCGGGACCACTAGCAGAAGTGTGTAGAGTCCCAAGGTGAATACTTGGAAGAGGATTCAGGTTTCTGACCTTCGGGTGAGTACTTGTATGTTTCCCGGCCAAAGGTCAGATACTTTTTTAACAGATCTTGTGTAAGTATTCTTCCAGGAAATGATCAGTATTCTTCCCAGGAAAACATCCATGGTCTTCTCAAGGAAATATCAGTACCTACAGGTACTTTTTCCAGGAAATAAATACTTTTCTTACAGTGGGAGTTGCCCTTCAGCTTGGTTCTAATTTAAAAACTTCCTATCAAGTGGAACAATCTGACAGGTTGCTCTTCTACTGAGGTTCATCATCATCATGAGCCATGCAGATAAGAGTGGGCAGTCATGTTTCGCCGTTTCACACGATCACCGATCATAGTTGTCTCATTTATACCATTTGGCCATGCCGTTTAGATATTTATCTCTCTGCTTTCCTTTTGTTCTTTTCCCCTTAATCTTGCCAGTTGCCACCAAGTTTTCAAGCTTATTTATTCTCATAAAATGTCCAAAAGATCTTGACTATCTATGTCTAATTTCTCTAATGAGTTTACAGTTCTCGTTTGTTCTACAGAGGTTACTGAACGTCATATGTTCATACTCTCCTTGGAAGAAGTGTCAACCAACACAGAACTGGTGTCGTCGACTGCTAAAAAAACTAAGTGAGATACTGAGGAGGGGATCCGGGCACGTATGAACTGAATGGTCGGATGTGCAATGAGGATAATCTGATAACTAACTGTACTCTCCTGGATTCCTTGTACCAGTCAGCCATTCTGACATGTTTCATCAGTGGATGAACCTTGAATGTGGACATAGAAATTGACTGATTACCTGAATATTTGAGCTACGATTATGACTAAATCAGTAATACCAGAAACTAAAGTGCCCTTGAACTCACCTGTCACATCAAGTCTCTCCAGATTGACACATCGAGACACTACCTCCTTCACACCCACATTCGAGATCAGGTCACAGTTTTGCATGTCCAGGTATCGTAGTTCAGGACATCTTTTGGCCACAGTTTGAAGACCCCGATCAGAAAGTTGACAGCAGGCATTGATGTTAATCTTCTCTAAAATCATGCATACCTGAAAATTAGTAAATGATTATTTGCATATCAGTCAAATGTACATGAAATACATAATTTGCGGTTTTTGTTTTTCATATTTTGATGTGTATATGGGCATGTGTGAAAGATGAACAATAACCAGACAAGATGAGAAAGATATATGTCAGTAGAAATGTGGTTTCTGATAAAAATGCAAAGAATACCATTGAGGGGTAGAAAAAGTGTCTGACAGTCCAAGAAACAAATAAACATCATAAATCAATTAGAGAAATTAGAGAGTCAGGAGAAATAAACTGACAATTTAGTGACATCTGGCAAACTTTATGGGGAAAATAGCAAGGGAAAGACAAAGAGATGACTACCTGGATGGTTTAACAACATGGCATAATCAGGACAAGAACACAGACCAAACCCAAGACTCTGGTGATCATGTGAGATGCTGACCCATGACCCTCCACATCTTAACATGTCTATGATCAGTTTATTTAAAATACTGATTGTAATTTTTAAAATCAAAACAAAACCCACAAATGGAAACTATTTAAAGCAGGTGTGATGCTGATTTATACATGTTGGGATTATCATGGGTACCACAGAACTTGTGCACTGTACTGAGATTCATGTTGTGTGATCTGTTAATGCTGGCATAAACAAGGGCTGCCTGTAGGGAGTTAACCCTGGCATAAACAAGGGCTGTAGGGGGTTAACCCTGGCATAAACAAGGGCTGCCTGTAGGGAGTTAACCTTGGCATAAACAAGGGCTGCCTGTAGGGAGTTAACCTTGGCATAAACAAGGGCTCCCTATAGGGAGTTAACCTTGGCATAAACACGGGCTCCCTATAGGGAGTTAACCTTGGCATAAACAAGGGCTCCCTATAGGAGTTAACCTTGGCATAAACAAGGGCTGCCTGTAGGGAGTTAACCCTGGCATAAACACGGGCTGCCTGTAGGGAGTTAACCTTGGCATAAACATGGGCTCCCTATAGGAGTTAACCTTGGCAATAAACAAGGGCTGTAGGGAGTTAACCCTGGCATAAACAAGGGTTGCCTGTCTGCAGCACACGGCTACATGTAAATGAGACTGAAATCCTCCATACTATACTTCTGACACGTCTACAGCACTATGAAGGTTACACATGACCAGTTAATGTCAAGATGGTCAACTTCCTGGCACCAGGTTTTACTTTGTCTGGCTCACTTTCAATCCGCAGAATGGCAAGTTGCGTGCTGAAAGCACTGCACACAGCACTAACTCTGTAGCACCAGTGATTACGCTGAGCAGTCTCCCGGAAACATTTCACTCATGGTCTGAGAGACTCAGTCTGAAACAAACCCACGACCCTCACAGCATGAGGCGGGTGGTTTAACCACTTTGAGATACTGATTGTCTATGGTCATCATGAGGAAACTGCAGTGATTCTCTTGCAATCTCACTGTGTGGTGAAGTTTATAGTCCTCAGTATGTCAGCACAGATAATACCCTTTAGTTCTATATGACCCATACACTGAAACATTAGGCAATGGTCAAGCTCTCCTAGAGCACTTTGGAAATAAATTTTTCAAAAATTGTAGAATATTTGGCCCAGCCAGACTTGAACACTAACCCTTACCTTTGGGGTATTGTAACTCAGCCTTCTTGTCAGGTACTTCAGTGCTCTGTCTATGTCAATGTTTGGGTTGTTGATAATTATGGAAGTCCACAGGATTGGGTGATCCCATACCACATTGTACCAGTGTCGACAAACCTGGAGATATGGCACATGGTTTAATTCAGATTGCCTGAGACTGGGGTGATGAGACGAACCTGGAGATATGGCATACGGTTTAATTCAGATTGGTTGAGACTGGGATGATGGGACAGATGGCCTCAACTTGCCCCAGAAACCACTAAAGTAGGATAATGTACTAGAGGACATTGTAGATATTTTTGTAGGATATTTCTATTGAACAAAAGGTACAACAATATTACAGTACTTGTAGAGATCATTAGAGGATTTCTATGGGACAAAAGGTACAACAATATTACAGTACTTTTAGAGTTCATTAGAGGATTTCTATAGAACAACAGGTACAACAATACTACAGCACTTGTAGAGTTCATTAGAGGATTTCTATGGGATAGAAGGTACAACAATACTACAGTGCTTTTAGAGATCACTTGAGGACATTAGAAAAATTACTAAAGGATGTTCCCATGGGACAGAAAGAATAAAACTACAGTACTTTTTGAGTGTCAGAGCTGTGGTTGTGCAGTGGCCAGCATGCCTGCTTGCCAGCCCTGAGGTATTATGTTAGAATCTCCATGGAGGCGGAGGTGTTTCCCCACTGACCTGGGCTGCCAGGTAGACTCAGCCTAAAATGGGTACCAGGAAATGTCCCGGGCAGCAAAGGTCACAGGTCTGATATTTAACACATCATCCATCGGGTGTTGGCTGGGCTACACATATGGGGCTAGCATCATATCCCTAATTCTCTCCATGATGTGAACAGAGATCCTCATTCTTATTTATTTTTTGAGTTTCTATTTTTGTTAAAAACTGGACCCTTTGACAATTTATACAATGCTCCTTAACATTTTTAAATGAATAAAACAAATCATGAGGGAAATCAAGGAGAACCGTCACATTAGGTTTCCAAGAATCAGTTATCAAACAGGCACAAAGATAAAGTCTGGGTTGTTCATCCCTGGTGGAGCCATCCATCCATATATCCATCCATCCATCATGTGCCATAGGTGGAGCCATCCATCCATCCATCATGTGCCATAGGTGGAGCCATCCATCCATCCATCCATCATGTGCCATAGGTGGAGCCATCCATCCATCCATTATGTGCTATGGGTGGAGCCAGCCTAACAGAAAATCTTGGAAGTAAAGTCGGCTGGTACAGATAATGACCACATCAGCCACTGAATGCAGAACGGTCTAACAATATGGGGCTGGCATCATATTACATTCAATATGCCCCATGCTTTGAGATGGGTGGGGTCTAGTACTTCTGACTGGATAATAAAGCTAGAGTATGGTGGTTACTATAAACATGTCATAGGTTTACCTGTGATAAAGCTGTGTAAATAGAAACAATGGTAAAACATGAAGTGTATGTTAGCTTTACAAAATTACAATTGCAAACAATAAAGGATATTGTGGCCAGAAGTCTTCAATAGCAAACCACAACAATGGAAACAACACTACAGCTACTATATTAAGGCATAATGGAGTTACTTTTGTGTGATTTCTATGTCCTGTGTGTTATTGTGGTTTGTTTCTGGTTGTAGTGGGGGCTCTTCATGATGAAACTGACAAGTCATCTACATTAGACTCCAAAGATTATGCTTTCAATTTCAGACTGTCATTTGTTTCACGGGCGCCATTTTTAAAAGAGACTCCTGGGGAGAGTTGTCACTGGAGCCAAAATGTTCACACCTTGTGCAACATTTCGGTAGGTCTCCAGCCATTCTGCGGTCGGAGTCTGAGAAATATGGGATAAAACCCGGTGCAATGAAGTCGATCCTTTATATTTAACCTCCTTTTAACTGTCTTCTTATTGTTTCCTGATGAGGACTTGCCACCACAGCATCCTCAGTGTTCTGTCATTATAATTTTGTCAAGTAAACCTACACCCCATGTTTTCCCAATGTTTATATTTATTGTGGGATGATGTGACCAAAATAATTCACGCCAGCTTTCTGGCAGAATAACTCTAGTTCATCGTGCAACAATAAAACAATGTGGCCCATGCAGTTGTCTGCTAGAGGCTGTCATGTGACAGGGTTATCACATGTTTGCAGGACTGACTGCTTGGAGGTATAGGCGGCCAGTCGTCTCCTCACTTAGTGGAACAAAGAATACAGGCATGAGCTGGCCTTTCATGTGGAAATGGCAATGGACCTAAGATCTTACCTGAGAACATCTGCACAACTGATCAGTGGGCAGGTGGGAGAAGATTTTCAAAAGCACATCATTACGAAGGAATTCAAACGGTGCAGGTTGAGGCATCAGATGTTTACCATTCGACTGCGCTAGTGGTATTTTAACTTTATGGTTGTCCATCTGAAAAACAGAGTTGAAGTAGAAACTATTATTTTATAAAAATAACAACAAAGTAGGTAACAGAATTCTCTACAGGGTGTCCTTGACATCTGGTGTGCAGCTTCACGCTTAAATAATTTAAAATGGATAAAAATCAGAAATGTACAATCAATCAATGCACCTATTGATCTCTATATGGACAATGACTGTTGAAGTTTTCAGTCTTGAACCAAATATATCACCTGGAATACACCGACTGTGTTTGTGTAGCATACCCCTGATAGTCTTCATAGCTTTGAAAGGATGCATACCCTTGATAAAGTCTTTCCATTATACCCTTAATAGAATCTGTCCATTTCACCTCAGATAGAACCTTTCCATTTCACCTCTGATAGAATCTTTCCAGAATCTCCCAGCCTAAAATGGCTACCAGCAAATCTCTTGGGAAGTGCAGGCAGCCGGTGTGGTACTGACCACATCAGCCACGAGTGCCCATTGGTGTGTGAACATGCATGCCCATTGGTCTGTGAATACGTGTGCCTGGCAACATATGCTCAATGTGCCCTAAGGTGTGTAAAAGGCATCATGCCTTGACTTATTTAGCTATGGCACCTCCACTCTAACTGCCAGAGGGCAGAACAACATACTATACTACATATCAGTAACTAAAATGAAGAAGAAAAAAAGACAAAGAGGTATAAGCCTTCTGACTGATCTTATAATCAACAGATACAATAACTGATTTCAAAATTCATACCTGATTTAGAGATAAATGATTGATCCCTGTGACCAGATACAGTGTGGAGTCGTGCTCTCTGGCAAACTGTGTCTGGTCTGAACAATTATTCCTGTGAGGTTCTGGGTGGAGACAAGAAGGTCTAGGTTTCGATTCAGCTCTGCTTCTTACTTCTGGCTGTGGTGTGTGGACCTGAGCTTGTGTTTGCAGTAAATGTGCTCCTCTAGCATTCTGCAAGTGTAGGTTAGAGTTATCTGCCTTTTGTTCACTGGTTTTGTATTTGGACTGATGAACAGGTCTGTTTGGTTGTTGAGAGTACGGAGTCCTGGATGCCCTGTTCACACCATTGGCTTTAAAAGTTTGCAGGTTTGGGGATGAGTTTTGGTCACTGAATCTTGTTTGTGAAGATGGCGAGATACGATGGTTGTGGTGGCTATGCATATCAGGTGTAACTGGGTTGGTTTCTTTTATTACTGGGGAGTGTCTGCTTATTGGGGAGTGTCTGCTGTTTTGTAAATGTTGCTGTTGGTCTTTATACCACATTTTTGTGTTCCGAGCTGCTGTCTCCAGCATCTGCTGATGGTTGCCATTATGATGATGGTTTTGTTGACTGCAGCAGTATCCATGAGGTGGTACTGGAGGAACCGGGGATGAGACAGCACGTATTTTGTCTTTCACAACGCCATTATCTTCACAATGTGATTCAATATATCTGTTGTCTCCTAAAGTGTCAATCACCTGTACGTCTCTCATATCTTGCATACAACAGTGGTCTGACTCACTGTAGAAAGCTGGGTGCATGGTCCGACAGTCATAACAGCTTGGAGAAGTACCAGCATGTCTTTGATGTATATATGATTTGTTGTTAACATTACCGTTACACTGAATACAGTTGCCTTCTGGAAGTCTGGATCGACATTCTCTGGAATTGTTCATCTCCCTAGGAAGGGTCAATGGAGAGGAATAGTAAGAATTCACCATTTGGTAGCCATTGCTAGGAGACTGATTTCCTTGGCATCGTGAATTTTTTCCATAATGTGAAGAAGTTTCTTTTGGAATTAACGGAAGAGGTACTGCAGGATGAGTCTTCATGCCTCTAGGATACGGCTTCTGGGAAGGTTGCACAGGTCTTGGGGAGCCAGATATAGACACACTTTTGGTGCCAGAATCACGTGACTCCAAGGACTTGGCTGAGCTTGCTGACCCTGCAGAGTCTCCTCCCTTGAATGTTGTCATCAGGGGTGTGGGCGGGTATAGGGAAGTGGCGTCTGAAGCAACACCAGAGCTTGTAGATTCATGAGTAGATTCTGCTGTCTGTGGCAGATCTGGTGAAAAATAAGATATCATATTTATGGAAAGTTCACATCTGTGGAGAGGCTATTGGGATTAACATGATCCAACACAAAACCTATGGTATAGCTGTCATGTGGTGTGGTCTAACACGAAGGTTGATTGTTTCCTTCACAGGATTAAATATTTCATTGTCAACTGACTCCTGCCCAGTGACCAGACAGGAACAATAACTGGATATAGTTTATCATGTTTAATCCAATCACTCACTCACTCACTCATCCACTCTCACCCACTCACTCACTCATCCACACTCACCCACTCACTCACTCATCACTCACTTCACCCTCACACTAACCCACCCACTCTCCATCTCTCTCCTTCTGTGCACATGTGTGCATGAGTATGTGTGGTTTTATTATATCCTTGATAAAGGTTTTCTAACTAAAACAGGCATTTGTGATATACTTTTATGGATTTTGTCTTACTTTTCTAAGATGTTCGTATATATTTTTTTACATAAGTCAAAAAATTTTCTTGTTCACTAATTGGTGTATTTGTTTCACTGTGATTTTTATTCTCTTGTAAGGCAAGTGTATGCGTTTGTTTCTATGTGAATATCAATGTATCCGTGTATGTCTCAGTGTTATATGACCACATCCTTCTGTGAGAGCCTGCCTCTCTAGTGCTGTGACAACAACATATCTGTTTTGTCTCACTGTTATGTGACCACATCCTTCTGTGAGAGCCTGCCTCTCTAGTGCTGTGACAACAACATATCTGTTTTGTCTCAATGTTATGTGACCACATCCTTCTGTGAGAGCATCTGTAGTGCTGTGACATCAATGTATCTGTTTTAATTCACTGTTATGTGACCACATCCCTCTGTAAGAGCCTGTCTAGTGCTGTAGTTAGTGTATAAAACTATTGGGCCTGTACCATATTCTTAGGCCTGTAGAAAAGGATCCTTTGTGTTACTTGTATATCCTTCTGCAGTCAATACACAGTATTCTGCCTTATTTATAGGAAGTCACAGTAAGTACCACATTAGTTTAGTCGACAGATCAACATCACGGCATAAGTGCTCCGTTCTACTCCTAACTCAAGCCTGAGTCCAGAGAATCTCAGCTCAGTGCACGAACTCTGTAGTACCGGCGGGGATCCTGAAATACTTTGGGTAGATTTTTAAATATTTTACCCCGGGCAGCGCGGTTAGACTACTCTTTTTTGAGTTCCAACTGCCAAGAGATTTTTCATGCGCAACAATACACACGGGCGTCCGATCTCACTACCCAGAAACCAGGGGACATTTTTTTACTAGAAGGTCTACGAGAAAATATCACCGGGCTGGAACCCGAGACCTCCAGCACTCGAGGCGGACACCATACCTCGAGACCACTCAGACCCCCCCCCCCCCCTACCCTCCTCCCAAGTACCACATACTAAGACATAGCATATTTCTCGGTGGTCACAGTAAGTGTCATAATTCATGAATGTCACATATTTCTGGGCAAGTCACATATTTCTGGGAAGTTACAGTTAGTGCCATATTACTAGGAAGTCACAGTAACTTGGGTGCCACCATACCTCGAGACCACTCAGCCCCCATGTACCACATTACCAAGAAGTAGCATATTTCTCGGTGGTCACAGTAATTGTCATAATTCATGGATGTCACATATTTCTGGGAAGTCACAGTTAGTGCCATATTACTAGGAAGTCACAGTAACTTGAGTGCCACAGAAAATACCATATTTCTTAAGTGCCAAGAAAGTTTAAATCCCATATTTCTCTAGGTAGTCACAGTATGTTCCATATTGTTGGGTAAAAGAAATGATCGAGATTCCTTGCTCTAGACTCCCAACAAAAACAAGTTTGTACTGTACAGAAGCTAACGACAACATATTCACTCAAGGGCGTCGGACAATGCGAAATCAATGCCTTTATTATCAGCGATTTCTTAATTCAATTATCTCCCGCTGGCGTCGCTCTCATGAAAATTATTTCCCTTTAGTTTGCCAGACGAGGTATGGATATCTATGCGACAGGTTTAGGATAATGAACCAGGGGCACTAAAGAATTTATAGCTACTGTCGACAGAGACAATCTCAACACGAGCGGCGACAGCGCCATTTTGCTTTTACTTCATCTAAGAACAATGCCTGCTTTAATAAAACAATTAAAACACGAATATCCCATTTAATCTTAATGCAACCAATACATATTATATATTATTATTTCACATGATACATTTATTATTTGTTTGTTCATATCTTTTAAACATGTTTATTTCCTTATAGTGCATTTTCTATATATGGGTGTGTATTGTACTTTTTTTAAAATTGCATATTGTGTGAGTTAATTATTTTTGCTATTTCTACTTTTGAGCTTACAAATTTTCATGAGCTGAAAGTTACTACTTTAGTAGATCGTATGGTTCTCTATGTAAAGATGCCTATTCTTGTGATAAACTATTTAATCCTGCTTTATAGTTATCTAGAGCTGAGTATTTTAACACGTTTCCCGCCGCCATAGGTTTAGCGTTTGGTTCATATATTTGAGCAATGCCATCCTGCAAAATGACCGGCCTAATGGTGGTGCATGTAAAAAGATGCCTATATTTTGAAGACTGAATCAATCTTCTAAGATCCAACCGGGATCAAACAGATTTAGATGCAATGATGCTTTTATTTCCACAAATGCCTGGTTCGAATTTAACCGAGAACAATATATTTTGTGATGTTATCAGAACTACCTGATGATGTCACAGAATTCACACTTCTCTGAGCTTTTGGGCAGCGGATATTACCATCTTAGACCAAGATGAAAAAAGGTGGACATGTTGGCACGTCGCAAATCCAAGGCAGCAATTTGTAAAGAGCAATTAAAACAAAAGAAAAGGCCTCTGCAAAGGTTCTAAATGAGAACATCTACTCACAATAAACCTGAAATTACAACTTCATACACGATGTATCAAGAGTATCAAGAGAACAGAAACTGGTTACATATGACAGAAAAAGATAACATGACCACACCCTGCATAGAGCTCATAAACCAACAAATCAAATAACAAAATTGACTGTAATCATTGCACGCTGGGCCAGTCTATAGATGGTCAAATTTCAGAATTTCGTCAAGTTTGTGAGAGATGATTAATTCTGTTACTGCCTGTTCATCGGTTTTCTCGCGTCTTGTACAGTCTTGCAACATGAAACAGCAACTAGAAAATCTATGTACAAACCAATATGAGGTAAATAACAGAAAGGGACGAATGTAGCACGAAGCTCGACAAACCAGCGACACAAACAAATACACAATACAAAACAAACGTTGTAAGTAGATCTTTGACAACGTATAACATGCGGAAAACAAGAGTACTTAGCTGAAAAACAGGAATATTCTAATGTACAGACAGCTATCTCAATGTCGCCGAACTCCCTGGCATAGGCGCTAACGTCTTTCTGAGAATTTCCCGTATATTCTCGTGAGTTATGCAGCTGCGCGAGAATCGGCAGCGGTTCGCGCCGCGCATGTAACTTACGGGGTTTGTGAGCCGGTCGCTCAGAAAGCAAAGGCAAACTATTGAGAGTCATCTTGCCTAGTGCATCAACAGCAGCTGAAAATGCTGGTGTTGACTGCAACGTCTTGTAAAGGATATGCAACATTTAAAAAAATCTCAATGTCACACCAAAATAGTACGTTAAAGTTGAAAATGTATATCCACTGAGATATATTACGCTAAAGTTGAACACGTACACACACTGAGATAGACTGAAGACTTCAAAGAAACACTTTTGTTCAATTACTGAGAAATAACTGAACACAACAAAACATAACATTACAATAAACGATTGTTTTAATATGTTGAGGCTACGGCAATTAGGCGTTTCCAACCAATCTTGTGCAGGCAGAACGAATATATAGTGAATTTGCGATTACCGTTGAAATAACAAATGCTCCACATTCGAACAACATAAGTGACTATATAGATGCATATGTATAGTGTATTTCCAGTCAAAATATGATTAATCTATTCACTTCAATTACAATATAACTGGGCATGTACGCACCTGACGAGAATGCAGCGAGTTACAGCAGGCAACAAATTGTGCAACATTTTGTTTATGGCTTCTGTGCTTACATGCACCAAGGGAATTTACTGTCTTGAATAACGCAGCACAGTTGGAGGAAATGTGAACGGACTGGCTAATGTGTGCATGGTTTATTTTATATTTGTACACTTTTTTTTGGTTGGCATATCCTTTACAGGACATCGCTGTCAACATCAGCATCTTTCAGCTGATTGTTGATTTCTTGGCAAGATTACGCTCAGTAGTTTGCCATTGCTTTCTCAGCCACCCGCTCACATACCCCGTAAGTTACCGACTTTGAGAGAACCGCTACCGATTCTCGCGCACGTTACGTTATTCACCAGAGTATACGGGATTACGGAGAAAGTCGTGTAATCCCTAGACCAGGCAGACCAGCCTTTGTACACTACTAGAGACTAAACGAGGTTAAGTATCCTTGCGGGTTGGTGGACTACATAATCCACTCCGCTCATCTCTCTTTCTATGTCTCTCTTTTCCTCTCTCTCTACCTACCTATCTCTCTTCTCATCTCTTCCTATCTACTTACCTGTCTCCCCTCCTCTCTCTCTCCCCTCCTTTCTCTCCCCCTCTCTCCGAGTGTGTGTGTGTGTACACACACACACACACACACACACACACACACTGGTTTGCACTAATATAGGTAGATAAACCAGCAATACAATTAGCAAGACCACTAAAGAAAGGATTAAAAGACTGGAGGCAGACCGCGAGCAAATGTTATAAGAAAAAACATGAAATGACAAAATGAACAAATCTGACATCTGCATGCAGTCACACAATGTCATGCCTTTTATTTGCTTCTCTATTATTTGAAGCCTATTGTCGAGGACACGACCACCAGACTGCGTCAGAACATACAACAATTCTAATCCGATTATCCTACGTTGGGATAAGCCTTGAGCTACCAGCAATGTGTATTTCGATTCGCACAAATAATACAAGAAACAGAAAAAGATCGCAGTTCAACTTGGCAATAATAAAGGTGTTTGTAGAAGAGGAAACGTTGTCTGCAAATGCCAGCTTTCTGTAACAATTACACTGAAAAGGATTATTTGCAATTAAAAGAGTGAAGGTTGGATTTCAGTGTTAGCTTTACTGAAATTGAAAAAAACACCAAAAAAAACAACGCAATTTGTGATAAATCAAACACCAATCAAGCAAACATGCGAATATAAGTTGGAGTGTGTGCTTACGTGACTCAAATCCGTTATTGATTGAAATGGAATAATTATGTGTTGTAAAACAGACTAATCAATGACCCGAAGGTTACATAGCATTGCGACGTGAAGTATGACCCTAAAAACGCAAGCTTGTCATTCATGTGCCTCTCAAGAAAAGATCACCTTGATGTGTGATTCCCGCAGGCTTAACATATTTACAATGTTATCAAGTTCTCGAGTCTTCTCACATCTTGCTGCTTGAACAATCTTTCTCCGCTGCATTCCACTTTTATGCTCTTCACTAGCTAGATGAATGATATCAGTTAAATGGAGCGGAAATATCAGACCAAGATCTTCAGACCGTGAACAAGCTAGTCCACGCTAGCCCTCCATAGAAACATAATGTCTTACAAGTACACGGCAATACCGACAGCCACAGAACCCGTGAGACAAGTAACATAACATGGGAATACAAACAGCCAGGGAACCAGTGAGACAAGTAGCATACCATGGGAATACCGACAGCGAGAGAACACGTGAGACAAGTAACATACCATGGGAATACCGACATCCAGGGAACCAGTGAGACAAGTAACATAACATGGGAATACCGACATCCATGGAACCAGTGAGACACGTAACTAACATGGGAATACCGACATCCAGGGAACCAGTGAGACAAGTAACATAACATGGGAATACCGACATCCAGGGAACCAGTGAGACAAGTAACATAACATGGGAATACCGACATCCAGGGAACCAGTGAGACAAGTAACATAACATGGGAATACCGACATCCAGGGAACCAGTGAGACAAGTAACATAACATGGGAATACCGACATCCATGGAACCAGTGAGACAAGTAACTAACATGGGAATACCGACAGCCAGAGAACACGTGAGACAAGTAACATACCATGGGAATACCGACAGCCAGGGAACCAGTGAGGCACGTAACATAACACGGGAATACCGTCATCGAGGGAACCAGTGAGACAAGTAACGTAACATGGGAATACCGACAGCCAGGGAACCAGTGAGACAAGTAACATACCATGGGAATACCGACAGCCAGGGAACCAGTGAGGCACGTAACATAACATGGGAATACCGACAGCCAGGGAACACGTGAGACAAGTAACATAACACGGGAATACCGACAGCCAGGGAACCAGTGAGGCACGTAACATAACACGGGAATACCGTCATCGAGGGAACCAGTGAGACAAGTAACGTAACATGGGAATACCGACAGCCAGGGAACCAGTGAGACAAGTAACGTAACATGGGAATACCGACAGCCAGGGAACCAGTGAGACAAGTAACGTAACATGGGAATACCGACAGCCAGGGAACCAGTGAGACAAGTAACATAACATGGGAATACCGACAACCATGGAACCGGTGAGACAAGTAATAACACGGGAATACCGACAGCCAGGGAACACGTGAGACAAGTAACATAACACGGGAATACCGACAGCCAGGGAACCAGTGAGGCACGTAACATAACACGGGAATACCGTCAGCGAGGGAACCAGTGAGACAAGTAACATAACATGGGAATACCGACAGCCAGGGAACCAGTGAGACAAGTAACATAACATGGGAATACCGACAGCCAGGGAACCGGTGAGACAAGTAACATAACATGGGAATACCGACAGCCAGGGAACACGTGAGACAAGTAACATAACACGGGAATACCGACAGCCAGGGAACCAGTGAGGCACGTAACATAACACGGGAATACCGTCAGCGAGGGAACCAGTGAGACAAGTAACATAACATGGGAATACCGACATCCAGGGAACCAGTGAGACAAGTAACATAACATGGGAATACCGACAGCCAGGGAACCAGTGAGACAAGTAACGTAACATGGGAATACCGACAGCCAGGGAACCAGTGAGACAAGTAACGTAACATGGGAATACCGACAGCCAGGGAACCAGTGAGACAAATAACGTAACATGGGAATACCGACAGCCAGGGAACCAGTGAGACAAGTAACGTAACATGGGAATACCGACAGCCAGGGAACCAGTGAGACAATTAACGTAACATGGGAATACCGACAGCCAGGGAACCAGTGAGACAATTAACGTAACATGGGAATACCGACAGCCAGGGAACCAGTGAGACAAGTAACATAACATGGGAATACCGACAACCATGGAACCGGTGAGACAAGTAACATAACATGGGAATACCGACAACCATGGAACCGGTGAGACAAGTAACATAACATGGGAATACCGACAGCCAGGGAACACGTGAGACAAGTAACATAACACGGGAATACCGACAGCCAGGGAACCAGTGAGGCACGTAACATAACACGGGAATACCGACATCCAGGGAACCAGTGAGATAAGTAACATAACATGGAATACCGACATCCAGGGAACCAGTGAGATAAGTAACCTTAACATGGGAATACCGACAGCCAGGGGAACCAGTGGAGACAAATAACGTAACATGGGAATACCGACAGCCAGGGAACCAGTGAGACAAGTAACGTAACATGGGAAATACCGACAGCCAGGGAACCAGTGAGACAAATAACGTAACATGGGAAATACCGACAGCCAGGGAACCAGTGAGACAAGTAACGTAACATGGGAATACCGACAGCCAAGGAACCAGTGAGACAAGTAACGTAACATGGGAATACCGACAGCCAGGGAACCAATGAGACAAATAACGTAACATTGGAATATCGACAGCCAGGGAACCAGTGAGACAAGTAACGTAACATGGGAATACCGACAGCCAGAGAACCAATGAGACAAGTAACGTAACATGGAAATACCGACAGCCAGGGAACCAGTGAGACAAGTAACGTAACATAAGAATACCGACAGCCAGGGAACCAATGAGACAAGTAACGTAACATGGAAATACCGACAGCCAGGGAACCAGTGAGACAAGTAACTTAACATGGAAATACCGACAGCCAGGAACCCAGTGAGACAAGTAACGTAACATGGGAATACCGACAGCCAGGAACCCAGTGAGACAAGTAACGTAACATGGGAATACCGACAGCCAGGGAACCAGTGAGAAAGTAACGTAACATGGGAATACCGACAGCCAGGGAACCAGTGAGACAAATAACGTAACATGGGAATACCGACAGCCAGGGAACCAGTGAGACAAGTAACGTAACATGGGAATACCGACAGCCAGGGAACCAGTGAGACAATTAACGTAACATGGGAATACCGACAGCCAGGGAACCAGTGAGACAATTAACGTAACATGGGAATACCGACAGCCAGGGAACCAGTGAGACAAGTAACATAACATGGGAATACCGACAACCATGGAACCGGTGAGACAAGTAACATAACATGGGAATACCGACAACCATGGAACCGGTGAGACAAGTAACATAACATGGGAATACCGACAGCCAGGGAACACGTGAGACAAGTAACATAACACGGGAATACCGACAGCCAGGGAACCAGTGAGGCACGTAACATAACACGGGAATACCGACATCCAGGGAACCAGTGAGATAAGTAACATAACATGGGAATACCGACATCCAGGGAACCAGTGAGATAAGTAACTTAACATGGGAATACCGACAGCCAGGGAACCAGTGAGACAAATAACGTAACATGGGAATACCGACAGCCAGGGAACCAGTGAGACAAGTAACGTAACATGGGAATACCGACAGCCAGGGAACCAGTGAGACAAGTAATGTAACATGGGAATACCGACAGCCAGGGAACCAGTGAGACAAGTAATGTAACATGGGAATACCGACAGCCAGGGAACCAGTGAGACAAGTAATATAACATGGGAATGCCGACAGCCAGGGAACCAGTGAGACAAGTAATATAACATGGGAATGCCGACAGCCAGGGAACCAATGAGACAAGTAACGTAACATGGAAATACCGACAGCCAGGGAACCAGTGAGACAAGTAATGTAACATGGGAATACCGACAGCCAGGGAACCAGTGAGACAAGTAATATAACATGGCAATGCCGACAGCTAGGGAACCAGTGAGACAAGTAACATAACATGGGAATACCGAAAGCCAGGGAACCATTGAGACAAGTAACATACCACGGGAATACCGACAGCCAGGGAACCAATGAGACAAGTAACGTAACATGGGAATACCGACAGCCAGGGAACCAGTGAGACAAGTAACGTAATTTGAGAAATTCATTCACGGGTATGTATCTGCACTTACAGAGGCAAGGACAAGAAACAGAGATCACAGAACACACTCATCATCATCATCATCATCATCATCACTATCATGTGCCCTGCCAAATGGCCAATGTGTTCATGGCTCTCCACAGATCTCGGTCCTTTGTGTTCTGGATCAACTCTGCTGATGGTATCCCTCCATGCCACAGTCTCAGTCTATCCGATATCATTTCTCTCAGACGTCCTCTGCCTCTTTTCCCACTGATCTTTCCAATCATCTCGGTGTTGTACAACTACTCTCTTCTCATTGTTTTCAGTATACCCTTTTACAGGACATTGCAGTCAACACCAGCATGTTTCAGCTGCTGTTGATGTCCTGGCAAGTTTTACGTTCAGTAGTTTGCCACTGCTTTCTGAACGAACGGCTCACATACCCCCGTAAGTAACCAGCGCGACGCCATCTTTCTTCTCGCTACATTACCAAATATGTTGTTTGTCTAACTAAACTAAAAAAAAACAAAAAACCACTATATGTTCTTTGTCTTGTTCTTATAGTTGTGTTTAATGTTCTACGTTGATTAGACTCTTCCAGCCAATCGTTGTTAGTTACTCTACCTGGTACTGGGGAGATTGAGAAATACCATCACGATGTGGTAAGTCCAGGAAGGGAACATCGCAACTCCACCTTCATGTCAATGTGGTAAGTCCAGGAAGGGAACATCGCAACTCCACCTTCATGTCAATGTGGTAAGTC
This sequence comes from Cepaea nemoralis, assembly GCA_014155875.1. Classification (NCBI taxonomy): domain Eukaryota; kingdom Metazoa; phylum Mollusca; class Gastropoda; order Stylommatophora; family Helicidae; genus Cepaea; species Cepaea nemoralis. The sequence continues at coordinate 300,392 of JACEFZ010006135.1, read as the reverse complement.
CAGGAAGGGAACATCGCAACTCCACCTTCATGTCAATGTGGTAAGTCCAGGAAGGGAACATCGCAACTCCACCTTCATGTCAATGTGGTAAGTCCAGGAAGGGAACATCGCAACTCCACCTTCATGTCAATGTGGTAAGTCCAGGAAGGGAACATCGCAACTCCACCTTCATGTCAATGTGGTAAGTCCAGGAAGGGAACATCCCAACTCCACCTTCATGTCAATGTGGTAAGTCCAGGAAGGGAACATCGCAACTCCACCTTCATGTCAATGTGGTAAGTCCAGGAAGGGAACATCGCAACTCCACCTTCATGTCAATGTGGTAAGTCCAGGAAGGGAACATCGCAACTCCACCTTCATGTCAATGTGGTAAGTCCAGGAAGGGAACATCGCAACTCCACCTTCATGTCAATGTGGTAAGTCCAGGAAGGGAACATCGCAACTCCACCTTCATGTCAATGTGGTAAGTCCAGGAAGGGAACATCGCAACTCCACCTTCATGTCAATGTGGTAAGTCCAGGAAGGGAACATCGCAACTCCACCTTCATGTCAATGTGGTAAGTCCAGGAAGGGAACATCGCAACTCCACCTTCATGTCAATGTGGTAAGTCCAGGAAGGGAACATCGCAACTCCACCTTCATGTCAATGTGGTAAGTCCAGGAAGGGAACATCGCAACTCCACCTTCATGTCAATGTGGTAAGTCCCAGGAAGGGAACATCGCAACTCCACCTTCATGTCATTGTGGTAAGTCCAGGAAGGGAACATCCCAACTCCACCTTCATGTCAATGTGGTAAGTCCAGGAAGGGAACATCCCAACTCCACCTTCATGTCAATGTGGTAAGTCCAGGAAGGGAACATCGCAACTCCACCTTCATGTCAATGTGGTAAGTCCAGGAAGGGAACATCCCAACTCCCACCTTCATGTCAATGTGGTAAGTCCAGGAAGGGAACATCGCAACTCCACCTTCATGTCATTGTGGTAAGTCCAGGAAGGGAACATCCCAACTCCACCTTCATGTCAATGTGGTAAGTCCAGGAAGGGAACATCCCAACTCCACCTTCATGTCAATGTGGTAAGTCCAGGAAGGGAACATCGCAACTCCACCTTCATGTCAATGTGGTAAGTCCAGGAAGGGAACATCCCAACTCCACCTTCATGTCAATGTGGTAAGTCCAGGAAGGGAACATCGCAACTCCACCTTCATGTCAATGTGAAACACACCACAGTCTGGCCAGCGCAGCTCTGGGGACCGGGTAGCCACAGGAATAAGTGAACGTCTTTGAAGCACTCACTTGCCTTGGCAGTCGGAAACTGCTGTCAAATGCATCGGCAACATAGCCTTGTGTGCATGTGGAAGACAAGGGGAAATCACATTATCTTCCCGGTCTGGTTTAGCCGCGGTGGCATAATGACTAGTGCGCTTGACTACCAATATATGGTTCAGGTTTACTCCCCTGTAGGGGCAGAATTATTTTTGTTTCGATCTGTACGACTCTAAGGTCGACCCAGCCTAAAACTCTTCGCTGGCTGTTGAGAAGGGGACGGAGCGAATATGGGAATGTCCTGAGTGCACTGATGTCAGTTATTAGCTCACTCAACTCAACCCAGCCTAAAGAGTTGGGGGCTATACAATTATAATTTTCTGGGAAGGACAGACAACGAGGTAGGGAGATGGTCGACTCACCACATATATCATAATCTAGAATATGTGAAGTCATGAGGCTTCACACCCCAACGGCAATTAACTGGTTTGGGATTACGTTTACCTGGTTCTGCTGCACCAACCAATAATGGTACCGAAAAAAAAAAAAAAATAGGGGGACTGGCTGCTGCCGAGTTGTTACTGGTGTAAAACACAAAACAGAACTAAGAAACTCGAGGAATGGGTAACACCGATAGATACAGGTGAACGCTTGGACTGAAGTCTTTATCAGCGAAACAGGTGCCTGACTTCAGCTAGCACGTGGTCTGGTATGCCTCCCCAATATTTCATTAAAATTATCCAGATTTCTTATTAAGGCGGCGGTTATCTCAAGACGGTGTTGTAATTGCTCTGTACACAATCTACAATCGTTAACGAGCCTTCGCGTGAAAGACACTCGTAATTTGCCGCTAAAGTCGCTGTAGTGTTGATAGCAAACATCTCGACATAAATCAACAACTATAAAATAATGTCACACTTTCTATGCGTCGACTGCGGGAGGGGTAGCGGGTTCATTCACCACTTGACACACACACACACACACACACACACACACACACACACACACACACACACACACACACACACACACACACACACACACACACTACGTACGTTACGTACGTACGCATGAATGTACGTGCGTGTCTCTAGTCTTTAGTCAGATTACGAAAGAGTAGCGGAAGAAAGTTGAAACTATGCACACTCAAAGCTCCTCTTGTTTGCACTGAACGTGTGAAGTATGGATTTATTTACCCAACAGGTTCCCCGACTATGGTTACGGCGAAACATTGCTGCTCCAATGATCTGTCAGAACTATGGAGAAGTTAGGGGACAGGGTTGTGATAACATTCCTGATGTCATAGGGAAAAAGATCTATAGAAATACAAGGGGAGATTAAACCAATGATTTATTATTCCTGTAAAACAATGCTTTGATTTTTTTTTTTTTTTAAATACTGCAGGAAGCCATTAAGTGTGGCGACCCAAAGGTTGGTGATCTGCAAAGATCTGAGAGATCGTCTTCATCATCTTCTTCTTCACTTATCTCTATACGTCAATATGAATACATGCAAAGTAAACAGCAGTCAGCTTAAGCTTGTTGACACCTCCACAGAGTATGTCCTCAACTGGAGCCGGTATAGGCCAGCATAGTTTTCTGTTCAGCAAATGTCGGACACTCCTGCAGCAAATGTTTAGCTGTCATTTTACTAGTTCAACAGTTACATTCATCAGTGTCTCTTATTTGTAGTGGTATTTCAGCCTGTTGTGTCCTGAACCTTGTTACTGGCTTACCAAGACAGTGGTCCTGTGCGGAGTCTGAAGCTTGATACTGGCTTACCAAGACAGTGCTCCTGGTTCAACTCCCACCAGAAGCAGGATTGCTTTTTCTGCCACCCCCCCCCCCCCTCCCGACTGATACAGCTCCATGTTTGGCGCAGCCTCGTGTAATGGGTACTGGGACATGTTCATAATGTCCTGGGAATTGTATGGTGAGGAAACCCGGGAAAGTTAATCTGGTCAACACATGCCCACAGAAGTCGGATACGTCAGCCGAAAGGCACAAGTATAGCAGCTCTGCTGTAAACATACACAACGGAACTACATCCGAAAAAAACACTCCGGATGAACGTAGAAGAAGCAGAAGAAGAAGAAGAAGAAGAAGAAGAAGAAGAAGAAGAAGAAGAAGAAGAAGATAGAAGAAGAAGCAAGCGAGAATGTAAGAAGAAGAATGAAAGAAGACGGAAGACGATCAGCAGCAGCCGGCGGAGGAGGAAGAGGAAGAAGAAGAAGAAGAAGAACGGAAAGAAGAAGAAGACGCCGCAGCAGCCGCAGCGACGCACGACGCGCACGACGACAAGACGTCCTTCCCCCTAGGTAGAAAGAATAGAAAAGAAGGAAAGGAAGGCAGGAGAGGAAGAAAAGGAGAGAAGAAGAAGGAAGAAAAAGAAGAGAGGAAAGGAAAGACAATGTACAGGAGGAGAGGGAGAAGAAGAAAAGGGAAAAGAAGAAAGGAAGAAGGGGGAAGAGAAGAAGGTAGAAAGATGAGGACGAGAGAAGGAGAAGAAAGAGAAGGAAGAGGAGAGAAGAAAGAAAGAAAAGAAGAGAAAAGAGAAGAAAGAGGGGAGGAAGAAGAAGAGGAAGAGAAAAGAGAAGATAGAACGAAGAAAAAGGGAAGAAGGAGAAAAAAAGAAGTGAAAGAAGAAGGAAGGAGAAAGAAAGAGCAAGGAGAGAAAGAGAAGAGAAAAGAAAAAAGAAGGAAAAGAAGCAAGGAAGAGGAAAGAAAAGAAGGAAGAGAAGAAGAAAGAAGATTAAGAAGAGAAGAAAGACTACAGGGAATGAAGTGAAAAAGAAGAGGAGAGAAGAAGAAGGGAAGAAAGGAAGGAAGGATGGAGAAAGGGAAAAGAAGTAGAAGAGAAGAGGAAGAAGAAGAAAAGAAGAAGGAGAAGAAGAAGAAGAAGAAAGAAGAAAGAAGAGGAAGAGGAAGGAAGAGAAAGAAAAGGTAAAGAGCGGGGAAGAGAAAGAAGAAGAAGAAGAAGAGATAAGAAGAAGAAGAGAAGAAGAAGAAGAAGAAAGAAGAGGAAGGAAGAAGAGAAGTAAGAAGAAGAAGGGGGAGAAGGAGAAGAAGAAGAAGAAAAGAAGAAGAAGAAGAAGAAGAAGAGAAGAAGAAGAAGAAGAAGAAAAGAAGAAGGAAGAAGAAGAAGAAGAAGAAGTAGTCAGCTAGTAGTAGTAGTAAAGTAGTATTAGTAGTAAGTAGTAGTAGTAGTCCGTGGAGAGGAAAGGCAGAGGAGGAAAGACGGGCACGAGGGGAAGAAATAATGGGTCATCACAAGCTCAGAATGTGGAATATGTGAGAAGACTAAACAACTTCATACTACCACTGGAAGCATCCGCTCGAGATTATATTAACCTTTGCTTCTGCTTTGCGGTTGCTGGTCCAGTCTAGTGCAAATAGTATACGGTACTCGGACACGTTAAATTCTACACAGTAATATTACAGAGTACCTAGGGGGGGGGGGGGGGGGGGGGGGGCATTATTTAACATGTACTGGGGAATTAAATTTAACAGTAATAGTACAGATACTTGGAAGTTAAATTTAACAGTAATAGTACAGGTACTGGGAAGTTAAATTTAACAGTAATAGTACACGTATTTGGAAGTTTATTCAACCCAATGCATCGTGTCCATACAAACTACGTTAACACATATACAGTGCATGTTTTCTACCTAGTTGTCACGCATTTTCCCAGCTGTTAAACAAAGCGGAGACCAAAACCCTTTACAAAGATTCAGCATAGCCCGGTAACAAAGAATGTCCTAGGCGGACATCTTCATCATCAATTATGTTGATTGACATGTTTCAGTTTTTAGGGCCCAGGAGAGGATGTGTTTAAGACTCATCTACAGGGAAGTGGGGAAACAGGGGAAGTGGGGAAACAGGGGAAGTGGGGAAACAGGGGGTGTGGGGCGGGGGAGGCTAGATAAGACCAGAATACATGGCAACAGTCAGTGGTGTTTTTGAAAACTGCATGGGAAGAGGTTGTAGGAAATCGCTAAATTATCGGGAGAATCTGTCAAGCAAAATTGTGAAAGGAATGCTTTTGGATTTGAATACGTATTTGTGATGTGTTGTGTTTGTGAAATAAATAAACATACACGTACACAAACATAATCGGTTTGTATAATCTTCTTTCAGATATTATATTTTAATTGTGTTATTTAAAAAGTCGGAGTCGCAGTTGCACAATGGTTGCAACTGTATAGCAGATACAACAGCCCTCCTTGCAATGGCACAGACGCTACATGGCCGAGCGAAACTAACTACAAAATGGCAGCCCTCGGAGACTCAAAGCCGGTCTTCCAATCCATCTGATGCTCCATATAAAACAACATCATCTACAAAATAAAAGGCTAAATTAGAATACTGCACGCCCCGGGATGGTTAACCCGGTCAAACAAATGCCCGCAGAAGTCGGATGTGTCGGCCTAACGGCGCAAGAACGCAGCTTTGCTGTAAACAGGCACAACGCAATCACATCCGGAAAAAAAAAACTCTGGATTGAACGAAGAAGAAGAAGAAGAATACTGCACGCAAGAACAGAACTAGCTCTAAGGTAAAGAGTAGTCCTTCACAAAACAGAATTGAAAATTGTAAACTGAATAGAGAAATTAGACGTAGAACAGTCCCGATTTGGGGGAGGTGGTGTGCATTTGAAAACTTGGCGACACCTGGTAAACTTGGTGAGAGTTGTGCAAGGGGAAGACAAAAGAGATGAATACCTGACAGCTTGTAAACGAATAGAGACACAGACTAGGACTAGCCCGATTGGGGTGTAGCATTTGAAACTTTGCGACACCTGAAAAACTTGGTGTAGTAGACAGTTATGTGCAGGCGAAGCAAAGAGATGATACCTTGATAGCTTGGCCATTTGGCATAAGGGGAACAAGAGCACGGCTCTGATCTAGCTCCGGTGATCTTGAACCAAACAAGCAATAGACACCAGGTTGCATTTGGGAATATATTATTTTGACCCTGGAGATGGTGTGAGACGACAAAGCATGGCCGTCCACGTTAATCGACTTGGCACATTGTGATGATAATTAAGATGTATGGCTTTTAAATGTTTGCATTTAGTGTATCCTCTATTTAATGCTTGTTCTTAGCGTGTCCTCTAGCTTCCAAACGCTTGTGCTGTATAACGTGGCCATAGTTGTTAGATGTTTCTGCTTTCTGTTGTGTCGTCTGTTACCTGCTAACTGACCTAGACCTCTGTCTCACCCTGTAATAGCCAACCAATACTTCCATTTTTGCCCCTGACCTTGCTCGGACACAAAAAAGCCAGACGCCAAATTTGTCAAGAAAGTAGTACATGTTGCCACATAGAAGCATCGGCGGCCAATTGTTTGGGCTGTCTAGCAAACAATTGTCAAAGGCAGTGTCCAAGAAAAGATACAATAGCAGCCAAATTGGAACAGGAAAGTCACCACCCCGTGTAGAATGTGGCTCTGCTCAAACAAACAATGGCAATATCCTCCACAGTGGGGCTCAACACGCCCAGATTAAAATCTCACCTTTGAAAATCCCCAGAACAACAAACAACACTTTCCCAATGAAACGGGCATGGAAAGTAAGGATTCTAAAAATACAAATGATGAAATAGAACCGCCTTCTCTCTCTCTCTCTCTCTCTCTCTCTCTCTCTCTCTCTTCTCTCCATCTCTCTCTCGTCTCCTCTCTCTCTCTCATCTCTCTCTCTCTCTCTATCTATCTATCTCTCAGACACACACACGATCTGCCATTCTGTCTTTCTTCTCAGTTTCTGTCATTCTGTTCATGGCTAACCCGCTATCCTTATACTACTACTGGCGATTGTTGTCATTCGACTCATAATTTATACATAGGTTTTTAGCGATTATTAATTTCTAAGGTTTCGAATGAAACCTAAAAAGGCTTCTTTTGTTCTGTGCCGATTACTTTGTATTGTTACATATTTGTCATGTATATCGTTATTTTAGGCACATAAACCGGGTTTCAGCTGAAACATTGGTCACAAATAGATGACATGGTATACAAACATGGTTGCAGTTGAGAAACTGGTCAGAAATAGATGGATGTTTTTTTAACATAAATATGGTTGAACTAAGTAAATGGTCACAATTTAGATGGCGTTATGATACACAAAATATGGTTTCAACTGAAAAATTGGTCTCGGATAGATGGCGTTATGAGACACAAAACATGGTTTCAACTGAGAAACCGGCAGGAAATAAATATCATTTTATTTTGGCGCTTGCTCGCTTTGAGGTCCAGCTAGTCAATACGCACTACTGTAGTAGTACTGGACTGAGATGTGCGTGTGCAAATTGATGACAGCTGTCGCTGCTATTTGCGTGTGCAAGTTGATGACAGCTGTCTCTGCTACTTTGCGTGTGCAAGTTGATGACAGCTGTCTCTGCTATTTGCTAATCAATCTTCTTCCTACGCTCGCGATCATTTCTTTGATCATAACAAAGTCAGGTTAGTTCCCATGATGAACTCCAGTGTTATTATTATTATTTAGAAGTCCTCTGTACTCCCATACAGCATGGAGCTTGGTGTTGATTCAGTGGACCAGTATATCTTTCTTAGCTAGCCGTACACAGGATAGTCCCGCAGATCTTGTACAGCACGTCCACACGTGCATGCTGGAGAAGCAGAGAGATGAAACTGTACACGCGTGTTTATTCAGTCTGCTAATCCATCGCTGTCAGGGTGGCTTTCTGCTTCTGTTTCCACTTGCATCTGAATATCGATACTTGTGTGTGTGTGTGTGTGTGTGTGTGTGTGTGTGTGTGTGTGTGCGCGCGCGCGCGTGTGTGTGTGTGTTTGTGTGGAGTGGGGGTGGAAACGAGCGTGCGCGGTAGGCATGCTGTTTGGGCACATTCTTGTTACAAGACCGAACCATCTGACCTCGCTGTCTCGATAAAATAACATCCACTACTGATTTTGTATCATTGTGTTACTATTTCTTATCCAGTCTCTTCCTGTTTACATTAACTAATCTTCGGTGGCATTTCATAAAGCAATATAACAGTTGTATTTACGTGTACCTTGCTTCTACTCGTAAAGGACCCCACGATCTAGCGAATGAAAATCACCACATTCAAAGGTGAACATTGTTTATATTGAAACCTCAACCGGTCGTAGATGTAGACAACAACTGTAACAAATCTTCGTGTATCATGAGACGAACAGAGCAACCGACTAGAAGATGCGAGAAAAGACACGCGCTAACATATTCTAAGAAAAGACTTACCCATTCCAAATAAGTCCTGCAAGACACCATTCCAGTCCGTGAGTTGCTTCGTCTTCTTATCCTCCCGATTGTCCTGGAACTGGTTCCCATTCTGAACACCATGATCTTGGAGCAGCAGTTGCCGGATGAACCTGCTTCTGACCGCGTTCAAGCTGGAGTTGTCTTTGGTCACTAAGCAACTGCTGACCGCGAGGAACACTCTGGCCATAAACAAACTGCTTCCCCTGTTGTCGCTGGTCGCGTCCAAAGTCCGCCATTTCCTGGTTGTGGAAATCTTCATGTTCATAATTTGTCCGCGTATGTAATTGCGCCAAACCTCTCTCATCTGGGCGCGATTGTTCTTGTCTCCTATATCTGAATTTCTCCATGATCAAACTACAGAGAAACCAGTCGTGGATGGACACATGAAAAATTACAGTCCGATGGTGTGCAATGTGGTCTTTCAAACTGTCATGTTAAAACAACAAGTCATTCATCAACGGTATCGAGGAAAAGCGTACGTTGCCTTGTTTGAGCTATCTTCATCTCTCAACTTGTACCACAAAACATAGTACGTGTGTGTTCATTTCTATTCAATTATAGTACGCGTATGCAGATTACGGCGCCTGCTGGGATAAAAGGGCAAAAAAGCATATAGTTGACGTAACTTGCTGGGCTACGTAGGTAAACAATCGTATGCTAATGGCGCCTCATATATCGACTACACAACAATACTAGATATCAGCGTGTCATATATGGCATATAGAAATTAGTTCATATTGAAGACTATTTTGTTGGTTAGTGTTTAACTCTTTCAGTACCATGCAACTGTTAGGCTAAAGTTGGGAGATAAAGTTGGGAGATAAAGTAACAAATACGGTAGAGTAGGTTAAAGTAATATATGTAAGGAGCAGAAGACACTGCAGTAACATCTCAGAAAAAGTGAGTTATTTTTGATAAAATGAAGACAGATTTAAGAAAGTAAGTGATGTAAGAGTTGAGTTTATTCAGGAACCGATATCACAGCACTCGAGACGTTAGTTAGTTAGTTAGTCGACAGATCATCCTCGTTGCACATCGGACCATTCAGTCCATAAGTGCTCGGATCCCCTCCTCAGCAAATCCTGCAGCGTGTAGCGGCTAACGACGCCAGTTCTGTGTTGGTTTATCAATCTTCTTTGGCTTCCTGCGTAGTGTTCTTGTTTGGCCACCCCTCTTTTAATTTGCTGCTCTCGCAGTCTGGCCATTGTTGTAGATTCACAGTCATCACTTGGTTCTTGCAAAAGTCTCACTTCTCGTAGAGCATTCAGAATGTCATGCCTGGTCCATGGCGCCGTCCGCCCTCAACAGTAGCCTCACCTGCGAGCTTGTCAGCCCGCTCATTTCCTTGTACTCCCGCATGCCCTGGCACGAAGATGAAACTAATCTTTGCCAGCCGAGACCGCTTCAGAGGCAGCAACCATTCTCTTCGGATCGACCCCTCCTCTATCCTCTTGATCATGTTCATTGAGTCGCTAAGGAAACAAGCCCTAGTGAATGTCTGTGTCTCGAGCCATGTTATTGCTTTACTTACTGCCATGACTTCCATGGTCAGGCTACTTGTGGTTTCAGTGAAAGCACCAGAGTCCTCCTTCACAATTCTCCCTCCGGCCCGAGCTGTAAAGGCCCATGAGCTTCTCACATGTCGGACGAACCGACCCATCTGTGTAGATGACCGCGTCACTGTCTAGCGAATTCTCGAAAATCAACGCTTGTACTTCAGCCTCAACAGCAGCCGGATTTTCTTGTCTGCATTTTCTATCTAGTTGGATGCAAACTGAAAAGGATGTGCAGAAGTCTGTTGGCACTTGCACCCACTCCTCGCCAGGTTCTAAGTCCTCAAGTGAACACACCTGTTGAAGAATGTCCTCGGCTTGACCCATCCACGACCGTCCTCTTTTTAACCTGCTGCCCTTCACCTTCCTAATTTCACTATGCAGTGGATGCTGTGTGTTTGCGTTAATTCTGAGGTAGGCACGTGCCCTGCAAACTTGCATTCTCTCTTCAATGGTTGGAAAATCAAGAAGGTAGCGCATCGCCCTGCATGCTGTATCTCTTGTACATCCAAGAATAATGCGCATAGCTTCATTCTGTATCCTTTCCATCCTTTCTATCTGCTTATGGCTGACAGTCAGGATTGCCATTGCATACTCCAAAACAGACATGACCAGCCCCTCGTACAGAAGACATAGATGGCGCTGCTCACAGTTTGCTGCCGCCATCACCCGCATCGCTGCCAAACCCCGCTTGGCCTTTGTTATCACCTGGTCTATGTGCACATTATAAGCAAGGCTTCGATCAAACCGTATCCCCAGGTAATTCATTGCCTGCGTTCTTTCCACCGTCTCTGAACACAGCATTACAGTTGGTGTTGGATTGTTGACAATATGATTATTCAACGAGAACCAAGTCACTGTTGCCTTTGTTGGGTTGACCATTGCCCCAGCTTCATCACACCAAGTACTTATGCGATTGAGTTCGGTTTGTAGTTCCACAGCAACCTCCTCTCTATCCTTACCCTGACGATACACTAAAACATCATCGGCATATGACAATGTCCTGCCAGGTCCAGTGATCTGCTCACTGGTGATTCTCACTGTGTAGGCGTTGAACAGTACCGGAGATAATGGTGATCCCTGTGGTAGGCCAGGATATATTGTTGTTGGTTCCGAAGTCCAACTGCCACATCTAAAAACTACTTTCCGTTGGAAGAGAGCTGCAGCGATCCAACTAAGGAGGAATGGACTTACGTTTAGTTCAAGAAGCTGAAACATTAAAAAATCCAGTGGTACTCTGTTGTATGCGTCCTCAAGATCAATCGCTGCAGCAACGGTTTCAGTGCCTGAGTGGAAACCTTCATAGACATCGTGGGCAAAGACTGCTGCATTGGTCCAGGTTTCTCTTTTTGGACGGTACCCACCCAGGGTAGGTGGGAAAACACCTTGCCTCTCTAGTTGGCTTGATATTTTCCTGGCAATTACCTTCTCCAGCAGCTTGCCTATTGTATTCTGCATGGTTATAATTCGATATCCCTGAATTTTCTTGTGGTCTTTGTCAGGCTTCGGCAAGGGAATCAGATAGCTGTGTAACCATTCCTCCTTGATGCTAGCACTCCCTATACTGTTGTTGTACATGTCTGCTAGTTTCTCTAGCTCATTGTCGGTACACCTATTTATGTCGTCGTATCTTATGCCATCAGGACCTGGAGCACTGTTTTTTGATCGTCGAAGCACAGCCTTGATTTCTTGCACTGTCACTGTGTCTTCATCCGAAGTGTTCTGGGCCTTGCATCTGTCTGAGGTGACCTCCTTGGCCAGATTCCGGCCTCCCATGTCTGTCTGGTTGCTCTGCTCAAGGTAGCGTTCAAAGAGGGACTTTGCCCTTGTCCTCGTCAGTCCTCTGCCAGATGAGGTCAGCACCTTGGAAGTCAGAAATGCTCTTATTCTTGACTACACCACTCATGCTTTTATGTAGTCGCCAGAACAATTTCAGTGACTTGTCTGTGCTTACTCTTTGACACACCTCTGCCCATTTTTCGCTTTTAACCACCGTGACCAGTTTTTTGAAATAGCTTACTTTTGTGTGCATCTCTCTTTCTAAGTGCAAGCAGGGACTAGGATGACCAGCTCTGTTCTTCTTGGCATTTTGCCATCTCCTTACAGCACTACGCTTATCCACCCAAGCCTTCTCCACCTCGAAACTCCACCACGGTGGCTGCTCCCAGCTTTTTTTCCTTTTCTTCCTGCCCTGAAACGTTCTGCGCTTGTCACGTCTTATTTTACTCACCACATCTTGCCCTGTACTGTCATACTGGAACGTCTGACAGTACAGGGCAAGATGTGGTGAGTAAAATAAGACGTGACAAGCGCAGAACGTTTCAGGGCAGGAAGAAGGAAAAAAAGCTGGGAGCAGCCACCGTGTGGAGTTTCGAGGTGGAGAAGGCTTGAGACGTGCTCCACCTTAATCTTCAACAGCCAGCGAAGAGTGTCAATACTAATAGTACAAGCAGTCTGATTGTATGTCCGTTTGGCCTTTCCTTAAAGTACTGAGTGTCGGTCAGATCATCTGGTCTAAGACTGTTACTGATGTATGATACCATGTGTGGTAGTTACCAACACAGTGATTCCACTTCCATTTCAAATAGTGGTGGATATTTTTTTCCAATCAACAAAACCTGTCTGGTAGGGGTCGACCCACGTTCATAAAATGAGTACCGGGCGGAAGATGACAGTTTTCTGAACATTATCTGCAATACCACGGTGGCGAAGCGAGGAAGGTGCTGCTACTCCATCTCATATGCCGTGACTTAGTATATGTGAAGGTGTAACATTTTACACTCCTACGGAAATACCTGCCACGAGGTTCCGTTCACATTTATAACTAACTATTGCCTCTGTGGTGGGGTGGGATAACACTCGCTTCTGTCCCAAAAGTCCATGGTTAAATTGTCGTAGTCGTCGTCGTCGTGGGTGGTGATGGTGGTGGTGGGTGGTGAGTGGTGGTGGTGGGTGGTGGGTGGTAGTGGTGGTAGAGGCAGCAGTAGCAGCAGCAGAAAAATAAGTAGTAGAAGTAGTGGCGATTAGTAGTAGTAGTAGCAGTAGTAGTAGCAGCAGCAGCAGCAGCAGCAGCAGCAGCAGCAGCAGCAGCAGCAGCAGCAGCAGCAGTAGTAGTAGTAGTAGTAGCAGCAGCAGCACCAGCAGTCATATTCATAATAATATCAGCAGCAGTGGTAATATCAGCGCACATAAACAACAATAAAAGAAGCAGTTAGTGGTAAGTACATAAGCTAGTGCAAATACCATGGGGATAGAAGACTGTAAAGAAATACTGAAAAAAGACGCGCATTAAAAGAATGACTTAAAAAAAAGAAATCCTTTCACATTATAAAAAAAGTCACTTAAATAGTCGACAGGGTCGACTTCATTGCACCGGGTGTGATGACACATGTCAGCAGTTGCCGATGAACCTGTTTCTGGCTGCGTTCATGCTGCCGTTGTCTTTGGTCATTTATCATATGTTGACCGCGAGCAGTTTCACATGAAAATAACGATTGAGCCATCAAGCAACGATAAACGCTCCTCTCACATTTTGAGACACATACGTACCTAACAAACACTATATAAACTTCTCACATTTTGAGACACATTACATGTCTAACAAACACTATAGACACTTCTCACATTTTGAGACACATTACATGTCTAACAAACACTATATAAACTTCTCACATTTGAGACACATTACATGTCTAACAAACACTATATACACTTCTCACATTTTGAGACACATTACATGTCTAACAAACACTATAAACACTTCTCACATTTTGAGACACATAAATGTTTAACAAACACTATATACACTTCTCACATTTTGAGACACATAAATGTTTAACAAACACTACATACACTTCTCACATTTTGAGACACATTACATGTCTAACAAACACTATATACACTTCTCACATTTTGAGACACATTACATGTCTAACAAACACTATATACACTTCTCACATTTTGAGACACATTACATGTCTAACAAACACTATATAAACTTCTCACATTTGAGACACATTACATGTCTAACAAACACTATAGACACTTCTCACATTTTGAGGACACATTACATGTCTAACAAACACTATAAACACTTCTCACATTTGAGACACATACATGTCTAACAAACACTATAGACACTTCTCACATTTTGAGACACATTACATGGTCTAACAAACACTATATAAACTTCTCACATTTTGAGACATATACATGTCTAACAAACACTATATAAACTTCTCACATTTTGAGACACATTACATGTCTAACAAACACTATATAAGCTTCTCACATTTTGAGACACATTACATGTCTAACAAACACTATATAAACTTCTCACATTTTGAGACACATAAATGTTTAACAAACACTATATAAACTTCTCACATTTTGAGACATATACATGTCTAACAAACACTATATAAACTTCTCACATTTTGAGACACATTACATGTCTAACAAACACTATATAAGCTTCTCACATTTTGAGACCACATACATGTCTAACAAACACTATTAAACTTCTCACATTTTGAGACACATAAATGTTTAACAAACACTATATAAACTTCTCACATTTTGAGACACATTACATGTCTAACAAACACTATAGACACTTCTCACATTTTGAGACACATTACATGTCTAACAAACACTATAAACACTTCTCACATTTTGAGACACATACATGTCTAACAAACACTATAGACACTTCTCACATTTTGAGACACATTACATGTCTAACAAACACTATATAAACTTCTCACATTTTGAGACACATTACATGTCTAACAAACACTATATAAACTTCTCACATTTTGAGACACATTACATGTCTAACAAACACTATATAAACTTCTCACATTTTGAGACACATACATGTCTAACAAACACTATATAAACTTCTCACATTTTGAGACACATTACATGTCTAACAAACACTATAGACACTTCTCACATTTTGAGACACATACATGTCTAACAAACACTATATAAACTTCTCACATTTTGAGACATATACATGTCTAACAAACACTATATAAACTTCTCACATTTTGAGACATATACATGTCTAACAAACACTATATAAACTTCTCACATTTTGAGACACATTACATGTCTAACAAACACTATATAAACTTCTCACATTTTGAGACACATTACATGTCTAACAAACACTATAGACACTTCTCACATTTTGAGACACATTACATGTCTAACAAACACTATATACACTTCTCACATTTTGAGACACATTACATGTCTAACAAACACTATAAACACTTCTCACATTTTGAGACACATACATGTCTAACAAACACTATAGACACTTCTCACATTTTGAGACACATACATGTCTAACAAACACTATAGACACTTCTCACATTTTGAGACATATACATGTCTAACAAACACTATATAAACTTCTCACATTTTGAGACACATACATGTCTAACAAACACTATATAAACTTCTCACATTTTGAGACACATACATGTCTAACAAACACTATATAAACTTCTCACATTTTGAGACACATTACATGTCTAACAAACACTATATAAACTTCTCACATTTTGAGACATATACATGTCTAACAAACACTATATAAACTTCTCACATTTTGAGACATATACATGTCTAACAAACACTATATAAACTTCTCACATTTTGAGACATATACATGTCTAACAAACACTATATAAACTTCTCACATTTTGAGACATATACATGTCTAACAAACACTATAAACACTTCTCATATTTTGAGACACATACATGTCTAACAAACACTATAAACACTTCTCACATTTTGAGACATATACATGTCTAACAAACACTATAAACACTTCTCACATTTTGAGACACATAGATGTCTAACAAACACTATAGACACTTCTCACATTTTGAGACACATTACATGTCTAACAAACACTATATAAACTTCTCACATTTTGAGACACATTACATGTCTAACAACACTATATAAACTTCTCACATTTTGAGACATATACATGTCTAACAAACACTATAAACACTTCTCACATTTTGAGACACATACATGTCTAACAAACACTATAGACACTTCTCACATTTTGAGACACATACATGTCTAACAAACACTATAGACACTTCTCACATTTTGAGACACATAAATGTCTAACAAACACTATAGACACTTATCGTTAGACCTTCTACTGCACCAATAGACTGTGGTCGGGCGACGACCACGCCGATCACTCCACTGAGTGTGTGTATAGCTGGGGACAGGCGGGTGTAAGAGACCTGATAACTTGGCCACAGTGACAAGTTTAGCTGCTTACAACGGGTTCCTAACAAGCAGACGGTAAGAATATGTCCCTTTTGTTCAAGTAGGCAATGAATGAGTCACCGACATGGCGAAACTGGGGTGATCGCAAGTGGGTTCAGCAAAGCTAGGTATTCTTTGTTGTGAAGATGGCGATTATTGTTTGTCTGGAGATTTATTGTTTTTCTTAGGTGTATTTCACTTCTGTCTACTGCTACCCATTGATCTTCTATTGGCAAAACAAAACATACCTAAAGGATTGGTCTCACTTTCCCTCCATGCTGTATGGCAAACGAGGACAAATGTGGAGACCGAGAATGGGAAGAACACGGAGGGAGTAGAATTAGAAGGAGGGGGAGAAGAAGAAAATGTAGTAGTAGAGGTGTTGATAGTAGTAGTAGTAGTAGTAGTAGTAGTAGTAGTAGTAGTAGTAGTAGTAGTAGTAGTAGTAGTAGTAGTAGTAGTAGTAGTAGTAGTAGTAGTAGTAGTTGTAGTAGTAGTAGTAGTAGTAGTAGTAGTAGTAGTAGTAGTAGTAGTAGTAGTAGTAGTAGTAGTAGTAGTAGGAGGAGGAGGAGGAGGAGGAGGAGCAGCAGTAGTTGTAACATTGTTAGTAGCAGCAACAATGGTAATAACAGCAGCAGATCAACAACAATAAAAGAAGCAGCAGTGGTAAGTAAATAAGCAAGTGCAAACACCCTCGACACATATAGTCACCATCGTGGACATTGTTATAAGAACACCCTCGGCACATATAGTCACCATCGTGGACATTGTTATAAGAACACCCTCGGCACATATAGTCACCATCGTTTACATTGTTATAAGAACACCCTCGGCACATATAGTCACCATCGTGGACATTGTTATAAGAACACCCTCGGCACATATAGTCACCATCGTGGACATTGTTATAAAAACACCCAGACGATTTGATCGACAGCAGAGCCTTGAAGGGACGCCTGGCAGTTGTACGGGAGTCGGGTCATCGAGAATATTCCTAACAGGAGGAGAGAGAGAGAGAGAGAGAGAGAGAGAGGAGAGAGAGAGAGAGAGAGAGCTGTGGGGGAGAATGAGTGAGTGAGAGAGAGGTGGGGGAATGAGTGAGTGAGTGAGTGGCGGTGAGTGAGTGCAGGTGAGCGAGTGTGAGTGATAGTAATCAGGTGAATGTGGTGTGTTGTGAGAGAGAGGAGGTGGGGGAGAGTGAGTGAGAGATGGGAGAGAATGAGTGAGATAGAGAGAAGAGAGAGAGAGAGAGAGAGAGAGAGATAGACGATAAGAGGTAGAGAGAGAGGACGAGAGAGAGATGAGGAGAGAGAGGAGAGAGAGAGAGAGAGTACTTGCATAAACAGACAAACCAAGCATTCCTTTAACGTGCAATAACCACTGAGTCACCCAGGCAACAATAAACGCATTTATCACATTTTGAAGCATAAGAGAAAAAAAAACACCACTGCATATATATATATATATATATATATATATATATATATATATATATATATATATATATAATATATATATATATATATATATATCTATATATTATATATATATATACTTTTCATAACAGCATATATCTTACAGAGATGTAATATACTGTTTGTGGTTGACTTGATAACTTGGCCAAATTGTAAAGATTAATTGCTTACAGGCAGATGATAAAAAAATATACCCCTTTTGTCGAAACAGGCAATGAGTCACCAACACTGACAGAAGTGACGAGGTCGCAAGCTGGTTCAGTGAGGCCAGAAGCCAGCTGAGTGTGACTCGGAAAGAGTGTGTGTGATATCAATATTTCTGAAGACTAGTGTGTTTTATCTACCGCTTTTCCTTCACCTTCTATTGGTGCGAAATAAACAATGCCTAAGGAACTGGTCTTACTTTTTGCGATGCTGTATGGTAAAAGAGGTCAAGGAAGGAGGAGGAGGAGGAGGATAATCAAAAGTAGTAAACCAGCAGCAATAGTAGCATGCGGAAGAAGGAGGAGAATAAGAAGAAACAGGAGAAGAAGAAGGAGGAGGTGGGGGAGGGGGAGGAATAAAATAATAATAATAATAATAATAATAATAATAATAATAATAATAATAATAATAATAATAATAATAATAAGAAGAAGAAGAAGAAGAAGAAGAAGAAGAAGAAGAAGAAGAAGAAGAAGAAGAAGAAGAAGAAGAAGAGAGAAGAAGAAGAAGAAGGAAGAAGAAGAAGAAGAAGAAGAAGAGAAGAAGAAGAAGAAGAAGAAGAAGAAGAAGAAGAAGAAGAAGAAGAAGAAGAAGAAGAAGAAGAAGAAGAAGAAAAAGAAGAAGAAGAAGAAAGGATGTTTCCAACACGCTACTGTAATCTCATAGGCAGACACAATAGTCATACCCCCCCCCCCCCATCCTGTCCTCGGTGGTATGACGTGAAGTATCCCGCTGGTCACTTCCTAGACCAGTGGTTCCCAAGCTTTTCAAGCAGAGGGCCATATCTACTATTTTCGGTAGTTAAGCGGGCCACAACGTTATCAAATTATAAAAGTCGTGCAATATCATTCTTACCTTTCTTAACTTTCGTCAACAAAATTCTAAAACTTTAAAGGCAGTCAGTGTCAGTACTACACTGCGGTCATTTTTTGGGTTTAAAATCAAAAGTTCATTTAACAATAAATTTTAAATCAGTTTCGAAAATCGCTATTAATGTAATTAATTTACAATTGTAACTGTTCTTCATAATCAGTTACTTAAGTTAAGATGCCAGTTTATCAATGTCTGGGCACAAATCTGTCGTGCCCTAAGTCATAAGCGCAGCTAGGTTACTGTCGGTGAGTCTGGAACGTTGCTTGTTTTTTATAACCTCCATTGCGGGAAATGACTGCTCGCATCTGTAAGTCGAACCAAAACGACAAATGTATCTCTGGGCGAATGAACGCAAGTGTCCAAATTGTTAGACAGACAATAGTCCCTAGAATGAAATCGTATGGTCAGCTGATGGTTGCGAACTGAACAGGCGCATTCGATAATATCTTAATATAACATCCACGAGCAGAGTAAATTATCGCACGCTGACGGGGCGCTCCGAGTGCATTTTTTGAAATTATTAAAATATATTATTTTAAATAACGAGGCCTCGCGTGCCACTTACTAACAGCTGGCGGGCCACAAGTGGCCCGCGGGCCGTGGTTTGGGAACTTCTGTCCTAGACCATCATGGTTCGTACCTCCGACGGGGAGATAACATTTCTACTATGAAAAGACGACTCAATGGAACTGAGACCAACAACAGCCCCGCACCTCCATCGGTTCGCGTAGATGAACGTTGGTTTTTTGGCATAGCATCACGTAACCTGTCCTCATATTTCCTTTGTTCCCGTCTTCCCTTGTGGTTCAAGGTTTTATTCCTCAAGCCGTTTTTTATCGGGTTTTCCCCCGCGAACCTTATTATGATCTGTCACGATTGAGCGAAATTAAACATATCTTCTACAATTTCAAGCCAACTACGGCGTGCCAGATACCCGTGAATGGAATCTCAGACCCAGGAACCAGCTGCACGTACTTCACATATGGAGGATTTGAGTTTTGTGTGAGATATTCACTTATATAAAAGACTGGAGTATGCATGTATGTTAATGTATGCGTGTGGCCAGTCTCTGGTCCGGTGTATACGTACGTCAGTGTATTCGTTTGTCAGTGTATTTGTTTGTCTGTTATCTGCTGGGGTATCACCCTTGCACTCCGGACAAGTCCATAGATGCTCAGATACCCTCCCCTCAACATATGCATCAGAGTCCGGCGGCTAATTGTGCCAGTTCTGTGATGGCTGCGTGGCTCCTCATTCTCCCGATATGCTTCTAGTACTGGCCGTGCCGATTTGTACTCCCGAGTCTCATTCTGGACAACGACGATCATTCACTGGCGTCAAAGTCCTCCGCTCTCGACATCTCTACAAAAGGGGTTAATAACATCGGCAGGATACATGGGCTGGCCATCTTCAGCGGATGCAGAGCCAGCAAGTCTATCAGCTCGTTCATTTCCCTCAACTCCCGCATGTCCCGTAACGAAGGTGAAGATGACTCTGTGGACAACAGAACTCCGCAGCAATTTAATCCACTGTCAAGGCACAGAGCTGGCCTCATTGAATCACTTAGTACACAAACGTTGGTATAATGCTGCGACTCTAGCCATATGAAAGCCAGTGTTACTGTTTTGGGGCAAGAGGACGCGACAACTTTTCGTCCTAGGATAAAACGTACATTTTTGTTTGTTTGTTTGTGCCTTAAGTGTGAGTGTCTTGTTGAATTGGAGTTCGGACCGTGCAACGGAGTTCGTGCACACGTGTGCGGACTCCCTTCGACGTATCAGACGTTAGTCAGTGTACAAGCATGTGTGGTTACACGTCTCCTCCTTTCTAAATTATTCATCATCATCACCTTTATCATCATAGTCCTTTTCCCCCTCTTCTTCTTTTTCTTCTTCTTTTCCCTCTTCTTCCTCCTTTCATATCTTATTTTTGTCTGGCAGCACCAGAATATGCAGCAAGTTCTGGAACAGACAGCTGGTGTGTATGTCCATATACCAACTGGACAGAAAAACCGCCACAGGAGATCCTCCTCCTGGAACTCAAAGAACATTTTGGGCCAAAATAGGTCTTGTTAGCCACATTAGAATTCACGGCTCAAAACTCTCAAGCCTGACTGGATGAAATGAATGGTCATCGTCAAACTTGATGGACAAGCACCACCATGTCATGTACCACGGTGTTTGCGACTGCCATCTATAGGGTGGCGATTCGAATCCTGGTGTGGTCAGCAGTTATATGGTATAGTGTGACTTCTAGTCTCTACTTCTTTCTTCCACTTCTATGCGTGTGGATCTAGCAGTTTGACTTGATTCTGCGATTCATCCCGATCAACCACATGAGAAGACTCCCACAGTCTCCACTCAACCCCCCCCCCCCCTCCCAAAAAAAAAAAATCAAATCCCAGGGATACGCCAGGTTCTGTGTGTCTACAGCTCTTCTCTTTCTGTTCCCGTTATGTCTTGTCGTCTGATGTAGGGAGACGCCCAGTGACTCGAACAACTGTTGGCGCTTCACCAAACACCGGAAATAGCTTTGGGATTAGCTAGCCAACAAACGTCCAACAATCTCAAAATGGCGGTTTCATCTCGTCGCGTTCGTATCATAACATTTTTCGGCTTTTAAAAAAAGTTGGGTGCTTAGCAATCAACCCCGGAATTTGTAGGCTATTTGTGATTTCTTGGCAAGTTTACATTCAATAATTTTCCATTGCTTTCTGAACGACCGGCACTCATATCATTGTATGAAAACTAACACTGGGCGACCTGCTCCATATCCCTCGCAGCTGTGTTTCGAACGCGGTATGAGGAATTGTGGATTACGCTATAATTGCCATAGCTGGTATAAGACTGAAGTTACAGTTAGCACCCCATTTAGAATATTCAGTTTCTGGCTTAAGATTGAAGAAGGTAAAGTTAGGACCACATTTAGAATATTCCGTTTTAACGTTGGACAATGTGCAGTCAAGATGAAAAACATCTGATGGCTGCAGAAATGTGGTTTCTGAGGAAAATGCAAAGAATACCATGGACAGACAGAAAAACCAATGACCAAGTACTACAGGAGACAAATGAACATCGTAAACTGATTAGAGAAATTAGACGTAGACAGTCACAATTGTTTGGACATGTTATGAGAAGAAATGGATTGGAGAAGGTGACAACTGGAAGATCGAAGGGAACAGACCAAGAGGAAGACCGAGAGGAAAATACCTGGATGGCTTGGCCACATGGCATGGACGAGACAGGACTGAGCTGATCCACGACTCTGGAGATCGAGTGAAATGGCGAGTCATGACCGCTCACGCTTTCCGGCATGGCACATGATTGATTGATTGATTGACAGGACCTGAGGGCATGCCCCGATTGACGTAGCGTCGGTGTTTGATGACAAACTGTTCCTGACAGAACCAGACATTACTCTTGACAGAATAAGCGGACCTTGGAAGCCCACATTTTCATGTCATGAGTCAGTATATTAAACGACCTTTAAATGGACCTTAGAAGCCCAGTTGTAAGGCTATAGGTAGAGTACTTGACGGCCTATGAAAAGACCTTTGAAGCCCAAATGTTAATGCTATGAGCTGGTATACTTGACGACCTATAAATGCACTGTGGAGGCCCACATTTTAATGTCCTAAACTAGTATACTAAACGACCTATAAATTGGCCTTGGAATCCCACATGCCATGGATTGGCGTACTTGCGGTCTATGAACAGACCTCGTAAAACCCATATTTTAATTACATGGGCTAATTTATTTGACGACCTATAAATGTATCTAGCAAGACCACATTTTAATCCCGTGAGCTTGACGACATATAAATGGACGAGGAGAGCCCATTTCTATGATATGAGCTACTATTATTGACTGTTTACCAAGCCCACGCTTAGTATACCCGACGGCCTATAACTTCACAAATATACAACAATAGAGAGGCTTAGAAAACGGGCTTGCCAACAGCTGTACTGGGATGAAGTCCCAATTGTGGCGGGAGTTTCCCCCGACTAGTACAGCTCTGAGGTCAACCCAGACACCTATAATGAGATCACCAGTGCCTCTGATTTCTTGTAAACAGTTCGTAGATGACGTCAAAGTGGTATGCCGGGAAATGAGAGACGTCTGACGGCTACCTTGGTGTTGATCTCACGAAGGCAACATCCGCTAGGTCGCACAGGCTTTACATGTCAGTTGACACTAGTCTCGGTAAAGTAAACCGACGGCCAGGTGAAATCTGACATCCACACCCAATGACTGGGAAACTGTGGAATGCGACTTCGTCCCTGTGAGATGCCCCAGTGCAATGAGCAGCAGAAGATAAGGTCTCTGTTTGAAATATAATTATACCGCTAGATTCAAGGAAGGGGGAATAACTCGGTACAAGGGTAGCAAGCCTCATCTTATATATAAATTGCGATCTCCGTCCGTCTGTCTGTCTGTCTGTTTGTCTGTATGTATGTATGTATGTCCTTTATTTGTTCGCGAACGGCCCATCCGATTGAGATGAAATTTTCTACACGCCTTCCTTTCATTCCAGCGCTGCCAACTGTCATAGTTTTTTTTTTCTTCCTCCTCCTCCCCCTCCCAAAATACGTACGTAAATATATGATGATGATGATGAAAGAATCCTCCGAACCAAAACGCTAGGGAAAGGGAAGAAAATGACGTGACTACACAGAATCGTCACACGGCAATCATCATCATCAAGTGCCGTGCCGGCTGGGCGTAGGCGTTCATGGCTCTCCGTAGATCTCAGTCTTTGGTTTTCTGGATCAACTCTGCTGCTGATATTCCTCCGTGCCACGGCAATATCAATAACAATTCATCTTTTTATGTGTAAGGAAGTTATCTACAGTCGTGTAGAAGGGAAGAACTAGACGAGTATGAATTCGGAATGGCGAACTCTCTCCTCCTCTCTTCTCCTTCTCCCTCTACCTCCTCCCTCCTCCTCCCTCTACTCCTCCCTCATCCTCTTCCCTCCTCCCCTCTTCATCTCTCCTCTCCCTCCTCCTTCTCCCTCTCCTCTCCCTCCTCCTCCATCCTCCGCCCTCCTCCCTCATCTTCCCTCCTCCTCCCCTCCTCATCCCTCCTCCCTCCTGCCTCCCTCCTCCTCCTGCCTCCTTCTCCCTCATCATCGCCCTCCTCCTTCTCCCTTCTTCCCTGCTTCCTCCTCCTCCTACCTCCTCCTCCACTCTACCTCTCCTCCTCCCTCCACCCTCCTCCTCCCTTCTCCTCCTCTTCCTCCTCCCTTTTCTTCCCTCCTCCTCCTCCCTACTACCTCCTCCTCCCCCTACCTCTTTCCTCCTCCCTCCTTCTCCCTCTGTCTCCTCCCTCCTCCTCTCCCCTCATGCTCCTCCTCCTCCTCCCTCCTTCTCCTCCTCCCCTCTTCCTCTTCCCCTCCTCCCTCTCCCTCCTCCATCCTCCCTCTTCCTCCTCCTCCCTCTTCCTCACTCCTTCCTCTTCCTTCCCTCCTCACCCCTCACTCCTTCCTCTTCCTCCCTCTCCTCCTCCTCCCTTCACATTCCTCCTCCTCCCTCTTCCTCCTCCTCCCTCCTCCTCATCCCTCCCCTCCTCACTCTACCTCCCTCCTCCTCCTCCCTCTTCCTCCTCCTCCCTCATCCTCCTCTCTCCGCCTCCTCCTCCTCCCTCCTCCTCCTTCACATTCCTCCTCCTCCCTCCTCCTTCTACCTCTCCCTCTTCCTCCTCCCTCTTCCTCCCTCTTCCTTCTCCCTCCGCCTCCTCCCTCCTCCTACTCTCTCCTCCTCCTCCCTCTCCTTCCTCCTCCCTCTCCTCCTCCTGCTCCTTTCTCCTCCTGCGTTCTCCTCCTCCCTCCTTCTCCCTCTTCCTCCTCCTCGCCTCCTCCTCCACCCTACTCCTCCCTCCTCCTCCTAATCCCTCCTCCTCCCTCCTATTCCTCCATACTCCTCCTGTCTCCTCCCTCCTCCTCCCTCCTCTTCCCTCCTCCACCTCCCTCTTCCTCCTCCCTCCTCCATTTACCCAAGACAGACAGACAGTCAGACAGATAGTCGGGAACGGGATCTTATATGACTACTTATATGATTTAAATGAGATGCTCTCCACCATGGGCTGGGCCGGGTCAGACAGACAGACAGATAGATAGACAGACAGACAGACAGACAGACAGACAGACAGACAGACAGACAGACAGACAGACAGACAGACAGACAGACAGACAGACAGACAGACAGACAGACAGACAGACAGACAGACAGACAGACAGACAGACAGACAGACAGACAGACAGACAGACAGTCGGGAACGGGAACTTATATGACTACTTATATGAATTAAATGAGATGCTCCCCACCAGAAGTTGGGCGATGCCGGGCCGGGTCAGACAGACAGACAGATAGATAGTCGGAACGGGAACTTATATGACTACTTATATGAATTAAATGAGATGCTCCCCATCAGGGTCTGGGCGAAGACGGGCCGGGTCAGACAGACAGACAGACAGACAGACAGACAGACAGACAGATAGTCGGTAACGGGAACGAGAACTTATATGACTACTTATATGAATTAAATGAGATGCTCCCCACCAGGGTCTGGGCGAAGCCGGGCAGGGTCAGCTAGTACATAATAAATGGTTTCACCCGTGTGTTACCGGGGCCCATAAGGTAAGTAAATAAATAGTAACCATGTAACCTACAATTTATGTCGTAAGAGGCACTAAGGGGGTTGGCCTGTGACTGGCTACCTAATCTCTTGGTAAATGTTAAGTACAGAATACAACAGTCATGAACAAGGATACACAGCACGAGCTGGTTAAGGCCCTAAACCCCATTGGGAAATGAATTGCAGGAGAAGTAGACTAGACGGGTGTCCGGAATGGCTGTTTAAGCTTGTAAGAGTAGAAGACAGTGGGTGGGGAAACATGCATCAAGAAAGACAACTGTAATGTCAAGGGTACCATAAGGAAGTCACATGTCAATAGCAAATGTAGTTCCTCCACAGATTGTGCCGTTGAGATGTAAAGTGCTGGGCCTTCACGTGTTCTAGTTCCTCCACAGATTGTGCCGTTGAGATGTAAAGTGCTGGGCCTTCACGTGTTCAAGTTCCTCCACAGATTGTGCCGTTGAGATGTAAAGTGCTGGGCCTTCACGTGTTCAAGTTCCTCCACAGATTGTGCCGTTGAGATGTAAAGTGCTGGGCCTTCACGTGTTCAAGTTCCTCCACAGATTGTGCCGTTGAGATGTAAAGTGCTGGGCCTTCACGTGTTCTAGTTCCTCCACAGATTGTGCCGTTGAGATGTAAAGTGCTCCAGAAAAGTCTTTCACCCCAGGCCTTGTTCAGTGTTGATTCAGTCCAGAAAGTCTTTCACCCCAGGCCCTTGTTCAGTGTTGATTGCATTCCCAGTAAAAAGTCTTTCACCCCTAGGCCTTGTTCAGTGTTGATTCAGTCCAGAAAGTCTTTCACTCCAGGCCTTGTTCAGTGTTGATTCAGTCCAGAAAAGTCTTTCACCCCAGGCCATGTTCAGTGTTGATTCAGTCCAGACAAGTCTTTCACCCCAGGCTTGTTCAGTGTTGATTCAGTCCAGAAAAGTCTTTCACCCCAGGCCTTGTTCAGTGTTGATTCAGTCCAGAAAAGTCTTTCACCCCAGGCCTTGTTCAGTGTTGATTCAGTCCAGAAAAGTCTTTCACCCCAGGCCTTGTTCAGTGTTGATTCAGTCCAGAAAAGTCTTTCACCCCAGGCTTTGTTCAGTGTTGATTCAGTCCAGAAAAGTCTTTCACCCCAGGCCTTGTTCAGTGTTGATTCTTTCCAGAAAAGTCTTTCACCCCAGGCCTTGTTCAGTGTTGATTCAGTCCAGAAAAGTCTTTCACCCCTGGCCTTGTTCAGTGTTGATTCAGTCCAGAAAAGTCTTTCACCCCTGGCCTTGTTCAGTGTTGATTCAGTCCAGAAAAGTCTTTCACCCCAGGCCTTGTTCAGTGTTCATTCAGTCCAGAAAAGTCTTTCACCCCAGGCCTTGTTCAGTGTTGATTCAGTCCAGAAAAGTCTTTCACCCCAGGCCTTGTTCAGTGTGATTCAGTCCAGAAAAGTCTTTCACCCCAGGCCTTGTTCAGTGTTGATTCAGTCAGAAAAGTCTTTCACCCCTGGCCTTGTTCAGTGTTGATTCAGTCCAGAAAAGTCTTTCACCCCAGGCCTTGTTCAGTGTTGATTCAGTCCAGAAAAGTCTTTCACCCCAGGCTTTGTTCAGTGTTGATTCAGTCCAGAAAAGTCTTTCACCCCAGGCCTTGTTCAGTGTTGATTCTTTACAGAAAAGTCTTTCACCCCAGGCCTTGTTCAGTGTTGATTCAGTCCAGAAAAGTCTTTCACCCCTGGCCTTGTTCAGTGTTGATTCAGTCCAGAAAAGTCTTTCACCCCAGGCCTTGTTCAGTGTTGATTCAGTCCAGAAAAGTCTTTCACCCCTGGCCTTGTTCAGTGTTGATTCAGTCCAGAAAAGTCTTTCACCCCTGGCCTTGTTCAGTGTTGATTCAGTCCAGAAAAGTCTTTCACGTCAGGCCTTGTTCAGTGTTGATTCAGTCCAGAAAAGTCTTTCACCCCAGGCCTTGTTCAGTGTTGATTCAGTTCAGAAAAATTCTTTCACCCCTGGCCTTGTTCAGTGTTGATTCAGTCCAGAAAAGTCTTTTACCCCAGGCCTTGTTCAGTGTTGATTCAGTCCAGAAAAGTCTTTCACCCCTGGCCTTGTTCAGTGTTGATTCAGTCCAGAAAAGTCTTTCACCCCAGGCCTTGTTTAGTGTTGATTCAGTCCAGAAAAGTCTTTCACCCCAGGCCTTGTTCAGTGTTGATTCAGTCCAGAAAAGTCTTTCACCCTGGCCTTGTTCAGTGTTGATTCAGTCCAGAAAAGTCTTTCCCCCCAGGCCTTGTTCAGTGTTGATTCAGTCCAGAAAAGTCTTTCACCCCTGGCCTTGTTCAGTGTTGATTCAGTCCAGAAAAGTCTTTCACCCCTGGCCTTGTTCAGTGTTGATTCAGTCCAGAAAAGTCTTTCACGTCAGGCCTTGTTCAGTGTTGATTCAGTCCAGAAAAGTCTTTCACCCCAGGCCTTGTTCAGTGTTGATTCAGTCCAGAAAAGTCTTTCACCCCAGGCCTTGTTCAGTGTTGATTCAGTCCAGAAAAGTCTTTCACCCCTGGTCTTGTTCAGTGTTGATTCAGTCCAGAAAAGTCTTTCACCCCAGGCCTTGTTCAGTGTTGATTCAGTCCAGAAAAGTCTTTCACCCCAGGCTTTGTTCAGTGTTGATTCAGTCCAGAAAAGTCTTTCACCCCAGGCCTTGTTCAGTGTTGATTCTTTCCAGAAAAGTCTTTCACCCCAGGCCTTGTTCAGTGTTGATTCAGTCCAGAAAAGTCTTTCACCCCTGGCCTTGTTCAGTGTTGATTCAGTCCAGAAAAGTCTTTCACCCCTGGCCTTGTTCAGTGTTGATTCAGTCCAGAAAAGTCTTTCACCCCAGGCCTTGTTCAGTGTTCATTCAGTCCAGAAAAGTCTTTCACCCCAGGCCTTGTTCAGTGTTGATTCAGTCCAGAAAAGTCTTTCACCCCAGGCCTTGTTCAGTGTTGATTCAGTCCAGAAAAGTCTTTCACCCCAGGCCTTGTTCAGTGTTGATTCAGTCAGGAAAAGTCTTTCACCCCTGGCCTTGTTCAGTGTTGATTCAGTCCAGAAAAGTCTTTCACCCCAGGCCTTGTTCAGTGTTGATTCAGTCCAGAAAAGTCTTTCACCCCAGGCTTTGTTCAGTGTTGATTCAGTCCAGAAAAGTCTTTCACCCCAGGCCTTGTTCAGTGTTGATTCTTTCCAGAAAAGTCTTTCACCCCAGGCCTTGTTCAGTGTTGATTCAGTCCAGAAAAGTCTTTCACCCCTGGCCTTGTTCAGTGTTGATTCAGTCCAGAAAAGTCTTTCACCCCAGGCCTTGTTCAGTGTTGATTCAGTCCAGAAAAGTCTTTCACCCCTGGCCTTGTTCAGTGTTGATTCAGTCCAGAAAAGTCTTTCACCCCTGGCCTTGTTCAGTGTTGATTCAGTCCAGAAAAGTCTTTCACGTCAGGCCTTGTTCAGTGTTGATTCAGTCCAGAAAAGTCTTTCACCCCAGGCCTTGTTCAGTGTTGATTCAGTCCAGAAAAGTCTTTCACCCCAGGCCTTGTTCAGTGTTGATTCAGTCCAGAAAAATTCTTTCACCCCTGGCCTTGTTCAGTGTTGATTCAGTCCAGAAAAGTCTTTTACCCCAGGCCTTGTTCAGTGCTGATTCAGTCCAGAAAAGTCTTTCACCCCTGGCCTTGTTCAGTGTTGATTCAGTCCAGAAAAGTCTTTCACCCCTGGCCTTGTTCAGTGTTGATTCAGTCCAGAAAAGTCTTTCACCCCAGGCCTTGTTTAGTGTTGATTCAGTCCAGAAAAGTCTTTCACCCCAGGCCTTGTTCAGTGTTGATTCAGTCCAGAAAAGTCTTTCACCCCTGGCCTTGTTCAGTGTTGATTCAGTCCAGAAAAGTCTTTCACCCCAGGCCTTGTTCAGTGTTGATTCAGTCCAGAAAAGTCTTTCACCCCTGGCCTTGTTCAGTGTTGATTCAGTCCAGAAAAGTCTTTCACCCCTGGCCTTGTTCAGTGTTGATTCAGTCCAGAAAAGTCTTTCACGTCAGGCCTTGTTCAGTGTTGATTCAGTCCAGAAAAGTCTTTCACCCCAGGCCTTGTTCAGTGTTGATTCAGTCCAGAAAAGTCTTTCACCCCAGGCCTTGTTCAGTGTTGATTCAGTCCAGAAAAATTCTTTCACCCCTGGCCTTGTTCAGTGTTGATTCAGTCCAGAAAAGTCTTTTACCCCAGGCCTTGTTCAGTGTTGATTCAGTCCAGAAAAGTCTTTCACCCCTGGCCTTGTTCAGTGTTGATTCAGTCCAGAAAAGTCTTTCACCCCAGGCCTTGTTTAGTGTTGATTCAGTCCAGAAAAGTCTTTCACCCCAGGCCTTGTTCAGTGTTGATTCAGTCCAGAAAAGTCTTTCACCCCAGGCCTTGTTCAGTGTTGATTCAGTCCAGAAAAGTCTTTCACCCCTGACCTTGTTCAGTGTTGATTCAGTCCAGAAAAGTCTTTCACCCCAGGCCTTGTTCAGTGTTGATTCAGTCCAGAAAAGTCTTTCACCCCTGACCTTGTTCAGTGTTATGATTTTTTGTTGTTGTGCTCGCTCGCTCGCTTTGAGCTCAAACGTAGTCCATGCACACTACTTCTAGTAGCACTCTACTGATTTTTGCATGTGGATTAGCTTTCCCTATTACCAGTGTTCCTCGCCATCAGGCAAACCCACTCTGACTTCAGAGGTTCTTGTAATTTACGTCCCCAAGTCAAGGACGATAGTCAACATTTTAGTCCAACTGTCTGGTGTAGGGGTTGAACACATCAGCACTCTGGATGTTTAAGAACACAAGTTCTTATCCATACGGCCATGCTGACCTACCCTCCATTGCCTTAATCTCCTACTTTTGCGCTGAAGCCACCCATTATGATATTTATTTCTGAACTTTTACATTTCTTCAAAGCACTCTCTATGTCATTATAAAATTCCTCTATACTATCTTCATTGCTGTCTCCTGTTGGGGCATATACTTGAATGACGTTTATGTTAAAAGTTCTGCCGATTAATTTTACCAATAGAACCCTGTCTGACACTGCCTAATATCCTTTAACAGATTTTGATGTTTGCAGATCCAAGATAATTGCTACACTTCTTTGCCTTTCTACTCTTTCAGAATAAATAATCTTAAAATCTTCTCCTGTCTTAATCCCTGTTCCATTTCATCTCGTCTCGAAAATTCCTAATATATTAATATTCTCTCTTCCCATTTCTTGTTTGATGTTATCCAATTTTCCATCTTCGCTTAAAGTACGAATATTTTTTGTTGCTAATTTTAGTGTTGCTGTTCTTCTCTTGTGAGTTCTGTGATTTGATGAGTCATTATAAATTAGGCATCTTAAAGAAAGTAGTTTTCCACTGCTTTCCTTCCAGGCAGTAACTATACTGGCCGGAGACCGTAACCATTGTCTCGTCAAAGAGATCTTCTGTCTACCGTTGTGAAACTTGAGACCATAATCAACAACAATCTGACGGCTGAACTCAAAATTTAATCCACCGCCTGCCTTCCATGGTTTCTTGAGAAAAACTTCCTAAAATGGATACGAAAAAAAGCACACCTTCCCCAGAAAAACATAAAACAGCGTCCTCTTAAAAAAAAAAAAAAAACTGTTATGCTGTCGCCATTTTACGGAGAAAGAAAAATTACACAATTCAGAAGTTGTTTTCCATATTGACGTGGATAGGTCTTAGGTTCATACCAGAATACGATCATGGCTGCCAGTAGTGGGTTGTGCTCAATATTTAAAATTCAGAAGTATAGGGAAATATTTTCACTGTATAGGGAAAAAAAGATCTGGAGACATTACACACCCCTGCCTAACACCTCTCTTAATAAGTTGATATTGTCCCTCTTCATTATCAATCCTTGTGGCAGCTTGTTGTTTACAATATATGTTTTTTATAAGTCTAATGTCTTTCCCATCAATTTGTAGATCTGCAAGCATATCCACCATGTTGACATGTCTAACTCTATCAAAAGCCTTTGTATAGTCAATAAAGCAAAGATGTATATCCTTGTTTACTTCTAAAGCACGTTCAATAACTGTTCGCAGCATATACACAGCATTTACTGTACCCTTTCTTTCTACAAACCCACATTGTTATGTATATATCTTCTTCTTCTTCTTCTTCTTCAGCATTCCGAGCCATTGAGGTTCTTTGCTGCAGATACAATCCGTCTCCATTCGTCTCTCTGGTTGACCTTCTCTTGCCAGTCGTTGATTCCAAGTGCTTGTAGGTCTGTATATATATTATCTCTCCACTGTCTTCTTGGTCTACCTCGGGGTCTACGGTCATTTATTTCCTGAGTGTAAGCGAGTTTTGTTTCCCTATTATCTTCCATTCTTTCGATATGCCCCAGCCATTGTAGTCTATTAGCCTTCATGATATCAGTGATTAGCGGGGACTTAAACAGATAATAAATGTCTTTGTTATTTCTTCTTTTCCACTCTCCACTTTGTGTATCCCTAATGGGTCCAAAGATGCATCTTAAAACTTTGTTCTCAAAGGTTTGTAGCAAGGCTTCGTCTCCTTTCGTTGTACTCCAGGTTTCAGTGCCATACAGCACAACTGGTCTGATCAGTGTTTTGTATATTGTGATCTTGGTGTTACGAGATAGCGCCTTTGATTTTAGTAGATGTTGTAGTGCATAGTATATCTTATTTCCAGAATTGATTCTAGTTTGTATTTCTTCCCTTATGATGTTGGAGCAGTTGAAGATTGTACCTAGGTAGTTGTATGTTTCCGTTCTTTCAATGGTCATATTATCTATTTGTATGTGGCCAGAGTTTTTAGCTATTCTTTCTCTTGAAATTACCATATATGTAAAAAATGTATGAATTTACATAATTTGAAGATTCCTTCATTTAAACATAATACTTGGTGAAGGCGACCACATTCGAAAATGCTTGTCACTAGTGATAGTGGTTCAGACACCTGGTAAGAATGAATCTCTCTACCTACCGCTGGTCTTTCCAGTTGTCACAATTTTCCCAACGCCTCTCTTCTCATCACATGACCACAGAACACTGTTTGACTCTTTCTTACAGTTGTGTATAATGTGCCACTTTCATTATCCACCTGCGGGAAAGCACTGTCAGTCACTCTGTCATTTAGAGTATTTGCACAATTTGTCTCAGATACCACACATCTGCTGCCTTTAAGCTCTTCCCAGTTTATCTATTCACATTTAGAGTATTTGTAACATTTGTCTCAGATACCACACCTCTGCTGCCTTTAAGCTCTTCCTAGTTCACATTTCAAGATTCGCTGTCATTGAACTTTTTGGCTAACCAAACAAACATCCAAGGAAGTCTGATGTGTCGGCCGAAAGGGTGCATTATTGCAGTTCTACTGCAAACTGACAGAACGCAATTATGCCCAATACAAAAAAATAAACATTGAATGGACAACAATAAAAAGAATCTTTTCTGCCGCAGGGCCCAATCTTGGAATGTGAACACATATATCAGAAAGTCTGGAGGCAGCAGGAAACGTGGTTTCTGAGATGAATACATTGGATGCTCAGAATAAGTAAAAACGCTTGCATTGAAGAGGCTAAAGATGTTTCAATCTATTATGTCTTCAACGGCATCTACAGAAGCTTTAATATATTATGCTCCCAACAATAGTCCACTCCTCTTATCTGATTACAACACTACAACACCTCAAGAAATAAAAACCACGGAACAGTACGAACATGCTGTCAAATTTCAATACATTCATTGGCACCTTGCCGTCTTGATAGACGATAGTTTGTGCTTTAAAAAGGCATAACTTTTACCTATGGCGGTAGCGAATGTGACTGATAAGGCCAATTTGCGCTGTAAATGTCCGTTCACAGTGGGTGCATGTGAACACGTGGTCATTTCCACCATCATGCACCATCTTACGTCTCAAGCGCTCAGTGTGTGACTTATCTGCAATAATTTTCTCCTTTGTCTTTATTCCACTTCTGATGTTTGCCCTCCATGCAACACGTTCAGCGGCGACTTGCTCCAAATGTGCATTATCAATGCCTGTATCAATCATGTCCCGCTTACACACATCTTTGTATCGTAGTAGAGGCCGACCCTGAGATCTCTTACCCATCTGTAATTCACCAAAAAAGATGTCCTTTGGTATTCTACCATCATCCATCCTCCTAAGATGTCCTATCCATCTAAGTCTACGAAGACTGAGCATGGAATAAACTGTCACACAACCTGATCTTTCCAATACTTCAGTATTTGTGATTTTGTCTTGCCACTTAATACCAAGAATTCTTCGCAGACACCGCATATGAAAGCTGTTTAAATGTTTCTCTTGGTGTGAGTAAGTTGTCCAGGTTTCACTGCCATAAAGAAGAGTACTAAGGACACAGGCTTGATAGACTAGGACTTTTGTTTTTGCAGTAAGCTTCCTGTTCTCCCAGACTCTTTTTCTTAACTTGTTCATTGTTGTTGCTGCCTTACCAATCCGGATGTTGATTTCCTGATCTAGGGATAATTTGCTATTTACCACTGATCCTAGATATGTAAAATGGTCTACCATCTCTAGTTCGGCGTCGTCAATAAAGATTGATGGTACCCCATGTGCACCTTGTGCTAATTGTTAAACCAAATTCAGAACAAGCATTGGAGAATGCAGATAGTAGACATTGCAATTCTTCCTCAGAGTGGGTCGTAACTGCAGCATCATCTGCAAAATGCAACTCTCTGATCAGTATCCTCCTAATTTTGGTCTTAGCCTTCAACCTCTGAGCATTGTAAAGGCCGCCATCTGAGCGTGAGTGAATGTATATACCATCATCCTGATCACGAAAGGCATATTTCAGTAGAAGTGAAAAGTATATTCCAAAGAGGGTGGGAGCTAGTACACAACATTGCTTAACTCCACTCTTGATTTCAAATTCTTCAGAAGTTGCACCATCAAACTTGATTATACCCTTCATGCCTGTGTGGAACGATTCCACAATGGACAGAAGAGTTGGTGGGCAGCCAATCTTCTTTAGTGCCTTGAACAGACCCTCACGACTGACCAAATCAAATGCCTTTGTGAGGTCGATGAAGGCAATAAACAGTGGTTGATTCTGTTCACGGCATTTTTCTTGCATTTGTCGCAATGAGAATATCATATCAATGGTAGACCGGTTCTGTCGGAAACCACACTGTGATTCGGGGTAGTCTTGATCTCCTAGTACTTGAAGTCTGCGCAGAGCAATTCTGGCAAATACTTTTCCAACAATCTCTCCATAGCACAAAGCCTGGTTGTAAACCTGGGCTAAAATATGGAGACCATGTGTTGCCCTTGCAGCATGATCCCTCTCTCGGCCTGCCTAGTTCACTCCAGAGGAAAGGTAACACCCCTACATCTGGAACAAGACAAGCTGCAGAAGCTGCCGGATCAGCAAAGCAATGCTCTAACTGTCCGCCTGTCGGAGCTTCGATCCTAGACCAGCCGCCAACCACGGCTTAGGGCCTGGTCTGCCCTGCCATGATAGTTTGTCTTTAGCTTGCATTTCCTCGCACCAGGGTAAAGCGTGTACCCTCCCAATTGCGCTCTTCCGCCCGAAGCCTTTGGCACAATGTGGGGTGTCGGGTTTGGTAAGCGCCACCCAACGTTCGGCGCTAACAGAAAGCAGGTAGAACCGTCTACTGTTATACGGAAACTCAGTCATATCTGACTAAGACCTGACCCCAATTTCAGTACAACATATACATATATATGTACTGTACTGGCACTTGCCGTTTTGAAAGACAAGAATTTGTTACCTTGAGCTTCAAAAAAGACATAATAACTATGAGGGTAAGTTAATAAGTAAGTCACAAATGGTTTTCAAAACCACGTTTTCACTTCACATTCAACTTTGGCGTCATTCACGAAATGTCTCACGCCAAGGTGGGTTTCCTGTTTATGCTGACACATGCTTGCCCCGTAAAGCGGTGCATAGTTGGATAGAAAACGTTATGAGGGTGAGTCAATAAGTAAGTCACACAGTTCTGTGGGATTGCAGGTAAATGAGAACAGGGCACACATTTCTATGTAGCGGGTTTGGGAGGATTGACAAAACGATAGGATAAGTGCATCAATGTTGGTGGAAATTATGTTGAGAAATAAAGGGACAACCAATGTATGTATAAAAATAAACTGGTTTCAAGTTGTTATCATATTTAGTTATTTTTCTACAGCCATTTGTGACTTACTTATCAACTTACCCTCGTATGACCAGACTTTGGAGGAGCTATACCTCTCCACAGCCTGGGCTGAAGTGTAGAGACCAAGTCTTGCACGTGCAGCATGGTCCCTCTCTCAGTCTGCCCAGTTTACTCCGGAGGAACGGTAACATCAATACGTCTGGGACAAGACAAGCTGCAGAAGCCATGGGATCTGTAAAGCAATTCTCTAACTGTCCGCCTGTAAGCACCTTGAACCTAGACCAGCTGCCGACAAAGGCCTAGGGCCTGGTTTGCCCTATGTCACTGACTCAAGTAGTAAATGCACTGAGAAGAAAACATTTAGTCTAGGTTGCGCACGTGCACGTACGCACGCACGCACACACACACACATACACTCACACACACACACATGCGCACCCACAAATACAACATGGCAATGCAAAATGTTTCCGGAGAACACTGACAATGACATAGAGTATTTGGCTGGTAAATGGTCAACACTGCGTCCCACAAGTCGTTATCGTCGCGATTGTTGGGACCGCGATCGAGGTTCTACTCTACAATTTCCTGTGCTCTTTCCATATGGTGATGAGTACTTGAGTGCTTGTGTGATTGATGTGAAAGGAAGATGCATGAATGTTGAATGAGACACCGGGACACTATGGGATATGGGACTTATTGCAATGCTAATAGATATTTGACTCGCACACCAGGCCAGTTGCGTAGTTCGGTCACTGCCCAAGGCTAATCGCTTGGGAGGAGAACAGAACAGAACGCACATCTTGAACATCTGGTAAGCCATACATGTTTATGAGAGAAGACTTCTTACCTCCTATAACAGGAGGAGAATCAAAGAAGGGTTTTCGATATTATGTGGGAAGGTTATCACAGTAGCGAAATGGGTGAATTAATTATTCATTGGTTTTGTTATTTGTTTATTAATTAATTTAGGATTTAATTAATTGATAACGATAATGGTATGTCCAATGATGGGGAGTGGTCCAGGGACCAGCTCTTCTGGAGATTTAGTTTCTATGTTGTAAATAGAAATAGTGCAGTTGCCCAAAATAGCAACCGAAGACAAGAGAAAGGTAGAGGTATGAGATTAGCGTATGATCAGACTTGAACTTCTCGGAACTTAATCTTTCCGACGGGCTGATCCAGGTGCCATCTGACATTGGATTTCTACACATGTTTCAACTATGCCTAGATAGGGATGATTCCCTAATTATGTTAAAACTAATTAGATTATCTGAAGGCAGAGTTTGTTGAATACATGTATGTAGATCCGTGTTGGTGCCGAATGCTCTCGCCTACCGCTCTCCTTTTCAGGTGTTGCGTGTTATGTTTTATCCAACGAAGCTGAGACTACAATGGAAGTTTTGTTGATACGCTCGATCCAGGAAGACAACCAGACTTGGGTAACGTCATCCCTCTGAGAGCACATCAGTTACATTGTCGTTGTTGAAAGCCGCTGAACCAGTTGAGATACCACAGGTAGTACTCGTGTGACCAAATATGGGTACAGTACCTACGATTGAAGAAGTGTCAGGTCAACATTAGACCCAGCTGATTTTGTTGTATTCACGTTACATACCAGGTACGTACATGTGCGTTAAAATAAAGATCCTAATAAGATCCAACTGACCATATTATTGTTGCTAATCCAGTTAGAACAATGTGTACTACAGTGTTTGATTCTCATCAGATCAGAATGACATTAGTAGTGTTGTTATTAATCAGTTACGCTGCACAGATCCTGAATATCACCGTTTGGGACCAGACTCAGATGGAATCGGGTCAGGCTTGAATTCAACCAGGTGTTCTGATAGTCATCTACCAAAGTTTAGAGACACACACGAGATCTTACATAGCCACATTATGAAGTGTTTGATTGACTGGCTATACCGAATTGCTTCTGAAATTACACTACGCCCACCCAGGGGTATATGATCACTTGACATTAAATTGAACGGTGAATTGAACATGGATGCGTTATTATCAATGATCACGAGGGGTCGCCTCAGGTCAGAGGGTCGCTCTTGCAGACTGTGTAGGGACCGCAGTCATAGTGACATTCAAAAGTGACTCACCTTGAAATTGTTGTGGTGTTAACATGGCCAACCCCATCGGGGCCTTGAGGCAGAGAAGTCCACAAGTTTCCAGTCAACCGTGCTGGGAGAGAGCCCGGTGAGCCTAACGGACCCACTCGACGGAAAACACCCAGCAAATCTTCTGCGACGCCTAGGGATGAACATGGAATCATCTCTGATTCTTTTCTAACCTATTATCTGTATTGTATATAGATCTTCTCCTATCAGATTGTTCAATTCCTTCCTGTGTCTATAATGTGTAATAAACCTTTTGATTGTTGACATGTCTCTTCTACATTTACTGTGTGTGGACTTGGACGAGGCCCTAGGATTCAAGGTTCCTAGGTAGGGGATAGTTAGTAGAGGTTTAGAATCTGGGAGGGGCTTGTAGACTTACAACAATTCTAACTTGGTAAAGGTGGTCAGTACTAGTAGTACTAGTAGTACCTAACACCGCCCCAAGCCCAGACGGCATCCGATATGGTGACCTACTGGTGATATCAGATGATGACATGGAAGAACTGGCCAGAGAATTCAACACCAGTATCCAGAGGGGTCAGATCAAAGAAGAATGGCTACACAGCTACTTCCTGCCGCTGCCAAAACCGAACAAAGACCATTCCAAGATAAGCGGCTACAGAATCATTACGATGCAGAACACTGCGGGCAAGTTACTGGAGAAAATTGTAGCACACAGACTTGCTTATGACTTGGAACAACTCAGCTGCTTCCCGCCCACACTTGGAGGGTACAGACGCAACAAAGAGTCATGGCTGAATGCGGCGGTATTTGCTCAAGATGTTTACGAAGGATTTCAGGTCAGAGAAGAGACATGTGCGGCCGCCATAGACTTAGAGGACGCATATAACAGAGTATCTTTCGAGCACTTGATGCAAACCCTCCTCAGGCTGAAAGTGCACCCTCACCTTGTACGATGGATAGCTGCAGTTCTGCTCCAAAGGAAGGTGGTGCTAAGATGCGGGAGTTGGTCTTCTGAGCCGATAATGATATGTCCAGGATTGCCGCAGGGTTCACCACTGTCACCAGTACTATTCAACGTGTATACGGTGCCGATCACTGAACAACAGTTGGACGGGAGGGGTAGGACTCTGTCATTCGTTGACGACATCCTCGTGTATCGACAGGGTCGAGATAGACAGGCGGTTGCCAATGATATGCAGGGCGAACTAGATCGTATTTCCTCATGGTGTGCTGATGCCGACGCCCTTGTCAACCCTGCAAAGGCATCGGTTACATGGTTCTCCCTAAACAATCATATTGTGAAAACAGATCTGCCGGCAGTAAGAATGGATGGGAGCATTTTGAGTAGAACCCAGTCAATGACATATCTTGGCGTTAGGCTTGATCGTAGCCTGTCCTTCAGAGATCATGTCGATTATGTCATAACGAAGGCTCGAAAAGGTTTGTCAGCAATGAGAGTCATGGCGACTGCCAATATCGAGCAAAGACTGCTAATACTTCTGTTCCAAGGACTTGTGCTTTCACGCATCGAGTATGCCCTGGCCATCCTCACTGTCAGCCCTACACAGATTGGAAGACTTGAAAAGGTACAAAACGAAGCCATGCGCATCATTTTGGGCTGCACGAGAGACACCAGCTGTGTAGCAATGAGATACCTCCTTGACTTCCCGACAATGGAACACAGGATCAAGATCTGGAGAGCTCGTGCATACTTAAAAATAAGTGCAGATGAGCAGCACCCTCTACATGACGCTATATTCAGAGAAAAGGGTGACAGGCTAAAGAGGGCAAGTCATGGATGGGTCGGGCGGCAGATGTCGTCAGACAGGTCTGCAGTCTTACCAGTATCAACCCCGGCAAGGAATGGGTGCCGATGCCTCCAGCTTTTAAGTGCACTTTCTCCTGCATTATCACACTCGACAGACGGTGCAGAGAGCAGAACCCTGCCGCCGTCAATGAAGAGGTTAACGCGCTCATCTATGAACACTCAGATAGGCCCGAAGTGCTCATCTATACAGATGGATCTGTTGTAAAGCAGCATAGAAGTGCGTGGGCATTTACAGCCCGTTCAGCGGGCCGAACCGTTCAAGAATCCAGTGGTGCCCACTCTATGACCACGAGCAGCATGACGATGGAGGTGATGGCAGTTACACAGGCTTTCATATGGCTGGAATCACAGCTTTATACCAACGTGTGTGTACTAAGTGATTCAATGAGCATGATTCAGAAGGTCGAAGCTGGATCTGTACGTAGACAGTGGACTGAGTCGCTGCGGAAGTCTGTTGTCCGTAAAGTCACCTTCATCTTCGACCCGGGACATGCGGGAGTCGAGGGAAATGAACGAGCTGATAAACTGGCTGGCTCTGCACCCCCTGTAGATGGCCAGCCCATGGATCGTGCCGATGTTATTAACGTCCTCAAAGATATGGCGAGAACAGAGGACTTTGACGTCAGTGATTCCACATCGCTGTCCAGGATGAAAGACTTGGGAGTAAGAATCGGCACAGCCAGACGCGAGAGGTACATCGGGAAAACAAAGCGCCTCTTCAACCAACACAGAACTGGCACTATTAGCCACCGGACGCTGATGCATATGCTGGGGGGAGGATCTGAGCACCTATGGACATGTCCGGAGTGCAATGAAGATACCCCACCTGATAACTGATAACTGATAACAGTACTAGTAGTAACAGTGTATCTATCTGTACAACCCCTGGGGTTAGTATACACGAGTTATAGGGATACCTCGGGACAGAGGCCATCCTGTTACAGGATGACCATAGTACGGCGATATATCGTCCTTCTGTATAAATGGGAGGTCACATTTGACGATATACATTATATTTATTATTATCCTCTGGCACTGAGTCAGTTAGTATTAATATGAGATCACTAAAGAGAGAAAGATGAAGACAGAGACAGATCCAAGTTCACCTTTGATTTTCTGTCGCCACTCTATTTTCTGACTTCCCTATAGCAGAAGGTGACAGGACCATGACCTGTCGATCTTAATTTCTTCCTTCTTTGTGGGGCCGTGTCTGCTGTGCTTGCTAGCCACAATATCCCTGAAGATTTTCTGGCGCAACAGAAAAGCAGGGTTGCCATGGTAACAACGATGGTTGTGGAGATGGTGGTGGTGAGAAGTGTGAAGGAGATCTTCGCCATTACCGGCTACTCTGACGATAGCAAGACCAATTTACCCATTCCGGACATTTCCTTTCATTCAGTAGTATGTCCTTTGCAGAACCTCGCTCCCATAACAACCTTCCGTAAAACCTCTCGATCATAAGCAAGATGTCCCGCGTCTGATACACCCATCTGGAGATCATCCGTCACATCCTGCACCCATCTTCTCTTTGGCCTTCCTCTTCCTCTCTTCCCAGGCATATACCCTTCCATTATTGTTCTCTCCAAACTTCCGTGACGTTTCAAGTGACCAAAATATTTCAATTTTCTTTGTTTTACCGTCTTTAATAGCCAACCTTCTTCAATATTCAAGTCTTGAAGTATGGATGCATTTGTTCTTTTCTTTACACAAGATATTCTTAGAACTCGTCTATAACATTTATATTCAAAGGCGTTTATGCGCTGTTCAGCTTGTTTAGTAAGTGTCCAGGTCTCACAGGCGTATGTTGCAATATGAAAGATGCATACTCTTAAAAATCTAATTTTTGTAGTTCTGTTTGTCCAACTCCATAATTTATTCAGCTGTTTTAGTCTTTGAAGAGCAATTGATAGTCGCCGTTTAATTTCTTTCATTGTGTCACCGTTGTTGGTAATCAATGACCCAAGACATTCAAAATTTTCCACCACCTCCAATTTTTCCCTATTAATGTATATTTCTTTCTCCATAGTAGTTTTTATCTGTATGCATTACCTTTGTTATTGCTATGTTAAGATATAAGTTGTGATTTTCACTATTCAATTGGGTTGAAGCTATTAGGTTTTCTATGCCATTCTGTGTTGTGGAGAGTAATACTGTATCATCAGCATATCGAATCTCTGGTATGTCATGACCGCCGATATTTAGGGCATCATATAGCTCCCTGTTTATATCATCTCTTACATTTCTCATTATATTTTCGGCGTACAGGTTAAACAAATAGGGTGACAGCACGCAGCTCCTTGCTTGATGTCAAACCAATCTGATGCCTCGCCATCTATTCTAACTGCTGCTTGTTGGCCTAGATAGAGTATTTTTATGAGTTGTACTACATGTAATGGAAAGCCCATATTCCTCATGATTTTCCAAAGTTTCTGATGTTGTACACAGTCAAATGCCTTTGAATAATCCACAAAACATGAGAATAGGTTTACATTATATTATATATGACGGAGTGCCTACACATAAACAGCAACCCAGAAATACAGCAGCTGGTCAGACAGTTCATCTGCAGAACTGGGAAGGCCACATAACCTCCCTACATTGTATATATTTATATGCCTATAATGTTTTTTTTTTAAATGTATGTGCGTATATATACACATATATCTTTAATTTAAAAAAAAAAAAACCTGAGTGGCGGGGTGAGTGGCATGATGGTGAGTTGGCTCTTACGGAGGGCTCCTACGAATGACAGGGAGACCTGGTCGTCTTGTTGTCGCACCAACCCATTCACCGATGACGAAAACAAGAAAGCGAACGTAGAGGAGGACTGGGCAGCTGACCGGGGGAACAACTTGAGACTGCACTTAAATTCTCTGCCTTTGCCAATATCGAGTCCTTATGAGAACTGAACGTGACCGGGACCAGCCCCGGTGAGAACAACACAGCATACGACAAAAGAAAATAACCAGACAGCACAAAAGAACTTTATCCGACAAACAGAGCGGAACCAATAAAACCAGTATGAATTAGGACTAACAATCCACACAACCACGGATCTCAACAATAACGGACGCTGAGGAAGCAGGTTTGACGAGACCTGAATTTTGAATTTTTTCTTTCTTTCGAAAATTGGACTTGGAATTGTAATTGCTTCTCATTTTGAATAAGTCACACTTTGTTTTCACCCTTGTAAGATGCAGTGAGATATCAACCTATTAAGAGAGGTGTTAGACAGGGATGTGTAATGTCTCCAGATCTTTGTTCCCTATACAGTGAAAATATTTTCAGAAATATAGATAGAAGATATAAATGAAACCAGCATTGGAGGAAGAAGCATCAATAACATTAGATATGCAGATGATACAGTATTGATTGCAGACAATGCACAGGATCTGCAACAATTAGTAGGCGCGGTTGTTGTACACAGTGAGCAGCTGGGGTT
Organism: Cepaea nemoralis; assembly: GCA_014155875.1. Taxonomy (NCBI): domain Eukaryota; kingdom Metazoa; phylum Mollusca; class Gastropoda; order Stylommatophora; family Helicidae; genus Cepaea; species Cepaea nemoralis. The sequence continues at coordinate 257,338 of JACEFZ010006135.1, read as the reverse complement.
GGAATTAAATTGTAAGAAGACACAGGTTATGGTCGTCACTAGGAAGAACGAAGTACCACAAGGTAATAATATACAAGTAAATGGGAATATTCTTCAACAAGTGAATCGATACAATTATCTCGGAACAGTCATAACATCTGATGGGAGATGCCTTGAAGAGATTAGAACAAGAATCGCCATGGCGAAAGTAGCCTTTAGCAAGATGAAAAACATTATGACCTGTCTCTTATACACATCTCATTCTGACCAATAAAAAGATGTCAATTGAAACGAGAAAAAGAGTGTTGAGGGGGTACATAGAGCCTGTTCTTTTGTATGGATGTGAAACTTGGACAATGTGCAGTCAAGCTGAAAAACATTTGATGGCTACAGAAATGTGGTTTCTGAGGAAAATGCAAAGAGTACCATGGACAGATAGAAAAACCAATGACCAAGTACTACAGGAGACAAATGAAAATCGTAGACTGGTTAGAGAAATTAGACTAAGACAGTCAACATTTTTTGGACATGTTATGAGAAGGATTGGATTGGAGAACTTATTGACAACTGGCAAGATCGAGGGGAACAGAACAAGAGGAAGACCGAGAGGAAAATACCTGGATGGCTTGGCCACATGGCATGGACGAGACAGGAACACTGAGCTGATCCACGACTCTGGTGATCGAGTGAAATGGCGAGTCATGACCACCCACGCTTTTCGGCATGGCACATGATTGGTTGATTGAAGATGCAGTTCTTAGCCTGTCTAGTATGTCTTTACTTTTCGCAGGAGCAAAATATATATGTAATTGTTAGCAATTCATATCAAAGTATGGGGTTGGGTGGTTAATTGTCTCTAAATTTTGTGTGGCCCTAGGAGGCCAGTAAAAAAATGTTTCCCCAATTAGGGGATATTGTTGTTTCTTGCACATTGGTCATCATTAAAAGTACAAACTTAAGAATTTGATATAAATGACAAAAGCCAAAATTTGATTATAAAATGTAATTATTTAAAGACAACAAACATATTTTATAACAAAATTAATAGCATTGTTGTAATGGTTATTAAATCTGACTTATGTAGTAACTGTTTTATTTCTACAAAAAAAAAAGAAAGACATTTGTAGTTAGATTATGATAGTATACTAGATATACTATTGTCTTTTTCAAATTACAGTAATTTCCCTTGTCACAATATTAGATGTTTATGTCCCCTACTCATTGCGTTTCTAGGTGCTTTTCTTTTAGATGTCTAGTAATTCCGTAGAATGCTTCAACATAAGTATTAATAAGCGTAGTGATCAATCTAGGCATTACTATCATGTTATTATATTTTAAATATTCTCTATGTAAACGTAATTGCACCAGCATTTGGCATTGAGAGAGAGAGAGAGAGAGAGAGAGAGAGAGAGAGAGAGAGAGAGCGAGAGAGAGAGAGAGAGCAGAGAGAGAGAGAGAGCGAGAGAGAGAGAGCGAGAGAGAGAGAGAGAGAGAGAGAGAGAGAGAGAGAGAGAGAGAAGGAGGAGAGGGAGAGAACTATTTGATCAAAAGGAATGAAATTTACAAACATAAATGACACTTCCTTTAAACATAATATTTGTCTACATAAACCCCATAAACTTGCACGGCCTTTCGCCAGTGCGAAAATAAGTGCATGCAGGCCTTGACTGTGCCAGACCAGGTTTTGTCCTGCTCACTTCGCCTATTCATCTTCATCTCTCTCATTCCTATCACCTAGGCCATAGCCACCAGTAACACCACTCACCTTCTCGTTGCTACTCTGGCGTTGAAATCCCCGAGGATGACAGCCATTTCAAAATTGTCTTGAATATCAAGAAAACAGTAACAATGGTGATATCAAAGAAAATGGTGACACCAAAATGTGACATAGAAATAGAAGGAAAAATTCTTAACCAAGTGGATAATTTTAGACACCTAGGGACAATTATAACATCAGATGGCAGATGTACATCAGAGATTAAGAGCAGAATAGGGCAGGCAAAGGCAGCATTTAAAAAAATGAAGAGTATCTTGTGCAATAGGTCACTATCACTGAGTGTAAGAAAGAGAGTGCTGAAATGCTATGTAGAACCAGTTTTGCTGTATGGCAGTGAATCTTGGAATGTAAATGAACAGATTAAGAAGAAATTAGAAGCAACAGAGATGTGGTTCCTGAGACGAATGTTGAGAATTCTTTGGACTGCCAGAGTAACTAACTACGACTGCCTGAAACAGGCTAATGAAACTAGAACACTATATACAACAATAAGAAAGAGACAAACAGCTTTCTTTGGTCATGTAATGAGAAGAGAGACATTGGAGAACATTGTGACAACTGGAAAGATCGAGGGGAAGAGAGGCAGAGGCAGACCAAGAGAAATGATGATGGATGGATTGAGACGGTGGCACGGAGGAATATCAGCAGCAGAGTTGATCCAGAAAACCAAAGACCGAGATCTGTGGAGAGCCATGAACGCCTATGCCAGCTGGCAGGGCACTTGATGATGATGATGAACTTGTTTCAGAGATGTGCTATTTATCTGTATACTTAGTGGACCAGATGATCTACTAACTTGCATGACTTCGGTTTTGGCTGTATTTATACTCATATTGTATCTGCTGCACGTTGAACTCAAATTATTAATATGATTTTGCAATCTTCCCCCATCACTATAAAACAGGCACTGATTGTCTGCAAATAGAAGTTCATTTATTTCCTGTGGATCAGTTGATTCATCTGAAGTAAAGAGTTCTGAATTTTCTTAATCTGTTCTGTCAAGGCTTGCTTTTTTGGATAGTCTGTCCATGTAGATGTGTTTAATTCAGCGGAGCAGTTCTTTTTTTTTTTTTTTAAACCTTTGGTAGACCAATGCCTTGTATGATGCCGTGCCTTCTTTTGTATGAAGAATGAACAACCAATAAAGCATGAACCTTGAAATTTGAATTTCGCCGGCCTTTGTCATTATTTCCAGGGAATGTCAACATTGAAACATGCTCTACAGACCCACTGTACGTCACGGTTTACTTTAGCTCCCCTACACTGCTATAAAACACCTGGTATAAACAGCACCCACGGAGATTGTGGACATGGAGGAAACCTTATCATAAGATCAGAAAACAGACTTTTTACATTCTTATTAACAGAAGATTTCAAAATGCCTTAAAAGACGCAAAAACTATACCAAACGCAGACTGCTACAGCGACAATAGATTAATCTTAAGGAATTTACATATAAAATTAAAGAAAGTGAAATATTCACCAAGAAACACAAAATTTGATCTACAGGCACTGAAGAGTGAGGAGATAAAAGATAAATTCATGGTAGAGATAAAGTACAGATTCTATGCATTGTCCGATATGGAAATATTATTTTAAGACGTCGGTGACCAATGGGAAATATTAAAGAAATCAATCAACCAAGCTGCAGAAACAACCATCCCAGAAATTAAGATAATAGGACGCAAGAAATGTATGACGGAAGACATCTTAAAACTCATGGAAATAAGAAGAAATAACAAAAATAACAAGGAAAAATATGAAGAGATTCACAGGAAAATTGGGAAGCTATGCAAAGAGGCAACAGAAAATGGCTTGAGGAAAATTGCAAGGGAATCGAAAACCAACACAACACAATACCAAATTAATGCACAAAAGGATTAATGGCATCGCTAAGAAAAGAACACACACATCAGAAGGTTACCTAAATACCAAAGATGGCAAAATAATAATAGAAAAAGATTAGATTTTACATGAATAGTCAGATTAAGTGAAAGACCTTTATGATGATACAAGAGAGGAACAATATGATCTTCGGAATAATAATGAAGGACCATCAATTTTGAAGATGGAAGTTCAGAATGCCCTTAAACATATGAAAACTGGCAAGAGGCCGGGTACAGATAACATCACAATAGAAATGAACAATGCCTTAGAAAAATATGGAATAGAACAAGTCACCAGACTGCCCAATGCAATATATGATACTGGAGATATACCTCCTGAATTATGTAATTCTATATTTATTGCAATCCCGAAGAAATCAGGGGCCTTGGAATGTGATCAACATCGAACAATTAGTATAATGAGCCACATAACGAAGATTTTGCTGAGAATTATCATGCAATGTGTTAGGAAGAAAATATAGCCCGAAATAGGAGAAGAACAGTGTGGGTTTGTAGAAGGCAAGGGTACAGTAAACGCTATGCATACACTGAGAACAATAATTGAACGTTCTATTGAAGTAAACACAGATCTATATCTTTGATTTATTGACTACACAAATAGTCAACTTTTGATAAAGTGAGAGATGTCGATATGATAAGGATGCTTGATGATCTACAAATTGATTGGAAACACCACGCTGCCATCAGAATTGAGAACGATGTAGGTCAATATCAGACTATTAAGAGAGGTGTGAGACACGGATGTGTAATGTCTCCAGATCTTTTTTTTCCCTTTACAGTGAAACTATTTTCAGAAATATAAAAGATATGGAAGGAATCAACATTGGGGGACGATGCATCAATAACATTAGATATGCAGATGATACAGCCTTGATTGCAGAAAATGAACAGGACCTGCACAATTTAGTAGACAGTGAACAACTAGGGTTAGAAATGAATTGTAAGAAGACACAGATTACGGTCGTCACTGGGAAGAAGGAAATACCACAATGTGATATACGAGTAAATGGGCATATTCTTAATAAGCAAGTGAATCGATACAGTTATCTCGGAACAGTTATAACATCTGATAGGGGATGTCTTGAAGAGATTAGAACAAAAATTGCCATTGCGAAGATAGCCTTTTGCAAGATGAAAAACATACTGACCAATAAAAAGATATCAATATAAACGAGAAAAAGAGTGTTGAGATTCTACATAGAACCTATACTTTTGTATGGATGTGAAGCGTGGGCAAGGAGCAGTCAAGCTGAAAAACATCTGATGGCTATGGAAATGCGGTTTCTGAAGAAAATGCAAAGAATACCATGGACAGACAGAACAACCAATGAACAAGTCAATCATGAAATAAATGAAGATAAACAGATTGAACAAATGAACTGATTAGAGACATTAGACGTAGAAAGTCAAAACTTTTGGGCATATTATGAGAAGAAATGACTTGGAGAACTTGGTGACATCTGGCAAGATCGAAGGGAAGAGACCAAGGGGAAGACCAAGAAGTAAATACCTGGGTGGCTTGGTTACATGGCATGGTCGAGACAGGAACACGGAGCTGATCCACGACTCTGGTGATCGAGTGAGATGGAAGAACATGACCGCCCACGCTTATCGGCATGGCACATGCTGGATTGATGGAAGCTTAACGAACAGTTAGGGGAGATCGTGACCTTTATAATGATGTATGAAACACGTGGATCGCGCTTCAGCGATATGTCGTTGCAATGGTTTGAAAAAAAGAAGAAGCCAATTTCGGACCAATTTTCAATAAGTAGACAATTTGACACATTGGGTGGGTACAGAAAAATATGAATATTGCATTAAAATAACAGCTTCTAAACAAAAACAGGTACCGAATGTGATAACAGACATGCCACGGTGTTTAAAAATGAACTATTCCAAAAATAGCCAAATTGACCACAAATCGATGTTTTTTTTGGGGTTTTTTTTTTTTTGGGGGGGGGGGGGGGGGGGGGGGGTTGGGGGGGGGGGGTTAGGTTCACATCGCCTTAAATATTAACAGATTCAGTGCCAATCTAAAAGTGGATTTTGACAAAATATGGTGCATAGTCGAGATAGCAAATATTAGAATGTAAATTCCCTTTAGCTGTGCATTGAAATTACTGAAGATACCACACACAAAATAACATAACATGATACATATAGTACGGCGATATATCGTCCTTCTGTACAAATGGGAGGTCACATTTGACGATATAGATTATATTTATTATTATCATCCAGCACTGAACCGGTTAATATTAATATGAGATCACTAAGGAGAGAAAGATGAAGACAGAAACAGATCCAAGTTTACCTTTGATTTTCTGTCACCACTCTATTTTCTGACTTCCCTACAGCAGAAGGCGTTAGGGACCATGACCTGTCGATCTTAACTTCTTCCTTCTTTGTGGGGCATGTCTGCTGTGCTTGCCAGCCACAATATCCCTGAAGCTTTTCTTTGTGCAGATGACTTATATGCACAAAGGCAACACAACTTGTCTAGTCTGTATCAAGTGACTGCAATCAATTGCATTTTAGAATTCTGGTGCATTCCTGCCAATATAAAGTATCAAAAATAGGTACTTTTCTGTTAATTCACCCCAAACAAAAAAGCAGGCCGGCTCATATATCCCGCAAGTCACCAATGCGGCGAGAACCGCTACCAATTCCCTACGTGGATAAACGGAGTTACGGAGAAAGTCGTTTCACACCTAGGCCAGGGAGACCGGCTGCCCTATAACACTTATTGTTTTATTTTATTACTTCAGTGTTATATATATTTATTGATTGCTTCTCATTTTGGATAAGTCACACTTTGTTTTCACCTTTGTAAAATGCAGTTCTTAGTCTGTGTCTAGTATGTCTTTACTTTTAGCAGGAGCTAAATATACCTAATTGTCTCATCTCATCTCATCATGTTCCTCTTGTACCTTGCGGTGTCGAGGTAAAGTATAAACGACGGGAGAGTGCCCGCTTATGGGCTTCATGTATCGATATTCCATGGACTCTGTTATTCCTTGCGTCCATCGTTTACGTGGTCGGCCTCTTCCTCTGTTTCCCTCTAGTCTGTACATCATTGCTTGTTGTGGTATACTGTTAGTTGCTGCTTTCTAATAAAATCTAGTGCAGCTATAACCCCCCACCCCACCCCCCTTTTAGTCCTGATTTCTTCATTTCTGATCTTATCTCTTCTTGATACATTGAATATTCTTCTCAGGAATCTCATTTCTGTTGTTGTGATTTTTCTTTTCTCTTTTTCTGTCATTGTCTAGGTTTGGTATTGGTAACATAGAGTTTGTAGGAAGATTATGCTGTAAAGTGCTTTCTTTGTATTTATTGATACATGTTTGTTCTTTAGTATTGGTGCCATTTGTCCAATTAGTTGGTTTGCCTTATTGCACCTATTTTAGATCTCGTCTTCTGATTTGCCATTTGATGATATTATACTTCCTAGGTACTTGAACCTCTTTACTTGTTTCAAGGGATGTTCGTTTAGGTGAATCGTTGTTGCTTTTTCTTCTTTTGTTATAGTTAGTGCCTCTGTTTTACTTGTGCTAATTTTAATGTTATGCTCCCTACACATTTGATTTAGACTATTCATCCATCCATCATGTGCCATGCCGGTAAGCGTGGGCGGTCATGTTTTGCCATCTGACTCGATCACCAGAGTCGTGGATCAGCTCCGTGTTCCTGTCTCGACCATGCCACGAGGCCAAGCCATCCAGGTACTTGCTTCTAGGTCTTCCTCTTAGTCTGTTCCCCTCGATCTTACCAGTTGTTACCAAGTTCTCCAATTCATTTCTTCTCATAACATGCCCAAACAATTTTGACTGTCTGCGTCTAATGTTTCTAATCAGTTTACGATCTTCATTTGTTTCTTGAAGGACTTGTTCATTGGTCTTTCTGGCTGTCCATGGTATTCTTTGCATTTTCCTTAGAAACCACATTTCTACAGCCATCAGATGTTTTTCATCTGACTGCTAATTGTCCAAGCTTCACATCCATATAAAAGTACAGGTTCTATGTAGCATCTCAACACTCTTTTTCTCGTTTCAATTGACATCTTTTTATTGGTCAGTATGTTTTTCATCTTGCTAAAGGCTATTTTTGCCATGGCGATTTTTGTTCTAATCTCTTCAAGGCATCTTCCATCAGATGTTATGACTGTTCCGAGATAATTGTACCTATTCACTTGTTGAAGAATATTCCCATTTACTTGTATATTACATTGTGGTATTTCGTTCTTCCTAGTGACGACCATAATCTGTGTCTTTTTACAATTTAATTCTAACCCTCGTTGTTCACTGTGTGTAACAACCGCATCTTATATATAAATTGCGATCTCCGTCTGTCTGTCTGTCTGTCTGTCTGTCTGTCTGTCTGTCTGTCTGTATGTCCATATGTCCTTTATGCGCTCGCGAACGGCCCATCCGATTGAGATGAAATTTTCTACACAGCTTCCTTTCATTCCAGCGCAGCCCACTGTCATATTTTTTTAGTGTGAAATCGGCTGCTTACCCAATATTATTTAATTTTTCATTTTTCATTATAATTTCATATATCTCAGGGGACTTAACTCTGTAAAAGTTATTTCAAGGGGCATAACTTTTCTGTATAACTTATAGTCATATTGTGGCATCGTTTTCAAAGATTTATAAACTCTTTGTCCATAGTTATGTACCGGCATATGAGTTATAATAAATAATGATACAATCTGTAAGGCATTTTCAAAGTTTTCATAAAAATAATGCATAATGCATAACATTGTAACTCATCTTTTTTTGCTTAAAGAATGAATAAATAATAGTTACCTTATCTCTATCAAGTTTGAAGATTTTATATTTCTTTACACTGTCGCCAACTCTAAGAAGACATGGAACAACTTCAGCCATTATTAAATCTACAGGCATATGCGTTATATTCCTCCTCCTCCTCCTCTCCCCTCCTCCACCTCCTACCCTCTTCCTCTTCTCCTCCCCCTCCTCCCTCTCCCTCCTCCATCCTCCTCTTCTCTCTTTCTCCTCCTCCTCCCTCCTCCTCCCTCTTCCTCCTCCCAGCTCCTACTCCTCCTTTTTCTTCTTCTTCTGCTGCTGCTGCCGCTGCTCCATTTACCCAAGTTAATTGTTGGGGAAGATGTAAAGATCTTTCAAGTGCTCTTTCTAATGCTTTTTGTAAGTTGGTCTTCGTTTATCTAAGGTTGTTCTAACTGCAACCAATAAATGATTAGACAGACAGACAGACAGACAGACAGACAGACAGACAGACAGACAGACAGACAGACAGACAGACAGACAGACAGACAGACAGACAGTCGGGAACGGGAACTTATATGACTACTCATATGAATTAAATGAGATGCTCCCCATCAGGGGCTGGGCGAAGCCGGGCCGGATCAGACAGATAGACAGACAGATAGACAGACAGACAGACAGATAGATAGTCGGGAACGGGAACGTGAGCTTATATGACTACTTATATGAATTAAATGAGATGCTCCACACCAGGAGCTGGGCGATGCCGGGCCATGTCAGACAGACAGACAGACAGACAGACAGACAGATAGACAGACAGACAGACAGACAGATAGTCGGTAACGGGAACGGGAACTTATATGACTACTTATATGAATTAAATGAGATGCTCCCCACCAAGGACTGGGCGAAGCCGGGCCGGGTCAGACAGACAGACAGACAGACAGACAGACAGTCGGTAACGGGAACGGGAACTTATATGACTACTTATATGAATTAAATGAGATGCTCCCCACCAAGGACTGGGCGATGCCGGGCCGGGTCAGACAGACAGACAGACAGACAGACAGACAGACAGACAGACAGACAGACAGACAGACAGACAGACAGACAGACAGACAGACAGACAGTCGGTAACGGGAACGGGAACTTATATGACTACTTATATGAATTAAATGAGATGCTCCCCACCAAGAACTGGGCGAAGCCGGGCCGGGTCAGCTAGTCTACTATAATTTGCAGATCGTGTTCATTGTCTGCAATCAAGACTGTATCATCTGCTTATCTAATGTTATTGATGTATCATCCCCCAATGTTGATTCCTTCCATATATTCAATATTTCTGAAAATACTTTCACTGTACAGGGAAAACAGATCTGGAGACATTACACATCCCTGTCTCTTAATAGGCTGATATTGACCTACTTCATTATCAACTCTTATGGCAGCTTGTTGTTTCCAATATATGGTTTTTACAAGTCTAAGGTCTTTTCCATCAATTTGTAGATCTTCAAGCATCCTTATCATGTCGACATGTCTCACTTTATCGAAAGCCTTTGTGTAGTCAGTAAAGCAAATGTGCAGATCTTTGTTTACTTCTATAGATAGTTCAATCACGGTTCTCAGTATATACACAGCATTTACTGTACCCTTTCCTTCTACAAACCCACATTGTTCTTCTCCTATTTCAGGTTGTATTTTCCTCCTAATTCTTTGCATGAATTGCATATAATTTGAAAAATATAATAAATTTATATAATTATATTATAAATAATTTTGAATAGCATTACTTTCTGTTATTTTTTCCCCGGGAGTAGCAGTCTTTGAACTGATAGAATCAGTGAGTTCGACAAGATCTCTGAGTAGTTTTGTTAGATCCTGTATATCTGCTTCGAATTTCTTATTCACACTTTGAACTTCTCCGAGAATATGCTTGAGAAATACGAGATAACCATCGTTTTTCATGTCGCTAAACATAGAATGTAGAAGGCTTGCTGTATAACAGCGCTCGTTGAGTCTTGCTATATCAAAATGAGTGCTAAGCTCGACCCACTGCTGCAATAATCTGACAATGGCAGATTGAATGGACATCCGTCGTGTCTGGCTTAATTGAACAACCTTCAGCGGATGTTGTTCATCATTTATTGACGAAAAAAGCTCTCTGTACTTTGCTTGATGAAGACCTGAGTGAGAAAAGCAGTTATATATTTCTCTAATCATGAATTCTATGTTCCTGGGCAGACAAGCTGCTGCAGCCTGTGACACTGCCAGCTGAAGGGAATGACATACACACCTAACAAGTACCAGATGAGGAACTTCGGATGTTAATTTTGTATATACTCGATTGTTTACACCTGTCATGACAGATGCATTGTCAGTGCCGAGTGCAACTAGTCTTTGCAACTCAAGTCCATTCTTGTTTCAACAATCTTTTAACGCACTGCGTATTGCCTGTACGTTTCAGTCACTAACTTCAACTAAATCGTATTAAAGGGAGTTAAATTACTTGAATATTGCACGGTAATGTACTAAGACTGTTTAACTCCCTCGCTTCTGTTCAAATTCGGATTTTTAGTGTTCCCAAAATGATTTATAAAGTAATTTTTACCCAACCCCCCAAAAAGCACTAAACAGCACCCACAAAAAAAAAAAAAAAATAGTGAAGCACCAAAGTCGCGCGGCCGCGCTAAATGCAATATTTTGGCACTAAATTACTTGAAAAAGCACTAAATTTAGTGCGAAAAGTGTCAAAATGGCACCATTGGTCGAGACAGGAACACGGAGCTGATTCACGTCTCTGGTGATTAAGACGGCGAAACTTAACCGCCCACGCTTATCGGAATGGCACTTGATGGATGGCCTGCTACAAATCCTCATTGTTCTTCTCCTATTTATATATTCATTATAATTGATACCCCCGTTTTGTATCTCTCCACCAGAATGGTTTATGTTATATTCCTCGGAAGTTATAATAATAATGTCCTCTGGTCTTACATATATCTAAAATGTTAATGTTCAGCCATCTCGTTTCTAACCCTAACAAATTAAATTTTATAATATTTAATTTCTATATTCTGATATGGTATAGGGTTTGATACTGAAGACTTCTGATTGATAAAATACTGTCAAATTGACTTTTTACTTAACGGTTGCCTTGGAAACCAAGATAAACTGTGGCCATATTATATTTCTTAAGTATGATCTAAAACAGTTATGTTTTTTTTTTTTTTTAAATTTACACGTTTCAGTTCTTGTATGCGTGTACATAAATAGAACCTTTATATTCTGACAGAAGCTTTCAATGATATCCCTCGACTTTTATTTGTTTGTTTGTTCATAATTAAAAACAATTTTCATCATTTTCATTGATAGTTAGTGTGGTTGTGTTTTGACTTGGCTGCTGCATAAAAACTAAATGTTAGTTTCATAAATGCTTTTGACAAAATGTAAATAATACAATGAACAATAAGTCTTCAAAGTTCCATTGCAATCTGCCAACCAGTTTTTGAGAAAAAAAAAACATAACAGTTTGACGATTTCATCCATTTCTGAACAATCAACTAACTGCTGCTCAGTGACTGTGTTCCAGCCTTTTGCTACATGTTGTCATCAACAGAAACATACTTCCTGCTAGAGAAGGTCATATATTCATAAGTATCTCTTTTAAATTGGCTTCTGGGTTTGTCTTGCAATAAAAGAGTCACTTGCACAACTTTGAAAAGAACACGATGCTACTAAATCATTCAGACTCTCTGTCAAACAGCTTACTTGGAGATGGCATGCGCTATTGTGTTTAGCTGGGTTGGATTCAAAAATTTATGTAATGTTTACGACGTTTTGGTAGGCTTTTCGGTGCTTACGAGCATTTACCAATTATTGGCTGCCTGACTTCTTACGTTGAGCAGATGACTGGATGTTAAATTTCTTGGAACAATGCATTTTTCAATTCGCGTGTGGATCGGTTGCAAAGCGAAAACACAACATAACGGCTATCATAGAAACCTGGTATTTAGGACTTAGTCAGATATGATGACTGAGCTACCGTATGACAGTAGACGGTACTACCTGCTTTCTGTCAGCGCCGAATGTTGGGCGGCGCTTACCAAACCCGACACCCCATATTGTGCCAACGGCTTCGGGCTGAACAGCGCAATTGCGAGGGTACAAGCCTTATCCTGGTGCGAGGAAATGCAACCTAAAGACAAAATGTCATGGCAGGGCAGACCAGGCCCTAAGCCTTAGTTGGCAGCTGGTCTAGAATCGAAGCTCCGACATGCGGACAGCTAGAGCATTGCTTTGCTGATCTGGCAGCTTCTGCAGCTTGTCTTATTCCAGATGTATAGGTGTTACCTTTCCTCTGGAGTGAACTAGGCAGGCCGAGAGAGGGATCATGCTGCATGGACAACACATGGTCTCTATATTTTAGCCCGGGCTTTGTGCTATGGAGAGGCAATAACGCCATCCCTGGCCATAACCGGTCTCGGAATCAAAGCGAGAGGTAACTGTTATAAGTCCTTGTCAATTGGCGTAGATATGGGGCGTCACGCGTTTCCTCTGACGGTGGGAGACACCTACAGGTGTCACTGATCAGCTACCGCCCGCCTCAAGCTGGGCAACCCCTGGCCAATTGGGTGCTGATCCGCCACAGCCTGCCTGCTTCAATGGGTGCTTGGGGCTAGGACAAAATCTGAATCGTAGGCTGTAAAACCAATGCACCAGGTAATAATACAAAGAAACATAGAAACCTCAAGCTACGGTTTGCAGTCTGGAACGTAAGAACCATGTGTCCAGGATTTTCCACTGTCTTAGCAAATATTGACGATGTGAGAAAAACGGCTGTTATTAATGCCTAACTCATTCGTCTTAACATTAATATTGCTGGCCTGCGGGAGACTCGCCTCGCTGAGGAAGGGTCACTCGGGAAAAACAATTACACCTGTTTTTTGGAAGGGTAGTGGGCATGCAGAAAAAAGGCAACATGGTATGGGCTTTGCAGTGAAGAATTCGCTACTGGGAATGATTGATATCCCAGCTGGAGGGAATGAAAGATTATTATCCCTTCGCTTGGCAACCTTCTTGTGGTTTTGCCACCATTATCACTGCATATGCACCGACACTCGCTTCCTCTGATGATGTGAAGGATATGTTCTATGAGGAGCTAGACTCTGTGATCAAGGCAGTTCCACAATCTGACTACATTTATACGCTCGGTGATTTCAATTCTCGGACTCGAGTTCATGGCCAGTGTGCCTTGGAAAATACAACATCGATCGCATGAATGAAAATGGGCAAAGGCTGCTGGAGCATTGCACCAGAAATGACCTATGTATTACAAACTCCTTTTTTAAAACAAAAGAGCTGCATAAGGTCGCATGGAAACTTCCAAGATCCGACCATTGGCATCGGCTGGACTTCATTATCACGCGGAGACAACATCTGAACCATACATCATTAACTCGAAGTTACCACAGTGCTGACTGTGATACGGATCAGTCTTTGGTTGTTGTAAGGGTTAGACTGAGACCAAAGAGAATCTACACAGCTAAACACAAATCTAGCCCCAGAATTATTAACACTCGCTATCCTGGAAAGTGCTTTGAATTTCAACAGCAACTTGAAAGACGCTTTCACTGATACATCAGAAAATTGTAGAGTAAATGAAAAGTGGAGTAAACTTAAGGAAACTATTTATAAAACAGCGGTAGGGGTTTACGGCACTGTGGATCATAAGATGCTGGACTGGTTTGCGGCAAACAGCCAGATACTGCAGCCATTGATTGATAAAAAGAAGATAGCTCTCTTAAAAAACAAGGAAAGAACAACGTATAATACTGTGAGTGATCTGAAACAAGCTAGGAAGGATGTGCAAAAGGCTGCTAGGCAGTGTGCGAATGACTTGGATCAAGTCGTGTGAGTCCATTCAAATCGCAAGTGATAAGGGAAACATAAGAAGCATGTATGAAGGAATAAAGAAAGCCTGTGGTCCAGTGATCAAAAGAAGTGCACCATTGAAAACCTTGACTGGAGAAATCATCACTGATAAGAAACAGCAGATGGACAGATGGGTAGAGCACTATTTGGAGCTTTACTCAAGTGAGACCAAACTAGCGGATGATGCCCTCAACGCCATAGAGGCTCTGCCAACTCTTGACCACCTGGACACACTTCCCACCATAACAGAAGTTAAGTGTGCTATAATTGAACTTGCATCTGGCAAGCTCCAGGTAAGGATGGGATTCCAATAGAGGTGATCAGGAGTGGGCAAGACACACTCACTCTACAGATCTACCAGCTAATAGAGCTATGCTGGCGAGAAGGACAAGTCCCACAGGATTTCAAAGATTCAAGCATCATAACGCTGTACAAGAACAAGGGCGATGGAGCGACTGTAACAACTATAGGAGTATCTCACTTCTGTGTATTGTTGGGAAAGTATTTGCCAAAATTGTTCTGCGCAGACTACAAGTCCCCGAATCACAGTACGGCTTCCGACAGAACCGGTCTACCGTTGATATGATATTCTCATTGCGACAAATGCAAGAACAAAAAAATGTCGGGAACAAAATCAACCACTGTTTATTGCCTTCATCGGCCTCAAAAAGGCATTTGATTTGGTCATTCGTGAGGGTCTGTTCAACGCACTAAAGAGGATTGGCTGCCCGCTAAGTCTTCTGTCCATTGTGGAATCGTTCCACACAGGCACGAAGGGTATAATCAAGTTTGATGGTGCAACTTCAGAAGAGTTTGAAATCGAGAGTGGCGTTAAGCAAGGTTGTGTACTATGCCCACCCTCTTTTGAGATATACTTTTCACTTCTACTGAAATATGCCTTTCGAGATCAGGATACCGGTATACACATTCACTCACACTCAGCTTTCACATGTGGTGTCTGCGAAGAATACTTGGTATTAAGTGGCAAGACAAAATCACAAATACTGAAGTATTGGAAAGATCAGGTTGTGTGACGGTGTGTTCTATTCTTAGTCTTCGCAGACTTAGATGGATAGGACATGTTAGGAGGATGGATGATGGTAGAATACTAAAGGCATCTTTTTGGTGAATTACAGATAGGTAGGAGATCTCAGGGTCGGCCTCTACTACGATACAAAGATGTGTGTAAGCGGGACATGACTGATACAGGCATTGATAATGCACATTGGAAGCAAGTTGCCGCTGAACGTGTTGCATGGAGGGCAACTATCAGAAATTGAATAAAGACAAAGGAAAAAATGATAAAGCACACACAGAGCGTGAGAGACGTAATATGGTGCATGATGGTGGACAAACATTTGCAGCACGAATTGGCCTTATCAGCCACACTCGCCACCGCCATGGGTCGTAGTTATTAAGCCTTTTTGAAGCACAATGTACCAAACTATCGCCTGTCAAGACGGAAAGGTGGAGAATGGAGAAATCCACGTGATCAGTTTCCGCCAACGGGGATCGCGCATTGTGCGAGGTGTTTCGATATTAGGAAGTTTCCGGATGATTATTGATTCGAAAGTAACAGTCGTATACAGGATAGTTCCCAATTAAACGAACCCGAAGTTTAACGAACAGTTAGGGAAGATCGTAACCTTTACAATGATGTATGAAACACGTGGATCCCGCGTCAGCGAGATATCGTTGCTATGGTTTGAAATAAAACAAACATCAATTTCGGAACAATTTTCAATAAGAAGACAATTTGACACCTAAGGTGGGTTCAGTAAAATATGAATCATCATCATCATCTTCCACTTCTGCCGTCTAGCGTCGTGGGGAGGAACAATTTGCTTTCCAGCGCCCGGTGGGCGGCACTGGATAGTGTCATTCCGTGTGGTTGTACAATGTCTTTGATGTCGTCAATCCATTTTCTTGTTGGAGGTCCTCGTGGTCACGTCGCAGATGATCTTTGATGTAAGGCCAGTGATGGTAGTTGCTGGTGGTGCATTCTAACGACATGGCCAAACCACGTGATCTTCTTTCTTTCAATAAATGTGGCACTATTGCAATAAAATAACAGTTTAAAAAAAAAAAAAAAATGAACTATAACAAAAAATAGCCAAACTGACCATAAATCGATATTTTTTTTTAAGGTTACAAAATATTAACAGATTCAGTGCCAAACAAAAAGTG
The DNA here is from genome assembly GCA_014155875.1 of Cepaea nemoralis. NCBI lineage: Eukaryota > Metazoa > Mollusca > Gastropoda > Stylommatophora > Helicidae > Cepaea > Cepaea nemoralis. The sequence goes on along the minus strand of JACEFZ010006135.1, from coordinate 240,803 downwards.
GATTTTGACCAAACATGGTGCATAGTCGAAATAGCAAGTATTAGACTGTAAATTCCCATTAGCTGTGCATTGAAATTACGGAAGATACCACACAACAAAACACATAACATGATGACCATAGTACGGCGATATATCGTCCTTCTGTACAAATGGGAGGTCACATTTGACGATATAGATTATATTTATTATTATCCTCTGGCACTGCATCAATTAATATTAATATGAGATCATTAAGGAGAGAAAGATGAAAACAGAGATAGATCCAAGTTTACCTTTGATTTTCGGTCCATCCATCCATCATGTGGTAAGCGTGGTCGGTCATGTTCTGCCATCTCACTCGATCACCAGAGTCGTGGATCAGATCCGTGTTTCTGTCTGCACCATGCCACAAGGTCAAGCCATCCAGGTACTTGTTTCTAGGTCTTCCCCTTGGTCTGTTCCCCTCGATCTTACCAGGTGTCACCAAGTTCTCCAGTTCATTTCTTCTCATAACATGCCCAAAAAATTGTGACTGTCTACGTCTAATGTCTCTAATCAGTTTACGATCTTCACTTGTTTCTTGAAGAACTTGTGCATTGGTCTTTCTGGCTGTCCATGGTATTCTTTGCATTTTCCTCAGAAACCACATTTCTACAGCCATCAGATGTTTTTCAGCCTGACTGCTCATTGTCCAAGCTTCACATCCATATAAGAGTACAGGTTCTATGTAGCATCTCAACACTCTTTTTCTCGTTTCAATTGACATCTTTTTATTGGTCAGTATGTTTTTCATCTTGCTAAAGGCTACTTTTGCCATGGCGATTCTTGTTCTAATCTTCAAGGCATCTTCTATCAGATGTTATTACTGTTCCGAGATAATTGTACCTATTCACTTGTTGAAGTATATTCCCATTTACTTGTATATTACATTGTGGTATTTCGTTCTTCCTAGTGACGACCATAATCTGTGTCTTTTTACAATTTAATTCTAACCCTAGTTGTTCACTGTGTGTAACAACCGCATCTACTAAATTTTGCAGGTCCTGTTCATTGTCTGCAATCAAGACTGTATCATCTGCCCATCTAACGTTATCCCCCAATGTTGATACCTTCCATATCTTCAATATTTCTGAAAATACTTTCACTGTACAGGGAAAACAGATCTGGAGACATTACACATCCTTGTCTCACACCTCTCTTAATAGGCTGATATTGGCTTACTTCATTATCAACTCTTATGGCAGCTTGTTGTTTCCAATATATGCTTTTTACAAGTCTAAGGTCTTTTCCATCAATCTGTAGATCCTCAAGCATCTTTATCATGTTGACATGTCTCACTTCATCGAAAGCCTGTGTGTAGTCAATAAAGCAAAGGTGTAGATCTTTGTTTACTTCTATAGAACGTTCGATTACGGTTCTCAGTATATACACAGCATTTACTGTACCCTTGCCTTCTTCAAACCCACATTGTTCTTCTCTTATTTCAGGTTGTATTTTCCTCCTAACTCTTTGCATGATAATTCTTAGCAAAATCTTCGTGATGTGACTCATTATACTAGTTGTTCGATGTTGATCACATTCCAAGGCTCCGGATTTCTTTGGGATTGCAATAAATACAGAATTACGTAACTCCTGAAGTATATTTCCAGTATCATATATTGTATTAAGCAGACTGGTAACTTTATCTATTCCATATTCTTCTAAAGCATTAATCATTTCTGTTGTGACTCTGTCTGAACCGGGGGTCTTGCCATATTTCATATGGTTAAGAGCATTCTGAACCTCCATCTTCAAAATTGCTGGTCCTTCATTATTATTTTGAACACCGTAGTGTTCATCTCTGTTGTCGTCATAAAGGTTTTTCACGTAATCTGACCATACATGTAAGATCTGATCTTTTTCTATTATGATTCTTCCATCTTTTGTCTTTAAGCAGTCTGCTGACGTACTTGTTCTTTGATTAGTAAGCTCCTGAATTCTTTTGTGCATTAGTTTCGCATTTTTTACTGTTGTGTTGTTCTTCAATTTCTCTGCAATTTTTCTCAAGCCATGTTTCTTTTGCCTCCTTACATAAGGTTCTGACTTTTCTGTGAATTTCTTCATATTTGGCAGGATTATGTTTGTTCTGTCTTCTTGTTTCCATAAGTTGTAAAATTTATTCAGTCATCCATGTCTTACGGCCCACTTTCTTTACTTTTGGAATAGTTTTTTCTGCTGCACAATTGATTGAATTCTTCAGATTTTCGGTCACCACTCTATTTTCTGACTTCCCTACAGCAGAAGGTATTAGGGACCATGACCTGCCGATCTTAACTTCTTCCTTCTTTGTGGGGCCGTGTCTACTGTGCTTACCAGCCACAATATCCCTGAAGATTTTCTGGCGCAGCAGAAAAACAGGGTTGCCATGGTAACAACGATGGTGGTGGAGATGGTGGTGGCGACAAGTGTGAAGGAGATCTCCACCGTTACCGGCTACTTTGACGACAGCAAGACCAATTTACCCATTCCGGACATTTCCATCGCAGCCCGGAAGCAGTCGGCTGGAGTCTGATTCGAGCAGTCTAAAATGTGGACATGCAAGTTCAGTAGGTAGACATAGATGACGTCAATTGTGCAGCTGAAGGATATGCGCAAAGGCAACACAACTTGTCAAGTCTGTATCAAATGACGGCAATGCTTGCTTGTGTTCGTTGGCTGTGAACTACAGCATGACGTCCTGTATGTCGGATGAGTACATCCTATTGTCCAACATCAGTGTGATGTCATACAGGACCTGAGGTTTGCGTGAGTATCCCTTGTCCCATGTCTGGCTTATTGGTGTGCAGACTGGTGATTCCTCGCGATGCAGGCAGATACTCTCCGGCTTCGGAGGATTTGTCGTTCCTACTGATGTTAGCCAGGTCCCCGAAGGGACCTGTTGCCCAGGACGAACGGCGTGGACGTGTCAGCAGGTCTTGGCTAGTATAGATCCTGACCCTGGTGTCTAGGAAACACTTCTGCGTCTCGACTGCAATCAATTGCATTTTAGAATTCTGGTGCATTCCTGCCAATATAAAGTATCAAAAATAGGCACTTTTCTGTTAATTCACCCAAACAAAAAAGCAGGCGGGCTTAAATATCCCGCAAGTCACCAACACGGCGAGAACCGCTACCAATTCTCGCGCGCTGCGTTACCCTACGTCGATAAGCGGGAATACGGAGAAAGCCGTTTAACACCTAGGCCAGGGAGAACGGCTGTCCTATAATGTTTATTGTTTTATTTTATTACTTCAGTATTATATATATATTTCTTCTTCTTTCGTTCGCTTGAAATATGTCTATAACTGCAATGTTGTCTCTTGTTTGAATTTAACTGTCTCTTTTAGTTCACACAGCGGTCCGTAGAGTTTATCTTCCACTGTCATCTCTCTGGGCCAGAAGGTTTTGACAATGACGGAGTGCCTACACATAAACAGCAACCCAGAAATACAGCGGCTGGTCAGACAGTTCATCTGCAGAACTGGAAGGCCACATAACCTCCCTACTTTGTATATATTTATATGTCTATAGTGTTTATTTTTTTTTAAATGTATGTGCGTGAGAAAAATTGAGAATATAAAAGAGATCTCCATAACATTTTTGTGAATTTTAAAAAGGCTTATGATAGTGTCCATAGGAATAGTCTATGGAATGCTATGCGGGAATTTGGAATACCAAGGAAGTTAATCAACATGGCCAGACTATGCATGGAAGATACTTATAATATAGTAACATATAAAGGCAGGAAATCAGACCCTTTCCAAATAACTTCTGGCTTGAAACAGGGTGATGCACTATCGCCGCTCCTCTTCAATCTGGCTCTAGAGAAAGTTGTAAGGAGGGTAAAGGAGGAATGTGTATTGGAGGAACATCCAAGCTGCTTGGTTATGCAGATGATATAGATATTATAGGGGAAAATGAACAAAAGACATTGGAAATATTGACTCACTTAAAGGAAAAAGCCCAACAGATGGGGCTGGTTATTAACCAAGATAAGACAGAATATATGGTAATTTCAAGAGAAGGAATGGCTAAAAACTCTGGCCACATACAAATAGATAATATGACCATTAAAAGAACGGAAACATACAAATACCTGGGTACAATCTTCAACTGCTCCAACATCATAAGGGAAGAAATACAAACTAGAATCAATTCTGGAAATAAGATATACTATGCACTACAACATCTATTAAAATCAAAGGCGCTATCTCGTAACACCAAGATCACAATATACAAAACACTGATCAGACCAGTTGTGCCGTATGTCTCTGAAACCTGGAGTACAACGAAAGGAGACGAAGCCTTGCTACAAACCTTTGAGAACAAAGTTTTAAGACGCATCTTTGGACCCATTAGGGATACACAAAGTGGAGAGTGGACAAGAAGAAGTAACAAAGACATGTATGATCTGTTTAAGTCATCGCTAATCACTGGTATCATGAAGGCTAATAGACTGTCTGGGGCATATAGAAAGAATGGAAGACAATAGGGAAACAAAACTCGCTTACACTCAGGAAATAAATGACCGTAGACCCCGAGGTAGACCAAGAAGACGGTGGAGAGATAATATATATACAGACCTACAAGCACTTGGAATCAACGACTGGCAAGAGACGGTCAACCAGAGAGACGAATGGAGACGGATTGTATCTGTAGCAAAGAACCTCAATGGCTCGGAACGCTGAAGAAGAAGAAGAAGAAGAAGAAGAAGAAGAAGAAGAAGAAGAAGAAGAAGAAGAAGAAGAAGAAGAAGAAGAAGAAGAAGAAGAAGATGTGCGTATATATACACATGTATCTTTAATTAAAAAACAACAACAACTACCTGAGTGGCGGGGTGAGTGGCAGGATGGTGAGTTGGCTCTTACGGGGGTGGCGGGGGGGGGGGGGGGCCTCCTGAACGGGGATGACAGGGAGACCTGGTCGTCTTGTTGTCGCACCAACCCATACATCGATGACGAGAACAAGAAAGCGAACGTAGAGGAGGACGGGCAGCTGACCGGGGGAACAACCTGAGACTGCACTTAAATTCTCTGCCTTTACCAATATCGAGTCCTTATGAGAACTGAACGTGACCGGGACCAGCCTCGGTGAGAACAACACAGCATAAGACAGAAAGAAAATAACCAGACAGCACAAAAGAACTTTATCCGACAAACAGAGCGGAACCAATAAAACCAGTATGAATTAGGAGTAACAATCCACACAACCACGGATCTCAACAATAACCGACGCTGAGGAAGCAGGTTTCACGAGACCGAATTTTGAATTTTTTTTTTTCTTTTCGAAAATGTGAATGTGAATTGGAATTGCTTCTCATTTTGAATAAGTCACACTTTGTTTTCACCCTTGAAAGATGCAGTAAGATAGCAACCTATTAAGAGAGGTGTTAGGCAGAGATGTGTAATGTCTCCAGATCTTTTTCCCTATACAGTGAAAATATTTTCAGAAATATAGAAGATATAAATGGAATCAGCATTGGAGGAAGAAGCATCAATAACATTAGATATGCAGATCATACAGTATTGATTGCAGACAATGCACAGGATCTGCAACAATTAGTAGACGCGGTTGTTGTACACAGTGAGCAGCTGGGGTTTGAATTAAATTGTAAGAAGACACAGGTTATGGTCGTCACTAGGAAGAACGAAGTACCACAATGTAATATACAAGTAAATGGGAATATGCTTCAACAAGTGAATCGGTACAATTATCTCAGAGATGCCTTGAAGAGATTACAACAAGAATCGCCATGGCGAAAGTGGCGTTTAGCAAGATGAAAAACATACTGACCAATACAAAGATGTCAATTGAAACGAGAAAAAGAGTGTTGAGGGGGTACATAGAGCCTGTTCTTTTGTATGAATGTGAAACTTGGACAATGTGCAGTCAAGCTGAAAAACATTTGATAGCTACAGAAATGTGGTTTCTGAGGAAAATGCAAAGAGTCAATCAATCAATCATGTGCCATGCCGGAAAGCGTGGGCGGTCATGATTCGCCATTTCACTCGATGACCAGAGTCGTGGATCAGCTCAGTGTTCCTGTCTCGTCCATGCCATGTGGCCAAGCCATCCAGGTATTTTCCTCTTGGTCTTCCTCTTGGTCTGTTCCCTTCGATCTTGCCAGCTGTCACTAAGTTCTCCAGTCCATTTCTTCTCATAACATGTCCAAAAAATTTTGACTGTCTACGTCTAATTTCTCTAATCAATCTACGATTTTCATTTGTCTCTTGTAGTACTTGGTCATTGGTTTTTCTATCTGTCCATGGTATTCTTTGCATTTTCCTCAGAAACCACATTTCTGCAGCCATCAGATGTTTTTCAGCTTGACTGCACATTGTCCAAGTTTCACATCCATACAAAAGAACAGGCTCTATGTATCCCCTCAACACTCTTTTTCTCGTTTCAATTGACATCATTTTATTGGTCAGAATGTTTTTCATCTTGCTAAAGGCTACTTTCGCAATGGCGATTCTTGTTCTAATCTCTTCAAGGCATCTGCCATCAGATGTTATGACTGTTCCGAGATAATTGAACCGATTCACTTGTTGAAGAATATTCCCATTTACTTGTATATTACATTGTGGTACTTCGTTCTTCCTAGTGACGACCATAACCTGTGTCTTCCTACAATTTAATTCCAACCCCAGCTGCTCACTGTGTACAACCACAGCGTCTACTAATTGTTGCAGATCCTGTGCATTGTCTGCAATCAATACTGTATCATCTGCATATCTAATGTTATTTATGTTTCGTCCTCCAATGCTGATTCCATTTAGGTCTTCTACATTTCTGAAAATATTTTCACTGTATAGGGAAAAAAGATCTGGAGACATTACATATCCCTGCCTAACACCTCTCTTAATAGGTTGGTATTGTCCTACTTCATTATCAATCCTTATGGCAGCTTGTTGTTTCCAATATATGTTTTTTATAAGTCTAATGTCTTTCCCATCAATTTGTAGATCTGCAAGCATATCCACAATGTTGACATGTCTAACTCTATCAAAAGCCTTTGTGTAGTCAATAAAGCAAAGATGTATATCCTTGTTTACTTCTAAAGCACGTTCAATAACTGTTCGCAGCATATACACAGCATTTACTGTACCCTTTCCTTCTACAAAACCACATTGTTCTTCCCCTATTTCAGGTTGTATTTTCTTCCTCACTCTTTGCATGATAATTCGTAACAAAATCTTTGTGATGTGACTCATTATACTAATTGTTCTATGTTGATCACATTCTAAGGCTCCTGATTTCTTTGGGATTGCAATAAATACAGAATTACATAATTCAGAAGGTATATCTCCAGTATCATATAATGTGTTCAGCAGTCTAGTGACTTGCTCTAGTCCAAATTCTTCTAGAGCTTTAATCATTTCTGTTGTGATGTTATCTGCACCGGGGGCCTTGCCAGCTTTCATATGCTTAAGAACATTTTGAACCTCCATCTTTAAAATTGCTGGTCCTTCATTATTAAATCTAAAAGCATACTGTTCCTCTCTGTTATCATTATACAGGTCTTTCACATAATCTGTCCATACATGTATAATCTGATCTTTTTCTATTATGACTTTGCCATCTTTGGTTTTTAGACAGCCTGTTGATGTACTTGTTCTTTTATTAGTAAGTTCCTGAATTCTTTTGTGCACTAATTTGGTATTTTGACTGATGTGTTGTTTTTCAATTTCTAAGCACTTTTCCTCAAGCCATGATTCTTTTGCCTTCCTACATAATATTCTGACTTGTCTGTGAATTTCTTCATATTTGGTAGTATTATTTTTGTTGAGTCTTCTTGTTTCCATTAAGTGTAACATTTCCTCAGTCATCCATTTCTTACGACCCACCTTCTTTAATTTTGGAATAGTTGTTTCTGCAGCCACATTGATTGAATTCTTTAACATTTCCCATTGATCATCCACATCCTGGAATAGGATCTCTAGATCAGACAATATTTCAAATCTGTTCTGTACTTCTATGTTGAATTTGTTTTGTATTTCCTTGTCATTACTCAATGTACACAAATCATATTTAGTGTTCCCTGTTGTATACTTGACTTTCTTCAACTTTATCCTCAATGTTCCTGTGAGTAATCTGTGGTCACTATAACAATCAGCACTGGGAACTGTTTTTGCTACTGTTAGCGCGTTTCTAAATCTTCTGCTAATGAGAATGTAGTCAATCTGGTTTCTAATCCTGCTATCAGGACTCCTCCAGGTCCATAATCTTCTAGGGTGTTGCTTGAACCAGGTGTTTCCAACAATCATTTCCTGTTCTTTTGCCCACTCTACTAGTCTGTATCCTCTTTCATTTCTCTCTCCTAAACCATAGTTTCCTACTGTGTATCTATCCCCTTGATTTCCTACTTTTGCATTGAAGTCCCCTATTATGATGTTTATTTCTGAATTTTTACTTTTTTTAGGGCAGACTCTATGTCATTATAAAATTCCTCTACACTATCTTCACTGGACTCTCCTGTTGGGGCATATACTTGAATAACATTTATGTTAAAAGGTCTGCCACTCAATTTAACTAGTAGAACTCTGTCCGACACGGCCCAATATCCCTGAACAGACGTTGATGTTTTCCGGTCCAAAATTATTGCCACTCCCCTATGTCGATCCTCACCTCCAGAATAAATAATCTTAAAATCTTTATGTATCTTGATGCCTGCTCCTGTCCATCTCGTTTCGCACATACCTAATATATTAATTTTTTCTCTTTGAATTTCTTGTGTTATGTTCTCTAATTTTCCGTCGTTGTTTAACGTCCTAACGTTCCATGTTCCTAATTTTAATGTCTCTGTCCTTGTCTTGCGATGATCAGTCTTTAAGCGAATCATAATAAACTAGGCAATTTCAAAGAGGTAGTTTGCAAAGAGTACCATGGACAGATAGAAAAACCAATGACCAAGTACTACAGGAGACAAATGAAAATCGTTGACTGATTAGAGAAATTAGATGAAGACAGTCAAACATTTTTTGGACATGTTATGAGAAGAAATGGGTTGGAGAACTTATTGGCAACTGGCAAGATCGAGGGGAACAGAACAAGAGGAAGACCGAGAGGAAAATATCTGGATGGCTTGGCCACATGACATGGACGAGACAGGAACACTGAGCTGATCCACGACTCTGGTGATCGAATGAAATGGCGAGTCATGACCGCCCACGCTTTCCGGCATGGCACATGATTGATTGATTGAAGATGCAGTTCTTAGGCTGTGTTTAGTATGTCTTTACTTTTCGCAGGAGCTAAATGTATCAAATTGTTAGGAATTCATATCAAAGTATGGGGTGGGGTGATTAATTGTCTCTAAATGTTGTGTGGCCCTAGGAGGCCAGTAAAAAAATGCTTCCCCAATTAGGGAATGTTATTAGTAGATACCGTGTGCTTATCATTAAAAGTACAAACTTAATAATTAAATATAAATGAAAAAAGTTACAATTTGATTATAAAATCTAATTACTTAAACATAACAAACATATTTTATAACAAAATTAATAGCCTTGTCATAATGTTTATTAAGTGTTTATTCCATAGAATCTTTTTTATTTCTACAAGAAAAAAGAAGACATTTATAAGTTAGATAATGATATCATACTAGATATATTATTTTCTTTTTCAAATTAAAGTAATTTCCCTTGTCACAATATTAGTTGTTTATGCCCCCTACTCATTGCGTATCTAGGTGCTTTTCTTTTAGATGTCTAGTAATTCGGTAGAATGCTTCAACATAAGTATTAATAAGCGTAGTGATCAATCTAGGCATTACTATCATGTTATTATATTTTAAATATTCTCTATGTAAACGTAATTGCACCAGCATTCGGCATTGAGAGAGAGAGAGAGAGAGAGAGAGAGAGAGAGAGAGAGAGAGAGAGAGAGAGAGAGAGAGAGAGAGAGAGAGAGAGAGAGAGAAGGAGGAGGAGAGGGAGAGAACTATTTTATCAAAAGGAATGAAATTTACAAACATAAATGACACTTCCTTTAAACATAGTATTTGTCTACATAAACCCCATAAACTTGCACGGCCTTTCGCCAGTGCGAAAATAAGTGCATGCAGGCCTTGACTGTGCCAGACCAGGTTTTGTCCTGCTCACTTCGCCTATTCATCGTCATCTCTCTCATTCCTATCACCTAGGCCATAGCCACCAGTAACACCACCTCACCTTCTCGTTGCTACTCTGGCGTTGAAATCCCCGAGGGTGACAGCCATTTCAAAATTGTTACACTGATCCTCGGCCATGTCTAATTCTTTATATCAATATGATTCAAGAAGTCCTGGTCAAGAAAACGTGAGGCGAAGAAATACATTGGCATTGAGAATCTTTCGCATTTACTGAACCTTTGTGGTTTCTGAAGAAAACGCAAAGAATGCCATGGACAGACAGAAAAACCAATTAATAAGTCTTTCACGAAACAAATGAAGATCGTATAATGATTAGAGACATTAGACATAGACAGTCAAAATATTTTGGGCATGTTATGAGAATAAATGACTTGGAGAACTTGGTGACAACTGGCAAGATCGAGGGGAAGAGACCAAGGGGAAGACCGAGAGATAAATACCTGGATAGCTTGGCCACATGGCATGGTCGAGACAGGAACACGGAGCTGATCCACGACTCTGGTGATCGAGTAAGACGGCGAAACTAGACCGGCCACGCTTATCGGCATGACACGTGATAGATGGCCTTCTACAAATCCACATTGTTCTTCTCCTATTTATATATCCATTATAATTGATACCCCCGTTTGTTTCTCTCTCTCCACCAGAATGGTTTATGTTATATCCCTCGGAAGTTATAATTATAATGTCCTCTGGTCTTACATATATCTAAAATGCTAACATTCAGTCTTCTCGTTCATCTCATCTAGATTCTATAAATATAATATTTAATTTCTATGAACTGATATGGTATCGAGTTTGATACTAAAGACTGCTGATTGATAAAATACTGTCAAATTGACTTTTGACTTTACGGTTGCCATGGAAACCAAGATAAACAGAGGCCGTATTGGATTTCTTAAGTATGATCTAAAACAGTCTTTTTTTGTTTTTTATTTACTCGTTTCAGTTTTTGTATACGTGTACATAAATAGACCCTTTATATTCTGTCAGAAGCTTTTATTGATATCCCTCGACTTTTGTTTGTTTGTTCATAATTAAAAACAATTTTTAACATTTTCATTGACAATTTGTGTGGTTTTTTGACTGATGCACAAACGCTAAATCTTAGTTTCAAAAATGCTCTTGACAAAATGTAAATAATATAATGCAAAGTTCCATTGCAATCTGCCAACCAATTTTTGAAGAAAAAAATTGAAACAAAGTAAAAAATATCGCAAAATGAGAAAAAGGCATCAATTGAATTCATATTTATTTTTTAAAATGATTGTTTCTTTGTGGATTCACTAAAAGTAAGATACACTTATCGGCAGCTATTGTAATAAAATTGTACTGATTGTGGGTTTAATCTGGAACGATTCAAATGAAACATTCAATATGTCCTCCTTTGTCCTCTTTTTTTTGTCTTATTATGTCCTCCTTTTGGTGCCCACGTATCTGGCAACCCTAATCACACATGACACACAGGGACGTGATGGACACCTGTTTATGAAAAGTTGAGTTAAGAACCAACATCACTACACTCAGGTCATTCCAATACGCTCTTCGTCCCTCGTTAAACGACCAGCGAAGAGTCATACTACATACAAATCGTTCCCACCGATATCTGATTGAAAGTTCTCCTGGTCTTCCCTCTCAGTTTCGAGATTTTCCCAGAACTCCCTGCTGATCCCCACCATATCATTTATCATTCTTTTCGCATGAGGGTTCTCAGTCTTTGCCCCCCCCCCCACCCCCTCCTGCCCCTCGCATTCTCTACATGGTCCTACAAACGGCATGTTATAAGTAAAAGCCCTTGGAATCTATGTTTAATGTATGTTCTCAGAATGTGATGAGTTCAACATCTGATTGGACAGCTTTTAATTCATTATAAACAATAAAGACCGACATTAACAAAATCATTTCATCACAAAATGAAGAGGCCTCTATGAAAAAGAGTTTCTAAGAAGTATTTTTATAGATGGTGCTGTTAGTGTCAGAGTTGTGAAATTCTGGGCATCGTGATGATGCTGAATCAAGTTAGCCAGGCAGACGGGAAGATAGCTGACTGATAGCAGTAGGACTAGCTCATGGTAATGACAGCAAAGATGAAAAAGAGATGTATGAAGCTTCAGACAGTAAGTTAGTTAAGTTAGTCGCTGTTCCAACTTCACGGCAACGGGCCGTCCCCATTATGCTCCGTTCCTGTGCCAGTGAATATCACGATAAATGCTCATTACTGCCCAATGTGAAAAGTGGCATAGACAGTAATCTCGGCAAGCCAACAACCCGCACAGGTACACTGTGCATAATGCCGCGGCCAGAATGACAATACAAAAGTCCTCCACGAAAAATACAGTTCATCATCGATGGAATCGACAGTCACTAGAAATACTTCATTGACCCGGGTTTGATCCCACATGGCTAAGTCTCTTTCCGCAGGGTGACCCGCCGAAAGCGCCGCACAAAGCACGAACTCCGTAGCTCCAGGACGACTCCCAGGAGTCTCCTGAAAAATGCATCCGTGAGCCGAAAAGGCAAACCAGGCAATTCAGCAACAGTTCGCCTCCATCGTTCTGAACATGCAGTTCATTGTATAAACAAAAGCGGACAGATGTAAAAGCATTCCTCACGAATTTCACAGCTCACAGTATTGCGCCACGCACTCACTCTTTAGCAGGGCGACGGAACAATGTACTACCAGTCCATCATGAGGAAAATGCGAATGCAAACCGTAGCTACAAGCATAACACTCCAGAGGCCTTAACAGTTTAAATGCCTATCCACCATATTGGGGACCGGAAGTGTCCCTGAACAGTATACTGACAAGCGTAGTTATCCTCATTGTTAATTAAATCTAATGAACTGAAAGTGGTGCTCCCAGGTTAAGGCTTTCCATTGCACTTGGGTTGGGTTGCCACCTGCGATCGCCTCAAATGTGGGAGCTACCATGATCAATTATGTGGTGCATTTGACATACTGTTCAAATACAAACAACCGGGAAGGTTAACCCGGTCATAAATGCCAGCAGAAGTCGGATGTGTCGAACGAAATGCAGCACACGTATCGCAGTTATGCTGTAAACAAGCACAACGCGATTACGTCCGAGTGAATGTCAAATGCCCCTCGAAACACCCAGAAAGATTAACTCGGTCAACAGATGCCCCGCAGACATCGGCTGTGTCGGCTGAAAAGCACAAGTATCGCAGCTCTGCTGTAAACAGGCACAACACATTTACGTCCGAAAAAAAACACTCCGGATGAACACAGCAGAAGAAGAAGAAGAAGAAGAAGAAGAAGAAGAAGAAGAAGAAGAAGAAGAAGAAGAAGAATGTCAAAGACTTAAGTATAGAGGTCTGAGGTCTGCCTCAAGATAGAAGATCACCGGGAAGAGTGGTCAACCTCAAGTAGATCAGAGGTAACACAGTGCCCCGATATGAGGGCAGGGTAGGTGATAGGAAGGGGGACTATTAACTAGTTCTCTCATGAGACACGGAGGTATCGACCAGATAGTTAGTACTCTGGTCACGGCGGAATCACGCCTACGTGATAGCCACGGAGAAGTGGATTGCCACTCAATAGGAGACGGCTGCTATAAGCGTGCTGAGTGTGACAGCACGCAAAAAGGCGAAGGACGCACAAGGTCCTTCCGCGTGCTGTGTAGCCACGCGAGTAGGAAAGTCAGACTGGGGACTGACTTCTTAGCGAGCGCACCGTTTAGTGTCGATAGGGGTTTCTGTAGCCAAGTAGATAGAGATTAGCAATAGGGTTAGGAAACTAGTGATAGGCAATTCTGTGGCTTTGTGTGTGATTTGATAGCGACTGTTTTGTAAATGTAAAGAGCCAACGGCAATAAAATGTATCATCCATTTCCTCTCACACGACTTGCAAGTTCCTTGTGTGGTGCGAGAGAAGTAATCCTATGATGCCTGAAACATCGGTTGCTGACAGGCTAGGATTAATGTGGTGTCAGAAGTGTGGCTTGGACAATGTTCAAGCTAATACACTTACCCACGGCTCTAGACTAAGGTTACTAGTAGTGAATTACAAGGTTTAATTTGTGTCAGTGACTGATGACGTGTGCAGACTAGAACAAGTTGCGAGCTAAGCTGTGCCTATCGTGACAAAATAATGCTTATTTGTGTTTATTGAAATATTATGTACTTAAACCATGTGTTCTTCGAAGTTGTAAGTATTGATATTATGATTTTCTTTCATTTATTTATGTAATTACTTATTTGTTTATGAATAATTATCAAATATGATTCATGGCGGAGCGATACACATGCCAGCAACATTATCGAGTTTTGCAAGCTAAAAATAGCGCTGCGCCTCTGACGTATTGCGATTGACAAGCAGTTGTTTTACGCCATTTGCATTCAGCATCTAATTGTTTACAAATCGCCAAGCTGCTGCCCGCCTGAATCTGTGCTTTATATTAACTATTATTTGTTTATTTAAGTTAGTGAACGAATATATTTATTTATTTAAACATTATTATTATATTTATAACTATTTCAAAGCAGTTATTGAATTTTTTTCGTACTTTTCCTATTTGTTTACCGTCACGATGACACTACTTTTGGCTATGCAAATTAAACTTGGTCTGCACAACACTTCCATAGATTAAACTAGATTAGGAACGAAAGGCATAAGACGTTAGAACGAAGACAGGACATTGACATTTAATATTAATTAAACTACATTCTGTTTGTCGGGGGGCATGTCATTGTGATTGTACCAAATTGTCAAAAATTATATGTCGTTTGCAATTTGTTAATTGTTGCTGCTCTGTGAACCAGGGTGAACAACAGCTGGTTAGAAAAGTAACTCGTGTGTATGCCGAAGTGCCAAACGAGGGGACCTGAGTTGCCAAACGGTTGTGCCTGATTTTCGGGAACATTAAGATGAGTATACTCAACATATTTGGCATGCAATGTGATTAATAATGCATCTCTTTTTCAGCGTGTGATGCATTAGCATATTTTTGTGCTCTGTTTTTCAGGATAAAATTTTCCAGGTTATAAACTAAGAGTACAATTTGTAGTGCTCAGAAATTAAGAAACATAACATATCTAAGATAAATAAGACATATCGAGTATAAATAAGTGATTAAAAGAGTTCAGTGCCTGTCAACAGTAACTAATTAGCCAACAACATGGCAACTTTATCTGATTTCATAAAAGCAGGCAAAGAATTACAATACACAGGAAAGGAGCTAGAACAATATGCTGACCAAAAATTTAAAGAAGGCAAAAGAAGCTGAGAGAAATGAACGTGCACAAGAAAGACAACATCAAAAGGAGATTGCAGAACTAGCTGAGATAACAAAACAAAAACAGCTAGAAGATGACAAACAGGTTAAGCAAAGAGAATTAGAATTAAAACAGAAGCAGTTAGAACATGATAAGGAGATTAAGTTAAAACAGTTAGATCAAGAAAAAGAATTAAAGCAAAAGCAATTAGATCAGGAGAGAGAACTAAAGCAAAAAGAGAGAGATGAAATGGCAAGAGTTAAGGAAAAACAAATACAAGTAGAATCAGAGACACAGTTAAAGATGAAAGGTATGGATGTAGACTCACACGTAGAGATCTCTGCTACTAAACTAAAAAGTCAACAAGAAGAAAATAAGTTCAATAAATACAAAAATATTATTAAACCATTCTGTAAAGAAGATTCCATATCAGCCTGGACAGAAAATGTCGAGTATCAGTTTAAATACCACCAAGTTCCAATAGAGATGTGGGCTATGATTTATATGAAGAACCTGAGTGGTGAGCCCCTTAAAGTGATAGAATCAATACCAACTGATCTTAGATCTAACTATCAGTACATCCATGATAGGATAATGCAACACTTTTTACTTGATGCCCCTGGGTATCAGGTTCAGTTCTCAAATTTAAAACCAAAACCTAGTGAGACTTTCATTGATTACGTCTCAAATGTCCAAAGTGTACTAAATAGGTGGCTTAATGCAGCTAACATAGGAAAAGACTTTGACAGACTTAAAAATTTAATAGCCATGGATAAAGTCATATCCACTATACCATCTCCTTTCGCTAAATTCTTGCAGCAGTCAGACATTGAGACCATAGAACAATTTGAAAAGAAAGGCTCTGCATATTTTTCCTCAAATAGAGATATTTTTAAGACTTCAAATAGCGACTCTGAAATAGTTTCGTTTGTAAAGGACCAACCTAAAAACTATCAGAGTAATAGAAAACCATTCCATAGAGTCGACAAGAAAGATAGGAAAGTGTCAAAATGTATCTACTGTCAACTTTTGCATGACACTTATTCTATGTGTGATAAATCGCCTAACTATCCGGCACATCTTGAGAATGTCATTAAGAAGCAACAAAACAAGAGAACTGCATACAGGCGTGCAATCAAATGCTTCTTTTGTTCCAGCTACGGCCATTATTCAAATAAGTGCCTGGGCCGCCAACGTATGAAAGCCAACAATGCTATTTTGATTGATACATCTTCTGATAGTGGTAGTGAGACTGAGTGTGAAGTTGAAAATGTATTACCTTTTAAGCAATCTGAAGATGTGTGTTGTGTGAACGATGTATTAAGCTTTGACAATTGTGACCAATGTCACCAATTTCATGCAGACGGCAAACTTACATGTGGGCATATTGTAACATCCTCCGTAGAGAATGCAAATGCAGCTATAGCCTCCAGAGGCAATCTATTGTTTCACTCTGCTTTGGTCAATGAGAAGCCATGCCGATGTTTGCTTGACAGTGGGAGCTCTATTATTGGTGTGAAAAAGGAACTTGTTAATCCAAAGGATTATACTGGTGACTCTGTAAAATGCCGGACTTTTTCTGGTAATATAGAAACCTATCCTCTGGCAAGAGCCCGTATAAACACCCCGTTCCTTTCTGGTACCTTTACTTGTGCAATACTTGACAACCCTTGTACTAATTTAATTCTTGGGTGTCTACCCCAGCTAAGGCACTGTACAGATGAAGAAATATCTGTCTGGGAGGAGAAGAATGGTTTCACTCCAGTGAACAGTGCAGATATCCTCAAACATCACAGTCCTAACAAAAGTGCTAGACCCATAACACTTGAAACTGATCAAGACGTAATGGTGCTACTACTAGACAAGCATAATAAAATGGTAACTTCATGCCAAGGGCCTTTCAAGGTGATACGAAAAATTTCAGGTGTTGACTATGAAATATCGATAAACGGACACTTAAAGATATTTCATGTCAACATGTTGAAACCCTACTTTTCACGACAAGAGACAGAAGTAGAGACAGACGAACACATTGCACCCACACCTAGTGATCAGACGACAGACGTACACAACGCAACTACACTAGTTAGCGAGACTGGCAAATCCGACGATATCCATACACCTAGTGAGCTTACAGAATACGCACTTAGCACCACCACCGTACTGAATCAGGTAGACGACGACGGAATGGAACTACCTGTTCCTATTGTAGACAAGACTGCGACATTAGATAGCATACGGATAGAACAGGGACTAACAGACGGTCAACGACGACAATTAATAGAATTAGTGACGGAGTATAAAGACATATTTTCTGACATTCCAGGTAGGACGGACAGGATCGAGCACTCCATTCTTCTTTCGGACTCTAAGCCTATCAAATGCAGGCCGTACTCTATCCCACTCAGCTATAGAGAAAGTCTAAATAAGGAAATTCTTAATTTAGAAGCTAGTGGGATCATCCAGAAATCTACATCTGAGTACTCCTTTCCAATCGTCCTAGTTAAGAAAAAAGACTCCACAATTCGTCTGTGTGTGGACTATAGAAAGCTCAACAACGTCACTAAGATCGACGCAGAACCAATTCCTTCCTGCGAAGATCTTATTCTTGACATGTCCACCTCCAAAATCTTTTCTAAATTAGATCTTACTAAGGGATATTGGCAGGTCCCTATGCAGACTCAATCCATTCATCTTACTGCTTTTTCAACACCTTTAGGACTGTACGAGTGGCGTTTTCTTCCTTTCGGACTTCGAAACGCTCCTGCCACTTTCGTACGCTTAACTAGAGATTTACTTCATGGAGTGACGAATACAGTGACGTATATAGATGATATATGTGTCCATACAGATGACTGGACAACACACTTACTGAAACTAAGACATGTCTTCGATAGGTTGCGACTCTTCGGTCTCACTGTCAAACCGAGCAAAGTCGAATTGGGCCTAAAAGAAATTGATTTTTTGGGTCATGTCATTTCACAAGGTCAACTAAAGACTGACAATAGAATTATTACCAAAATTATGAACCTGACCATGCCTACAACAAAGAAGCAGGTCAGAAGCCTTTTGGGTTTAGTAAATTACTATAGCAAGTTCATACCAAACTTAGCTGAAATTACAAGTGTATTTTCAAATGTTTTAAAAGCATCTGTAAAATTAGATGTCAAAGATGCATTATTAATTTCTGCATTGTCAAAATTGAAAATCCTGTTTAGTAATGTACCAATCCTCCGCTTGCCTAATCCTAGGCTCGTTTATTATCTTAGGACAGATGCCAGCAGAATCTTCATCGCTGCAGTACTAGGCCAGTTTTATGATGGCATCTTCCATACGATTTGCTACGTGAGCCGCAAGATCACACCTGCTGAGTCCAGATATTCCAGATCAGAGTTGGAAGCCCTAAGCGTCATCTATGCGGTGAGGAAGCTGCATCGATTTCTAGCGGGTGTTCACTTCGTTGTCCAGACTGACAACTCCCCAATCACGGTCATACAAAGTGGTGTGCATCGGAATGACCGTATATACAGGTGGTCGTTAATACTACAAAATTATACTTTTAGTATAGAGCATATTAAGGGTAAGGACAATATTCTGGCTGATACCCTTAGTCGACCATCTGAGGTAGAAATACCAGAGATTCCACATGAGAGTGTAGAGTAATAGATGTTAAATTAGTACATTAGAATATTCTACGTGAAATATGTTACGAATACATAGACATTATGTTCCGAACTATGTACTAAGAACAGTGAACTACCATGTGTCCGTAGACATCAAAAGAAGAACTGTGCTCCGAAAACAAGTATACCACCGTGTGAACTAAGACAGCTCATTACATACTAAGCTCCATATGTGTTCCGGTGAATCATTTGTGTTAAGCAGGGAAAAACAGTGTCAGAACAGTACATAAATAACAGACACGAAAATACTTGTCTACGACACCAGCGAACTCTACAAGTGCAATACCCATAGAACACAAGTATGACTGTGTAATGTATTTAATATACCCAGGACAATTGTGTATATATAGTATGCCAATGAAATCAATTTCTGAACATTAGGGCAACGACTAACCTGAGGTATTTAAATACCATGTATATATAGACTCATTGTGATATGTATTATAACGTTTTAATATAGTGATAAATTATAGTTAGATTAGGTCACTCTAAGATACATTTAGATTTAGGAAATATAATAGTTTTCATTTTTTTAAGTAGTTTAGATAGATCATTAATTTACCCAATTACTTAGCTTAAAAGTAAATTAGGATAGTAATTTAAACGTAATAACAGCTAATTATAAACTAGGATAAAAAGTTTAGATAGTAATAGTACCATTTAGTTTGTTACATTTCACTTTGGTTCATGTCACTAGAGTTCATGCCATCTTAATGAACCAGTCCATTTAACAAACTTGTTCATTTAATATTATGATTAATTTACACCGGATAGGATAAAAGAATTATACAAATAAACATACATCATTTACACCATTTAGAGTAAAAATATCAATCATATATTTTTTTCATTTAAAAACATTATTCATAATTTTGTTATATTTCACATTACCCATGTTAGAA
Source organism: Cepaea nemoralis (assembly GCA_014155875.1). Taxonomy (NCBI): domain Eukaryota; kingdom Metazoa; phylum Mollusca; class Gastropoda; order Stylommatophora; family Helicidae; genus Cepaea; species Cepaea nemoralis. The sequence continues at coordinate 220,855 of JACEFZ010006135.1, read as the reverse complement.
AGGGACATAATTTATTACATTTCACATTACCCATTTTAGTTAGTTACATAACTCATCTCACATCAATTTCATCTTAAATAGTTAGATTACTTCCCTTAAATTAGATTAAAGTAGGTAACACATTAAATACATAGTTATAGAACTACTATTAGTATTTCAGTATTTAGACTATTATTTCAGTAGAATATAGTGGTTAATAATACTAGGGTATAAACCATCAACCCTTTTTCTTACATGTAAATAGTTTGTAAATACATGACGCGTGCAGCAATCTACGCACAGTCATTAAGCTCAACTTTGTCAAACTGAGCCAAACTTGTATAGTGTCACTCCAAGGTGTTTAAATAATTGTGAGGGTAAAAGATGTGTGACAGAAGTGTAAAAGGGAGAGCAAATGTAAATTATACAGGAGAGAGTGAGATCAGTCAGCGGATTTTTTCTGCCGCTCAACGCGATTTTTTTTATTTGTCTGCGTCAAATGTTTGCTTTCGATGTTGAAAATGTGCTGTCTTGAATGTGTTGTGTGTAGTTTAGTGTAGATCTTAGAGAAAATATTTTAAGTCTCATAAGACGGAAACGTAGTCACGAATTAGTGTTATACACTTGTTTGTGGCCGCATTTAACCGAATTATGGCACTTGAAAACTAACTTACATACACATGATAGATAGATATACATGCTAGAATGTAGATTATATTATTAATTACATCCAAACACGCAAACAACCAGAAAAACACACATGTAAATTGCATACATTTTGTGTAGATCAAAGGGAGATAACTCCGGGTCAGGGGACATAATAGACAACGAAACACTAACTTAACAGTGAAAGATAACTTTACACGCGGAAGCGAGATAGGTAAAGCCTGTCGCACACAGCTTGTGTAATGGTTGTTTAATATTATATGGGGGACATGAAGCAATTCATGTGTTGACCCTAAGAAAGTCAACTTTGTATGGGTAGTGAGTTAATTTACTATTTGAGGGCAGGTCTTATAAGACAATGGTCCGGTTCAGACATACCTCTAATTAATATAATATTGCGATTGAGAAGAGGGCTCACGCCAACCAGACAAGTTTGTGGCGATTGCCAGTAGCCAAGTAAAGTGATACTACATTGTGACAATAGTCAGTAGAAGTCTATTGAGTTACCCAAAGCCAGGTTATCAGCAGTCTTTGACAAAAATTAGATACACTAATTTTTTTAGAAACCTCTTGCGTCACAACCAATGAGTTAAAGTTGATGACGCAACACAGGAGGGGAGGGTGTGTGTCAAAGACTGAAGTATAGAGGTCTGAGGTCTGCCTCAAGATAGAAGACCACCGGGAAGAGTGGTCAACCTCAAGTAGATCAGAGGTAACACAGTGCCCCGATATGAGGGCAGGAGTAGGTGATAGGAAGGGGGACTATTAACTAGTTCTCTCATGAGACACGGAGGTATCGACCAGATAGTTAGTACTCTGGTCACGGCGGAATCACGCCTACGTGATAGCCACGGAGAAGTGGATTGCCACTCAATAGGAGACAGCACGCAAAAAGGCGAAGGACGCACAAGGTCCTTCCGCGTGCTGTGTAGCCACGCGAGTAGGAAAGTCAGACTGGGGACTGACTTCTTAGCGAGCGCACCGTTTAGTGTCGATAGGGGTTTCTGTAGCCAAGTAGATAGAGATTAGCAATAGGGTTAGGAAACTAGTGATAGGCAATTCTGTGGCTTTGTGTGTGATTTGATAGCGACTGTTTTGTAAATGTAAAGAGCCAACGGCAATAAAATGTATCATCCATTTCCTCTCACACGACTTGCAAGTTCCTTGTGTGGTGCGAGAGAAGTAATCCTATGATGCCTGAAACATCGGTTGCTGACAAAGAAGAAGAAGAAGAAGCAGAAGAAATACAAACTATATATATATATATATATATATATATATATATATATATATATATATATATATATATATATATATATATATATATATATATATATATATATATATATAGGAAAATGTTTGTTTGTTTGTGTGTGCTTTATGCGTTCCCGAACGGTCCATCCGATTGAGATGAAATTTTGTACAGATGTTGTTCTCACTCCCGCAGATCCAACTGACATAGTTAGTTAGTTTAAAATCAACAATTTTTCCTCAAACGCAAAAGAAATAAGGCATTACAAGCTTCAGAAACAGACGAAGAAATGTCCCGCCAACTTGCTCCAAGGGAACTCACTCTCTGATTAAACCAGAAATTAGTTATGAACAGTTATATCTACTTATAATGTGTCAGTTATCAGTTATCAGTTGGGGTATCTTCGTTGCACTCCGGACATGTCCATAGGTGCTCAGATCCTCCCCCCCAGCATATGCATCAGCGTCCGGTGGCTAATAGTGCCAGTTCTGTGTTGGATGACGAGGCGCTTTGTTTTACCGATGTACCTCTCGCGTCTGGCTGTGCCAATTCTTACTCCCAGTTCTTTCATCCTGGACAGCGATGTGGAATCATTGACGTCAAAGTCCTCTGTTCTCGCCATATCTTTAAGGACGTTAATAACATCGGCACGATCCATGGGCTGGCCATCTACAGGGGGTGCAGAGCCAGCCAGTTTGTCAGCTCGTTCATTTCCCTCGACTCCCGCATGTCCCGGGACGAAGATGAAGGTGACTTTACGGACAACAGACTTCCGCAGCGATTCAGTCCACTGTCTACGTACAGATCCAGCTTCGACCTTCTGAATCATGCTCATTGAATCACTTAGTACACACACGTTGGTATAATGCTGTGACTCCAGCCATATGAAAGCCTGTGTAACTGCCATCACCTCCATCGTCATGCTGCTCGTGGTCATAGAGTGGGCACCACTGGATTCTTGAACGGTTCGGCCCGCTGAACGGGCTGTAAATGCCCACGCACTTCTCTGCTGCTTTATCACAGATCCATCTGTATAGATGAGCACTTCGGGGCTATCTGAGTGTTCATAGATGAGCGCGTTAACCTCTGCATTGACAGCGGCAGGGTTCTGCTCTCTGCACCGTCTGTCGAGTGTGATAATGCAGGAGAAAGTGCACTTAAAAGCTGGAGGCATCGGCACCCATTCCTTGCCGGGGTTGATACTGGTAAGACTGCAGACCTGTCTGACGACATCTTCCGCCCGACCCATCCATGATTTGCCCCTCTTTAGCCTGTCACCCTTTTCTCTGAATATAGCGTCATGCAGAGGGTGCTGCTCATCTGCACTTATTTTTAAGTATGCACGAGCTCTCCAGATCTTGATCCTGTGTTCCATTGTCGGGAAGTCAAGGAGGTATCTCATTGCTACACAGCTGGTGTCTCTCGTGCAGCCCAAAATGATGCGCATGGCTTCGTTTTGTACCTTTTCAAGTCTTCCAATCTGTGTAGGGCTGACAGTGAGGATGGCCAGGGCATACTCGATGCGTGAAAGCACAAGTCCTTGGAACAGAAGTATTAGCAGTCTTTGCTCGATATTGGCAGTCGCCATGACTCTCATTGCTGACAAACCTTTTCGAGCCTTCGTTATGACATAATCGACATGATCTCTGAAGGACAGGCTACGATCAAGCCTCACGCCAAGATATGTCATTGACTGGGTTCTTCTCAAACTGCTCCCATCCATTCTTACTGCCGGCAGGTCTGTTTTCACAATATGGTTGTTTAGTGAGAACCATGTAACCGTTGCCTTTGCAGGGTTGACAAGGGCGTCGGCATCAGCACACCATGAGGAAATTCGATCTAGTTCGCCCTGCATATCATTGGCAACCGCCTGTCTATCTCGACCCTGTCGATACACGAGGATGTCGTCAACGAATGACAGAGTCCTACCCCTCCCGTCCAACTGTTGTTCAGTGATCGGCACCGTATACACGTTGAATAGTACTGGTGACAGTGGTGAACCCTGCGGCAATCCTGGACATATCGTTATCGGCTCAGAAGACCAACTCCCGCATCTTAGCACCACCTTCCTTTGGAGCAGAACTGCAGCTATCCATCGTACAAGGTGAGGGTGCACTTTCAGTCTGAGGAGGGTTTGCATCAAGTGCTCGAACGATACTCTGTTATATGCGTCCTCTAAGTCTATGGCGGCCGCACATGTCTCTTCTCTGACCTGAAATCCTTCGTAAACATCTTGAGCAAAGACCGCTGCATTCAGCCATGACTCTTTGTTGCGTCTGTATCCTCCAAGTGTGGGCGGGAAGCAGCCGAGCTGTTCCAAGTCCCAAGCAAGTCTGTGTGCGACAATTTTCTCCAGTAGCTTGCCAACAGTATTCTGCATCGTAATGATTCTATAATTCTATAATGTGTCTTTGTTTGTGTGTCCTTTATGCTTTCCCGAGCGGTCCATCCGATTGAGATGAAATTTTGCACAGATGTTGCTCTCACTCCCGCGGATCCAACTGAAATAGTTAGTTAGCTTAAAATCAATTTTTAATTTTTACACAAAAGAAAAAGACATTACGAGCTTCAGAAACAGACGAGCAACGGGAACGGGAGCATCAGAAACAGACAAACACCTTGAACGGGAGCATCAGAAACAGACGAGCAACGGGAACGGGAGCATCAGAAATAGACGAGCAATGGGAATGGGAGCAGGGGCCGAACGCGTACTCTGTGCGTTTAGAGACATGTATTTGAATGTATAATGACTACTTATATGAATTAAATGAGACGCTCCCCACCAAGGGCCTGGCAACGCCGGGCCGAGTCGTCAGCTAGTCTTATATATTTCCTGATTGTAATGTGTAAAGTTTCATTAATTTCATATTCGTTTGCTATTAAGATAATTGTTTGAGTCGTATGCACATGTCATTGATTTAATTATTAAAGTGACAGATTATAATAACAAAACAAAGCCATAATAATAATAATAATAATAATAATAATAATAATAATAATAATAATAATAATAACAATAATAATAATACTAATAATAATAATAATAATAATAATAAGTCCACCGGAGTGTAGGCCTAAACACCTGTCTCCCGACACCGTACCGAGGTACCATCTCCACGGGAACTGCACTGTAGAGCTCTACTTCCCCTTTCTATGCATTTAAACCAGCGGGCTGTGCCTTACTGGTTCGGAAACTTCACATCCTGGGAAACATTATAGAATGTAACCTGATCACGATTCAGCACAACACGCACGGACCTGCTTAGGCATAAGTGGGTTATGTACACTCCTATGTCCCATATCGTCATAGTGCGTTCATAAATGCTTTTTCAAGTCCATCCCATGTTGTTGTTCACTCAACTGTATTGCTCCTCCTCCAGGCTTTCCAACCAACTGTACCCCAAACACATCCTTTAACTAGAGGTCCTACCTTTTTATACGGCGGATATACTTTAATTTTCTGTCCTTCATTCCCTTCAGCAGTTTTCTTAAATCCCAGTTTCTGTAATAAGTTGTTTTATTCTCTTATCACAACATTCTTCCCTTTAGTCTATATTTCTATAGCTTCGATTTTATCTTCACATGTCAGTCGTTCTAGACAACATTCCTCACATGCCAGTTGTTCTTGAGAACTTTCCTCACATGTTGGTTGTTCTTGAGAACATTCCTCACATGTCAGTTGTTGTTGAGAAAATTGCCTACATGCCAGTTGTTCTTGAGAATATTCCTCACATGTTGGTTGATCTTGAGAACATTCCTAACATGTTGGTTGATCTTGAGAACATTCCTCACATGTTGGTTGATCTTGAGAACATTCTTCACATACTAGTTGTTCTAGAGAAAATTCCTTATATACCACTTGTTCTTGAGAACATTCCTCACATGTTGGTTGTTCTTGAGAACATTCCTCATAGACTAGTTGTTCTAAAGAACATTCCTTACATACGAGTTGTTCTTGAGAACATTCCTCACATTTCAGTTGTTCTTGAGAACTTTCCTCACATGTTGGTTGTTCTTGAGAACATTCCTCACATACCAGTTGTTCTTGAGAACATTCCTCACATGTCAGTTATTCTTGAGAACATTCCTCACATGTCAGTTGTTCTTGAGAACATTCCTCATATGCCAGTTGTTCTTGAGAACATTCCTTACATGTCAGTTGTTCCTGAGCACATTCCTCACGTTTGTTTGTTGTTCTTGAGAACATTCTAACCCAATGCTTGGTTCACAGGCTGGAGAATCGACATCATTGCACCAGGTTTTATCCCACATGGCTTGGTCTCATTCCACGGGACAGCCTGCCGAAAACATCGCACAAGGCACAGACTCTGCAGTTCCAGCGACAACCCCCAGGAGTCTCGAAGAAATTGCATCCATGAACCGAATGATGGAGACCAGATTCAAACCCACAACTTTCAGAGCGTGAGGCAGACGGCATAACCATATTGTCACGGAGACACGCTGGGAGTGAGATGGCCGGGTCCTCTCAAGTCGCGGAGAGTATTACAAACGCAGTACTTTTCCCAACTCAATGAAGGAAAACTGAATAGCACTTTCAAGTGCTAGTGGATTGGTAAATGCAGTTAACGCCATTAAGTATTTACTGGGAAATTATTACTGGTTATTATTTATTGCGAATATTCTTTATATTTCATGTGGAGTTATTTGATTTACTACCTCTCATGTACACTTTTCTAACACAATATTAAGATTTTGGCGGCAATGTGGTTTGCCATCGCCAACTTCGGGCGGCATGGTGTGAAGCATGGCGTTTCTCTCACTGCATCTTAGCAGACTAACACTTTCTTAGTCTTTTACACTTCTGCATTAATTGTCACGTGATTCTCTGACCCTGTTTAATCCGTGAGTAATGATCAACTGGTATAAACATAACTTGGCGCCTGTTAGCACCTGAACAAAGCAAAGCACTGACGTTTCATAAGAGAAAGTACAGCCCAGAACCCTTCTCCACCCACTGAGGAGTACTGGGTATATGGGTCTAGTCGCATAATTGTGTAGACCAAATGGCACTCGATGGGTCTACGGTTGTTATCCGTTCTCAGTCATGCATGTGCTTGATCCATGGTATTCTAAGACATTTTCTGTCACATTTTAGTTCAAAAGCCCGTACTTAATAATGCACCTGCTGGATCCATGGTATTCTAAGACATTTTCTGTCACATTTTAGTTCAAAAGCCCGTACTTAATAATGCATCTGCTTAATTCATGGTATTCTAAGACATTTTCTGTTACATTTTAGTTCAAAAGTCCTTACTCAATAATGCATGTGCTTGATCCATGGTATTCTAAAACATTTTCTGTCACATTTTAGTTTAAAAGTTTTCTTCTGTTGTAACTGCAAAATTGTCAATGATTCGTATCCATGCTGTATATATGTAGGAATTTTCAAATGTTATGAGCAAATCTAAATGTTTTAACTGTGTTGTCAGTAACAGTTAACCTAAAAAACCTCAATTCTCTCTTTTTTTTAAAAGTTATATAACTATACTGAAACAAACACTGTGTTTTTATGCATATTTTGTGGAGTATAGTTAGGATATACAAGTAAATGAGAATATTCTTAAACAAGTGAATCGGTACAACTTTCTCGGAACAGTCATAACATCTGATGGCAGGTGCCTTGAAGAGATTAGAACAAGAATCGATATGGCAAAGGTAACCTTTTGCAAGATGGGAAACATATTGACCAATAAAAATATGTCAATTGCAACAAGAAAAAGAGTGCTGAAGTGCTACATAGAACCCGTGCTTTTGTAAGGATGTGAAAAACATCTAATGGCAGGGAAAATGTGGTTTGTGAGGAAAATGCAAAGAATGCCACGTACAGACAGAAAAACCAATGAACAAGTCCTACAAGAAATACATGAAACCGTAAATTGATTAGAGAAATTAGACATAGACTTTCAAGATTTTTTGGGCATCTTATGAGAAGAAATAAATTGGAGAATTTGGTGACAATTAGCAAGATTGAGGGGTGAAGAACAATGGAAGGCAGAGAGATAAATATCCGGATGGCTTGGTCACATACATAATTGAGACAAAAACACGGAGCTGATCCACGACTGGTGATCGCTTGAGACGGCAAAATATGATCACCTCGCTTATCAGCACAGCACATAATGATGATAGTTAGGAACTCAAATCTGGCCAGCCCTTAATTGAAAACAAGGCAAAATCAGCACACCAACAATATGATACACAAACTGTGCGAGTACGTGTGTTACAATAAAACAACATAGAAATGTTTATTGGAGAAAGCATCATTACATCTTTAAGCTGTAAACACTCCTCATTGCTTCCCTATGCTATCCCCATGTCTTAATGCTTTCTAAACATTCAGCACACCAGACGTAAACAACATCACCAAACTATACATTCTGGATTCATTCTAAACCATGCTTACTATTCATCCTTTATATGCATATACCATATACAGTTTAATAAGAAAGCTCTATCGATAGTATTCTGGTCATTTAGGCCAGTCCTGTGGAGATTATCACTTTGTACGGTTGCAACGCATAAGCCAAATTTACATAATTCCACAATGAGGCCTCATATTTGCTATTCTGTGCAAAATGTTGCAAGTTTAATTTTCCACATTGAAAATTGTGATTCCAATTTTAAAAAGTTAAATATATCCACATTAGTTGCTTGTGGCAGTAATCTCAGCCAGCATTTATGGCCAAAGCATAGTGATTCACAATCCCTCATTCAAAATCAACTGCATACATTTTGAATACAGACCGACCTTGGCCCTAGATTATCGTAATTCCCGGGAAGGTTAACCCGGTCAACAAATGCCCGCAGAAGTTGGATGTGTCGGCCTAAAGGCGCAAGTATAGCAGCTCTTTTGTAAACAAGAATAACGCAAAATCGTCCGAGTGAGGGTGGAATGTCCCCCAAAAGACACGCGAAGATTAACCCGGTCAACAAATACCCGCAGAGGTCGTATGTGTTAGCCTAAAGGCACAAGTATAGTAGATAGCACAATGGCAGAAATGGCAAACTATTGAATGTAAAATGGTTAACCATATAAGTGCAGAAATCTGGCTTATGTAGTTTTGTTGAAGTGAAGGGGCCAATTAAATCAGTAGATTAGACGGTTTCCTGTAACCCATCTTATATATAAATTAGGATCGTCTGTCTGTCTGTCTGTCTGTCTGTCTGTCTGTCTGCCTGCCTGCCTGCCTGCCTGCCTGCCTGCCTGCCTGCCTGCATGCATGTATGTATGTATGTATGTATGTATGTATGTATGTATGTATGTATGTATGTATGTATGTATGTATGTCCTTTATTTGTTCGCGAACGGCCCATCCGATTGAGATGAAATTTTCTACACGCCTTCCTTTCATTCCAGAGCTGCCAACTGTCATAGTTTTTTTTTCTTCTTCCTCTTCCTCCCTCCTCCCCCTCCCAAAATACGTACGTAAATATATGATGATGATGATGAAAGAATCCCCGAACCAAAACGCTAGGGAAAGGGAAGAAAATGACGTGACTACACAGAATCGTCACACGGCAATCATCATCATCAAGTGCCGTGCCGGCTGGCGTAGGCGTTCATGGCTCTCCGTAGATCTCAGTCTTTGGTTTTTTGGATCAACTCTGCTGCTGATATTCCTCCATGCCACGGCAATATCAATAACAATTCATCTTTTTATGTGTAAGGAAGTTATCTACAGTCGTGTAGAAGGGAAGAACTAGACGAGTATGAATTCGGAATGGCGAACTCTCTCCTCCTCTCTTCTCCTCCCTCTACCTCCTCCCTCCACCCTCCTCCTCTTCCTCCTCCCTCTCATCCCTCTCCCTCCTCCTTCTCCCTCTTCCTTCTCCCTCTTCCTCTCCCCTCCTCCTCCATCCTCCTCCCTCCTACTCCTCCGCCTCCTCCCCTCCTCCTCATCTTCCCTCCTCCTCCCTCTCCCTCCTCATCCCTCCTCCTCCTCCTGCCTCCCTCCTCCTCCTCCTGCCTCCTTCTCCCTCATCATCCTCCCTCCTCCTTCTCCCTTCTTCTCCCTCTTCCCTCTTCCTCCTCCTACCTCCTCCCTCCTCCTCCCTCTACTCCTCCTCCCTCCACCCTCCTCCTCCCTTCTCCTCCTCTTCCTCCTCCCTTTCCTTCCTCCTCCTCCTCCCTCTACCTCCTCCTCCCCCTACCTCTTTCCTCCTCCCTCCTCCTCCTCTTCCACCTCCCTTTCCTTCCTCCCCTCCTCATTCTCCCTCCTTCCTCTCCCTCCTTCCTCCTCCTCCTTCCTTCTTCTCCCTCTGCCTCCTCCTCCTCCTCCTCCTCCCCTCCTCCTCCTCCTTCTCCTCCTCCCTCCTTCTCCCTTCTTCTCCTCCTCTCCCCTCCTCTCCTCCTACCCTCTTCCTCTTCCCCTCCCTCCCTCTCCTCCTCCATCCTCCTCCTCTCCTCTTCCTCCTCCTCCTCTTCCTCCTCCTTCCTCCTCCTCCCTCTTCCTCCCTCTCCCTCCTCCATCCTCCTCCTCCCTCTTCCTCCTCCTTCTTCCTCCTCTTTCCTTCTCCTCCTCCTCTCCCTCTTCCTCCTCCTACCTCCTCCTCCTCCTCCTCTCTCCTCCTCCCTCCTCCCTTTTCCTCCTCCTCCTCCTCCCTCTACATCCTTCCTCCTCCTCTCCACTCTTCCTCCTACCCTCTTCCTCTTCCCTCCCCTCCTCCCTATCCCTCCTCCTCCCTTCACATTCCTCCTCCTCCCTCTTCTCTCCTCCCTCCTCCTCCTCATCCCTCCTTCTCCCTCCTCCTCCTTCTTCCTCCCTCCTCCTCCTCCCTCCTCCCCCTCCTCATTCCTCCTCCTCCCTCTCCTCCTCCTCACTCCTCCTCCTCCCTCTACCTCCTCCCTCCTCCTCCCTTCACATTCCTCCTCCTCCCTCTTCCTCCTCCTCCCTCCTCCTCATCCTCCTCCTCCTCCCTCTCCTCCTCCTCCCTCTACATCCTCCTCCCTTCACATTCCTCCTCCTCCCTCCTCCTCCTCATCCCTCCTTCTCCCTCCTCCTCCTTCTTCCTCCCTCCCCTCCTCCTTCCTCCTCCTCAATCTCCTCCTCCTCACTCCTCCTCCTCCCTCCTCCTCCTCCCTCTACCTCCTCCCTCCTCCTCCCTTCACATTCCTCCTCCTCCCTCTTCCTCCTCCTCCCTCCTCCTCCTCCCTCCTCCTCCCTCCTCCTCCTCATCACTCCTCCTCCCTCCTCCTCCTTCTTCCTCCCTCCTCCTCCTCCCTCCTCCTTCCGCCTCCTCCCTCCTCCTCCTCCCTCCTCCTCCTCCCTCCTCCTCCCTCTACCTCCTCCCTCCTCCTCCCTTCACATTCCTCCTCCTCCCTCTTACTCATCCTCCCTCCTCCTCCTCCCTCTACCTCCTCCCTCCTCCTCCCTTCACATTCCTCCTCCTCCCTCCTCCTCTCCCTCCTCCTCCTCTTCTCCTCCTCCCCTCCTCCTTCTCCCTCTTCCTCCTCCCTCTTCCTTCTCCCTCCGCCTCCTCCCTCCTCCCTCCTCCTCCCTCTCCTCCTCCTCCCTCTCCTCCTCCTGCTCCCTTCTCCTCCTGCGTTCTCCTCCTCCCTCCTTCTCCCTCCTCCTCCCTCTTCCTCCTCCCTCCTCCTCGCCTCCTCCTCCACCCTACTCCTCCCTCCTCCTCCTAATCCCTCCTCCTCCCTCCTATTCCTCCCTACTCCTCCTGTCTCCTCCCTCCTCCTCCCTCCTCTTCCCTCCTCCACCTCCCTCTTCCTCCTCCCTCCTCCATTTACCCAAGACAGACAGACAGTCAGACAGATAGTCGGGAACGGGATCTTATATGACTACTTATATAATTTAAATGAGATGCTCTCCACCATGGGCTGGGCCGGGTCAGACAGACAGACAGATAGATAGATAGATAGACAGACAGACAGACAGACAGACAGACAGACAGTCGGGAACGGGAACTTATATGACTACTTATATGAATTAAATGAGATGCTCCCCACCAGGAGTTGGGCGATGCCGGGCCGGGTCAGACAGACAGACAGATAGATAGTCGGAACGGGAACTTATATGACTACTTATATGAATTAAATGAGATGCTTCCCATCAGGGTCTGGGCGAAGACGGGCCGGGTCAGACAGACAGACAGACAGATAGACAGACAGACAGACAGACAGACAGACAGACAGACAGACAGATAGTCGGTAACGGGAACGAGAACTTATATGACTACTTATATGAATTAAATGAGATGCTCCCCACCAGGGTCTGGGCGAAGCCGGGCCGGGTCAGCTAGTGCTTAATAATAAATGTTTACGTAAACTCCAGACGCTGAAGAGTTCAACAGCATTTGATTTGCTGACTTTCAAAATGTATTAGTATGTAAAACTGGTCTTGAAAAAGAGGAAAGCGCAGCTGAAATCGTTTCACCATAAAATGGTGAGATCTAAAAGGGATTAACAAATTATTCACTCACAAGTTGTTCACTTCTGTCAATGACATGAAGAATTTGGGGAAGTGGTGATGACTTTGTTTCCATCTCTGTAGGCAAACAGCACACTTATGTTAATCAAGCGTGAGTGCTAAGCTGTGTTGCTGGCTGTCTTCCATCACTGATTTGTTGTGGCTCTCTCAGTCCTGAAGCATGTCATGTATGTGGTCCTTGGCCAGCCCCATCACAGTGGGGATCGTGAACCTTGGAGATGTGAGGAGAATTACAAGCATTTGTCATCCAGTAGGACATTGAAAGAATGCTCACACTGCCCAACTGTTTTGTGTTGGTTGGGAAGTCTGTTTTTGGGAGAGACTACATGCAGCCTTTGATCATTGGAAGGGTTGGCTGGTGTCGATTCAGTCCAGAAAAGTCTGTTTTTGGGAGAGACTACATGCAGCCTTTGATCACTGGAAGGGTTGGCTGGTGTCGATTCAGTCCAGAAAAGTCTGTTTTTGGGAGAGACTACATGCAGCCTTTGATCATTAGAAGGGTTGGCTGGTGTCGATTCAGTCCAGAAAAGTCTGTTTTTGGGAGAGACTACATGCAGCCTTTGATCATTGGAAGGGTTGGCTGGTGTCGATTCAGTCCAGAAAAGTCTGTTTTTGGGAGAGACTACATGCAGCCTTTGATCACTGGAAGGGTTGCCTTGTGTTGATTCAGTCCAGAAAAGTCTTTCATCCCTGGCCTTGTTCAGTGTTATGATTTTTTGTTGCTGTGCTCTCTCTCTTTGAGCTCAAACGTAGTCCATACACACTACTTCTAGTAGCACTGGACTGATTTTTGCATGAGGATTAGCTTTCCCTATTACCAGTGTTCCTCGCCATCAGGCAAACCCACTCTAACTTCAGAGGTTCTTGTAATTTACGTCCCCAAGTCAAGGACGATAGTCAACATTTTAGTCCAACTGTCTGGTGTAGGGGTTGAACACATCAGCACACTACCCTCCATTGCCTTAATCTCCTACTTTTGCGCTGAAGCCACCCATTATGATATTTATTTCTGAACTTTTACATTTCTTCAAAGCACTCTCTATGTCATTATAAAATTCCTCTATACTATTTTCATTGCTGTCTCCTGTTGGGGCATATACTTGAATGACGTTTATGTTAAAAGTTCTGCCGATTAATTTTACCAATAGAACCCTGTCTGACACTGTGTCAACAACTCACTGACAGGCCTCATCGGGTACTTCTCTCACACCAATACAAGAATACTTGCAAGTCGTGTGGGAGGCAAAATACATAGTGCAGTTTATTGCCATTGGCTCGCTACAGCAGTGAACAGTCGCTAATGAAACACATAACACTCTACCACAGAATCCTCTATCACAAATAGCTAACCACTATGCTACTTTCTATCTATGTAGTTACAACAAAACCCTAGCTCTATTCTAAACGAGGTGTACTCGACACGTCCTGTCTCCCGTCTGCCAATCTTTCCTCCCGCCGGTACACACCACGCGGAGTCACCTTCACCTTGACGCGTGTTGCCTCACCTGGCACGCTTGATGGCAAACGTGTCATGTTGAGTGTCTACTCAACTTCTCCCGCTACCACGAGGCGTGATGCTTATCGTGGTTAGAGTGCTAACTCTCTGAACCACGCCTGCGTGTCTCATGAGGGAATGGTTAACCTAACCCTATTCCCTCATCTCCCCTGCCCTTGCCTCGGGCACAGTATCCCCTCATGGCCTCTTTAAGATTACCTGCTCTTCCTGGCTGAGGGGATGTGTTCAAGTCTTTGACACACACCCGCCCCTCCTGTGTTGCGTCACCAACTTTCACTCATTGGTTGTGACGCAAGAGGTTTCTAAAAAATTAGTGTCTCTAATTTTTGTCAAAGACTCTAGATAACCTGGCTTTGGGCATTCTAATAGACTCTACTGACTTTTACCACAATGTAGCGAAACTTTACTTGGCTACTGGCAATCGCCACAAACTTGACTGGTTGGCGTGAGCCCTTTCTCACATGCTATATTATACTTATTAGAGGTATGTCTGAACCGGACCGTTGTCTTATAAGACCTGCCCTCACATAGTAAATTAACTTACTACCCATCCAAAGTTGACTTTCTTAGGGTCAACACATGAATTGCTTCATGTCCCCCATATAATATCTAACAACCATTATACAAGAGTGTGTGCGATAGGCTTTACCTACATCGCTTCCGCGTGTAGAGTTCCATTTCACTGTTAAGATAGTTTTTCGTTGTCTATTATGTCCCCTGACCTCAAAGTTATCTCCCTTTGATTTACAAAAGTGTATGTAATTTATATGTTTGTTTTCCTGGTTGTTTGCGTGTTTGTATGTAATTAATCTACTAATCTAATTCCTACTCTATATTTATAACTTGTATGTGTATGTATGTTAGTTTTTTTGAGTGTCATAATTTGGTTCAATGTGGCCACAAACAGGTGCATAACACTAATTCGTGACTACCTTCCCTGGTTATGAAACCCAAAATACTGTAATCTAAGTTCTAACCTATATTACAGACAACACATTCACATTAGCACATGTTCACTAACGAAAACCAACAATCACACAAACAAATATTAAAAGTTAAGCGAGGCAGCAGAAGAATTTGCTGACTAACCTCCCTCTCTCCTGTCTCTCTTCCATTCGTTTTCACATTCAAACTTCTGTCATACTCCTTTCACTCCTAATTCTATCATACATCTTTTATCCTTATATACCCATTCTTCTGATTATTTAAAAACCTTTGAGTAACACTGTACAGATTCGGCGCAGTTTGAGACTGTCGAGCCCAATGACTGTGCGTAAGTCGCTGCACGAGTCATCTATTTACACTATATTTACATGGATGAGACCGTGTTGATAATTTGTCCCCTTGATCTCATCGTACAGTATATTACATTAATCTAAGACTCTACACTATAACATAGTAATCCTATTTCTATATCTCAGTATTTGATGTGTTATCTAACTTTTGTCATGCTAATTATCTGATATGTTTATCTAATCTAAGGGATGTAATCTAACTATTTCACTGTACATGATGTGATGTGAGTTATGTACCTTAATTAAATGGATGATGTGAACAGAAATTATATACTTTTCTACCACTATATTACCTAATTTTTTTAAATTGACAAGAAATTATATGATTGATGTTCTTACTCTAAATGGTGTAAATGATGTAAGTTCACTTATGTAATGTTTTACCCTATAATAATGTAAATGATAATACTAATAAATGGTAATGTTTGATCGATGGTATGATTTCACTAAGATGGAATAAGCTAAACTATATTGCAGTTAAATGAAATATCACAATCTAAATGGTGCTATTTCTATCACTATTTTAATTTAATTTATTATGATGTAATTAACTATATTTATGTCTAATCTAATATTGTAATTTAAATTTAAGTTAAGTAACCGGGTTAATTACCGTACTACCTAAACTATTTAACTAAATGAGAATTATTATATTACCTAATTCTATCTCTAATTTATCATTATTTTAAAATATTTAATTACATATCACATTAAGTTTATATACACTGTATTCAGTTCCTTCAGGATAGTAGTTGCCTTCATGTTTGCACATTGGTTGTATAGGCATAATAAATCTACACAATTTGCCTGGGTATCTGAAATACATTATACAGTCATACTAGAGTTTTCTCGGTAGTGCCCGTGTAGAGATTCGCTGGTGTCGTAGCTCAGTCTTTTTAGTGTCTATAATTAAGCACTGTTCTGACACTGTTCTCTGTATTTCACATACATGATACACCGGAATGGAGCTTAGTTGAAAATGAGCTGTCCTATTACACACGGTAGTATCTACGTTCTGCAGCACAGTTCTTTAGTTCATGTCTGCGGACACCTGATAGTTCATTGTACTTGGATCATTATTTAGCACATAAAGTAGATGTATATGTAACACATTTTATATACATTATTGTAATCTATTTATGTACTGACTATCACTCTCTATCTATATGCGGACTTTCGGGTATTTCTACCCCTGATGGTCTACTAAGGGTATCAGCTAAAATGTTGTCTTTACCCTTGATGTGTTCTATACTAAACGTATAGTTCTGCAAAATAAGAGACCACCTGTATATCCGGTCGTTTCGGTGCACCCCGGACTGGATGACTGTAATGGGAGAATTATCTGTCTGGACAATGAAGTGTACACCTGCCAGAAATCGATGGAGCTTTCTCACCGCATAGATGACGCTTAGGGCTTCTAGTTCTGATATTGAATATCTGGACTCGGCAGGTGTGATCTTACGGCTCACGTAACAAATCGGGTGGAAGATGCCCTCATAAAATTGGCCTAGGACTGCAGCGATGGAGATCCTGCTGGCATCTGTCCTAAGATAATAAACGAGCCCAGGATTAGGCAAGCGGAGGATGGGAACATTACTAAAAAGCATTTTCAATTTTGACAATGCAGAAATTAATAATGCATCTTTCACATCTAATTTCACCGATGCTTTTAAAAGATTAGAAAATACACTTGTAATGTTTGCTAAATTTGGAATAAATTTACTATAGTAGTTAACTAATCCCAAAAGACTCCTAACCTGCTTTTTACTGGTAGGCATGGTCAGATTCATAATTTTTGTAATAATCCTATTGTCGGTCTTCAGTTGACCTTGAGAGATGACATGACCCAAAAATTCAATTTCTTTTAGGCCTAATTCAACTTTGCTTGGTTTGACAGTGAGACCGAAGAGTCGCAACCTATCAAAGACATGTCTCAGTTTCAGTAAGTGTGTAGTCCAGTCTTCAGTATGGACACATATATCATCTATATAGGTCACAGTATTCGTCACTCCATGTAATAGATCTCTAGTTAAGCGTACGAAAGTGGCAGGAGCATTTCGAAGTCCGAAAGGAAGAAATCGCCATTCGTATAATCCTAAAGGTGTTGAAAACGCAGTAAGATGCATAGATTGAGCCTGCATAGGGACCTGCCAGTATCCTTTAGTAAGATCTAGTTTTGAAAAGATTTTAGAAGTAGACATGTCCAATATAAGATCTTCGCAGGAAGGAATCGGTTCTGCGTCGATCTTAGTGATGTTATTAAGTTTTCGATAGTCCACACAGAGTCGAATTGTGGAATCCTTCTTCTTAACTAGGACGATTGGAAACGAGTACTCAGATGTAGACTTTTGGATAATCCCGCTAGCCTCTAAATTAAGAATTTCCTTATTTAGATTTTCCCTATAGCTAAGTGGGATAGAGTACGGCCTGCATTTAATAGGCTTGAGGTCCGAAAGAAGAATGGAGTGTTCTATTCTGTCCGTCCTACCTGGGATGTCAGAGAATAGGTCTTTGTATTCAGTAACTAACTCAACTAATTGTCTCCGTTGAATGTCCGTTAGTCCCTGATCTATATGTATGCTGTCCAATGTTGCAGTCTTGTCCACAATGGGAACGGGTAGTTCCATTCCGTCGTCGTCTCCCTGATTCAGTACGGTGGTGGTGCTAAGTGTGTATTCTGTTAACTCACTAGATGTATTGCCATTGTCGGAACTGCCAGTCTCGCTAACTAGTGTAGTTGCGTTATGTATGTCTGTCGTCTGATCACTTGGTGTTGGTGCAATATGTTCGTCTGTCTCTACTCCTGTCTCTTGTCTTGAAAAGTAAGGTTTCAACATGTTGACATGGAATATCTTTAAGTGTCCGTTTATCGATATTTCATAGTCAACATCTGAAATTTTGCGTACCACCTTGAATGGCCCTTGCCATGAGGTCAATAGTAAATTTCTTTTGTCTGGAAGTAGCAAGAGTATGTCTTGATCTGGTTCAAGTTCAATTGTTCTTGCCCCTTTGTTGGCATATTGGCGGTAGATTTGACCCTTCCTCTCCAAAGCTGCCTTAGCTATAACACACGATTTCATGATCTTGTCTCGTGTTTCCGTCACCATTTCATAAGGTGTTTTTGGGGTAGGAATTTCTATTGAGTTAGTTACTATTTGGTGGTAAATAGTTAGGGGTCCACGTGGGTTAGCCCCGTAAACTAATTCAAATGGTGAGAAACCCGTGCTTGAATGGGGAATCTCCCGATAGGCGAACAGCACTGTTGGTAACAGTGTATCCCAATCAGCTGGGTTTTCTGCTGTCACCTTAGCCAGCATATGCTTTAGATCACCGTTAATTTTCTCTACAATTCCGTTGCTGGCTGGATGGTAGGCTGTCGTAAAATGTTGTTTAATACCTAACATTTTTGTAAGGGCTTGCGTTGCAGCCGATATGAACTGAGTTCCACGATCGGATAAAATGGTTCGTGGGAATCCGAATCGTGAGAACAGATGTAGAAATACATTGGCAACGTCTTTGGAGGTGATGTATTTCAAAGCTACTGCCTCAACCCACCTTGAACATAGGTCGACCATTGTCAATATGAAGCGATTTCCTTTGCTGGACACCTGATTAAGGGGACCAACAATATCTACCGCCACACTCTCAAATGGCCTTAGAAGCCAATGTAGAAGGTTGTACTTCAGCTGTAGGATGTTTACCCTTACGTACTAATTGTTGACAGACATTACACGAACGACAAAATAATTTTATGTCATTGCAAAAACCTGGCCAATAGAAATGAGCCTGAATTCTGGCCCTGGTCTTATCATATGCAAGATGACCAGCAAACGGTGACTCATGTGCAATTTTCAGCACAGTTAGACGATGTTGTTCAGGTAACACCGTTTGCTGAATCTCATGGTTACCAGTAGTATAATATCTTGTTAAAATACCATTATTCAGTCTAAAGAACCATGATGCATTTTTGGTTACTTTGGCTTTCTCTTTCAATAATTTTAAGTATGGTGACACACTAGGGTCAGCTTTTTGCTGATCTATAAATTTCTGTCTGTTGGTGTCATCTGTGCCTGTTGGGGAAAGCAACAGTAATCTTTCTTCTTGCAATGTGTCTTGATGTTTCACACTGTCTGCCCTTGTTGTTGCATTACCTGCATTTAATTTCTCCCATGCAACTATTTCTTCATTAGTGCATTGTTTCAGTTGGGGTAAGCACCCCAAAATTAAGTCAGTACAAGGGTTGTTTAGTATTGCACAAGTAAAGGTACCAGAGAGAAAAGGAGAATCAATATGGGCTTTTGCCAAAGGGTAAATTTCAATGTTACCCGAGAAGGTTCGACACTTGACCGTATCACCTGTGTAATCACCCGGATTCACCAGTTCTTTCCGAAGACCAATAAGGGTGCTGCCGCTGTCCAGCAAACATTGGCATGGTACATTATTGACCATTGCATTGTGGAACACAAGATTGCCTCTGGAGGCTAATGCTGCATTTACATTCTCAGAGGAGAATGGTACTGTATGCCCACATTCTAGTTTCCCATCTGCATGGAATTGGTGACATCGTTCACAGCTGTCAAAGCTTAACATATCGTTTGCACTACAAACAGTCTTCACACTGATTAAATGGCAGTTCATTCTCAACCTCACATTCACTCTCACTACCACTATCTGAAGAGGTGTCAATCAGAATAGCATTGCTAGCTTTCATACGTTGGCGGCCCAGGCACTTATTACTATAATGGCCATAGCTGGAACAAAAAAAAACATTTAATGGCCCGCCTGTATGCAGATCTTTTGCTCTGCTGTTTCTTGATCACTTTTTCAAGATGCGCCGGATAATTTGGCGATTTGTCACACATAGCATAAGAATCATGTACAAGTTGACAATGTATGCATTTGGACACTTTCATGTCTTTCTTATCATATTTCTGAAAAGGTTTTCTATTACTCTGATATTTTGGTTGGTCTTTCACAAAAGAAACTATTTCAGAGTCATTTGAAGTTTTAAAGACATCTCTGTTAGAAGAAAAATATGCCGATCCTTTCTTTTCAAACTGTTCTATGTTTTCTATGTCTGACTGCTGTAAAAATTTAGGCAAAAGGAGAAGGTATGGTGGATATAACCTTATCCATAGCAATTAAGTTTTTTAATCTATCAAAGTCTCTTCCTATGTTAGCCGCTTTAAGCCATCTATTTAGTACACTTAGAACATTTGAGACGTAATCAATGAAAGTCTCATTGGGTTTAGGCTTTAAATTTGAAAATTGATTTTGATATCCAGGGGCATCAAGTAAAAAGTGTTGCATTATCCTATCATGGATGTATTGATAGTTAGATCTGAGGTCTGTTGGTATGGACTCTATTACTTTGAGGGGCTCACCACTGAGATTCTTCATAAAAATTGGAGCCCACATTTCTAATGGAACTTGGTGAAATTTAAATTGGTACTCTACGTTCTCTATCCATGCTGATATGGGATCATCTTTACAGTATGGTTTGATAATATTTTTGTATTTGTTGAACTTATTTTCCTCTTGTTGACTTCTTAGTTTAGTGGCAGAGATTTCTGCGTGTGACTCTACTGTCCCTTTCTTTCATCTTTAACTGTGTCTCTGATTCTACTTGTATCTGTTTTTCTTTGACTCTTGTCATTTCAGCTATCTCTTTTTGCTTTAATTCTAATTCCCTTTGTCTTATTTCTTTCTCCTGATCTAACTGCTTCTGTTTCATCTCCTTATCATGTTCTCTATCTCGTTCTTCTTTTTCCTTTTGTTGCTGTAATTGTTGTTGCTTAATCTGTTTGTCATCTTCTAGCTGTTTCTGTTTTGTTATCTCAGCTAGTTGAGCAATCTCTTTTTGATGTTGTCTTTCTTGTGCGCGTTCGTTTCTTTCAGCATCTTTTGCTTCCTTTTTCTTTAAATTTCTGATCTGCATATTGCTGTAGTTCTTTCCCTGTTAATTCTAGTTCTTTACCTGCTTTTATGAAATCTGATAAAGTTGCCATCTTAATTTAGTAATTCGGCTCGCAGTGACAGGCAATGATGACTTTTATCCGTTATTTATCTTTGATATGTTATGTTTATTCACTAATGAGCACAAAGAATTGTACTCTTTGCTTGCGCCCTGCAAAATTTAATGCTGAAAAAACAGAGCACAAAAATTACAATAGTGTCTCAAAAGCTGAAAAAGAGATGCACTATTAATCAAATTGCATGCCAAAATATGTAAGTGTACTCAGCTTTAACGTTCCCGAGGATCGGGGAACGGAACTCCGTCGACACAGGTCACCTTGATACTTTAGGGTGGAAACACGTTACGTAATTGGGACACCATAGTTGGCACACCGGCATCCGTACACAGCTGTTGTTCACTCTTCGATATGTAGGGCGGCAGTGTTACGCCCAGAGGTGCACGATATAATTACCCTGACAACTAAGGACAATGACTTAGACAATGACAGAATCACGAACAACTAGAATATGTACCACGTAAATTAAATGTCGATGTCCTGTCTTCGTTCTATCAGTATTGCCCTACGTTACTATTCTAGTTAATTTATGTAAGTGTTGTGCAAGCAAGTGCCATCTGCTCGCCCGAAAGTAGTTCCATCGTGACGGTAAACAATGAGAAAATAGACCAAAAATATTAATAACTGCTTTTCATAAATATAAATAACCTAATATTATTTAAATAAATAAATATATTTCTTTCGTAAATCAAATAAAGAAATAATAGCTGATGTAACGTACCGATTCAGGCGAGCGCCGTTTAGCAACTTTGTAAACACTCGCTTGCTGTATGCTAATGAGCCCAGACGACTGTTTGTCAATCGTCTGACGTCACAGCACAGCGCGATGAAAAATCGATATTGTCGGCAGGCGTTGTATCGCTCCGCCCTGAATCATTTTTGGTACTCATTTGTCAACCAAAACGATAAATATTTAAATAAATATAGAAAAAGAAGAATACCAATACTTACAGCTCTGATGAATACATAATTTCACTAAATAAATATTTCATAAACACAATTAAACATAATGAAACCATTTATTTCGCCACGACAGGCATACTTCTAGCTTGCGAGGTTGCTCTAGCTTGCATGAATTATCGTCACTACACAAATTAAATTAAACCCTAGTCTGGAGCTCGTGGACGAGTGGATTAGCTTGAACTTTGCGTCCAAGCTTCACTTCTGACAACCACAATTACCATTTACTGTGGGTATTAGCTTGGCGCTTTCGTCCAAGCACCACTTTCTGACACCACAATTACCCTGGGCTGTGGGTATTAGCTTGGCTCTTTCGTCCAAGCACCACTTCTTGACACCACAATTACCCTGGCCTGTCAACAACTCACTGACAGACATCATCGGGTACTTCTCTCACACCAATACAAGAATACTTGCAAGTCGTGTGGGAGGCAAAATACATAGTGCAGTTTATTGCCATTGGCTCGCTACAGCAGTGAACAGTCGCTAATGAAACACATAACACTCTACCACAGAATCCTCTATCACAAATAGCTAACCACTATGCTATTTTCTATCTATGTAGTTACAACAAAACCCTAGCTCTATTCTAAACGAGGTGTACTCGACACGTCCTGTCTCCCGTCTGCCAATCTTTACTCCCAGCCGGTACACACCACGCGGAGTCACCTTCACCTTGACGCGTGTTGCCTCACCTGGCACGCTTGATGGCAAACGTGTCATGTTGAGTGTCTACTCAACTTCTCCCGCTACCACGAGGCGTGATGCTTATCGTGGTTAGAGTGCTAACTCTCTGAACCACGCCTGCGTGTCTCATGAGGGAATGGTTAACCTAACCCTATTCCCTCATCTCCCCTGCCCTTGCCTCGGGCACAGAATCCCCTCATGGCCTCTTTAAGATTACCTGCTCTTCCTGGCTGAGGGGATGTGTTCAAGTCTTTGACACACTGCCTAATATCCTTTAACAGATTTTGATGTTTGCAGATCCAAGATAATTGCTACACTTCTTTGCCTTTCTACTCTTTCAGAATAAATAATCTTAAAATCTTCTCCTGTCTTAATCCCTGTTCCATTTCATCTCGTCTCGAAAATTCCTAATATATTAATATTCTCTCTTCCCATTTCTTGTTTGATGTTATCCAATTTTCCATCTTCGCTTAAAGTACGAATATTTCCTGTTGCTAATTTTAGTGTTGCTGTTCTCCTCTTGTGAGTTCTGTGATTTGATGAATCATGATAAATTAGGCATCTTAAAGAAAGTAGTTTTCCACTGCTTTCCTTCCAGGCAGTAACCATACTGGCCGGAGACCGTAACCATTGTCTCGTCAAAGAGATCTTCTGTCTACCGTTGTGAAACTTGAGACCATAATCAACAACAATCTGTCAGCTGCCCAGAAAATTTAATCCACCACCTGCCTTCCATGGTTTCTTGAGAAAAACTTCCTAAAATGGATACGAAAACAAAAAGCACACCTTCCCCAGAAAAACATAAAACAGCGTCCTCTGAAAAATAAAAAAAAACTGTTATGCTGTCGCCATTTTACGGGGAAAGAAAAATTACACAATTCAGAAGTATAGGGAAATATTTTCACTGTATAGGGAAACAAAGATCTGGATACATTACACATCCCTGCCTAACACCTCTCTTAATAAGTTGATATTGTCCCTCTTCATTATCAATCCTTGTGGCAGCTTGTTGTTTCCAATATATGTTGTTTTATAAGTCTAATGTCTTTCCCATCAATTTGTAGATCTGCAAGCATATCCACCATGTTGACATGTCTAACTCTATCAAAAGCCTTTGTGTAGTCAATAAAGCAAAGGTGTATATCCTTGTTTAATTCTATAGCACGTTCAATAACTGTTCGCAGCATATACACAGCATTTACTGTACCCTTTCCTTCTACAAACCCACAGTTATATATATATATATATATATATATATATTATATTATATTGATTTCTTCTCATTTTGGATGTCACACTTTGTTGTCTCCCTTGTAAGATGCAGTTCTTAGTCTGTGTCTAGTATATCTTTACTTTTTGCAGGAGCATATATCTAACAGTTAGCAATTCACATAACAGTTTGTTAACTGTCCTTAAATTTTGTGTGGCCTTAGGAGGCCAGTAAAAAAATGTTGTTTCCCCAAATAGGGGAACTTACAACAGCGTATAACGTCATTAAAAGAACAAACTGAAGAATTAAATATAAATGAGAAAGGCCAAAATTTGATTATAAAATGTAATTACATAATGATAACAAAGACATTTTACAATAAAATTTAAAGATTTATTAAAATGATTATTAAATCTGACTTCTATAATAACTATTTTATTTCCGCAATACAGGCAAGACATTTGTATGTTAGATTATGATAGCATACTAAGTATATTATTTTCTTTCTCAAATTTCAGTTATTTCCCTTGTAATAATATTAGATGTCTACATCCCCTACTCTTTGCGTATCTGGGTGTATTTCTTTTACATGTCTAGCCGCAGAATGCTTGAACATAAGTATTAATAAGCGCAGTGATCAATCAAGGCATTACTATCATGTTATTATATGTCAAATATTTTCAGTGCAAAAGTAATTGCACCAGCATTTGGCATTGAGAGAGAGAGAGAGAGAGAGAGAGAGAGAGAGAGAGAGAGAGAGAGAGAGAGAGAGAGAGAGAGAGAGAGAGAGAGAGAGAGAGAGAGAGAGAGAAGAGGGAGGGGAGAGAAGTGTTTGATCAAAATGAATGAAATTTACAAACATAAATGACAATTCCTCTAAACATAATATTTGTCTACATAAACCCCATAAACTTGCACGACCTTTCGCCAGTGCTAAAATAAGTGCATGCAGGAATTGACTGTGCCAGACCAGGTTTTGTCCTGTCACTTCGCCTATTTCATCGTCATCTCTCTCATTCCTATCACCTAGGCCATAGCCACCAGTAACACCACTCACCTTCTCGTTGCTACTCTGGCGTTGAAATCCCCGAGGATGACAGCCATTTCAAAATTGTTACACTGGTCCTCGGCCATGTCTAATTCTTTATATCATTCAAGAAGTCCTGGTCAAGAAAACGTGAGGCGAAGAAATTCATTGGCATTGAGAATCTTTCGCATTTACTGAACCTTTGTGGTTTCTGAAGAAAACGAAAAGAATACCATGGAGAGACAGAAAAACACAATGAACAAGTCTTTCACGAAACAAATGAAGATCGTATACTGATTAGAGACATTAGACGTAGACAGTCAAAATATTTTCGGCATGTTATGAGAAGAAATCACTTGGAGAACTTGGTGACAACTGGCAAGATCGAGGGGAAGAGACTAAGGGGAAGACCCAAAAGTAAATACCTGGATGGCTTGGCCACATGGCATGGTCGAGACAGGAACACAGAATTGATCCACAACTCTGATGATCCAGTAAGACGACGAAACTTGACCGACCACGTTTATCGGCATGGCACATGATGGATGGCCTTCTGCATATCCACATTGTTCTTCTATTTCATGGCTGACACTTACTTTGCAGGTAGTACCGTCTATTGTTATACGGTAGCTCAGTCATATCTTACTAAGACCTGACTATCCTATTTATATATCCATTATAATTGATACCCACGTTGTTTTTCTCTCTCCACCAGAATGGTTTATGTTATATTCCTCGGAAGTTATAATTATAATGTCCTCTGGTCTTACATAGATCTAAAATGCTAATATTCAGTCTTCTCGTTCATCTCATCTCATCTAGATTCTATAATATTTAATTTCTATGTTCTGATATAGTATAGGGTTTGATATTGAAGAATGCTGATTGATAAAATACTGTCAAATTGACTTTTGACTTAACGGTTGCCATGGAAACCAAGATAAACAACGGCTATATTGGATTTCTTAAGTATGATCTAAAACAGTCATTTTTTTTAAAAATTTACTCGTTTCAGTTTTTGTATACGTGTACATGAATAGAACCTTTATATTCTGTCAGAAGCTTTTAATGATATCCCTCACCTTTTTTTTTGGTTTATAATTAACAACAATTTTCACCATTTTCATTGACAATTTATGGGTGTTTTTTGACTGCTTGCACACAAATTAAATCTTAGTTAAAAAAATGCTCTTGACAAAATTTAAATAATACAATGCAAAGTTCCAATGCAATCTGAAAACCAGTTATGGAGAAAAAAAATTTAAACAAAGTATAACATATGGCTAAATGAGAAAAAGGCCTCCATTGAATTCATATTTATTTTTTAACATGATAGTTTCTTTGTGGATTCATTAAAAGTAAGATACACTTATCGGCAGCTATTGTAATAAAATTTTACTGATTGTGGGTTTAATCTGGAACGATTCAAATGAAACATTCAATATGTCCTCCTTTGTCCTCTTTTTTGTCTTATTATGTCCTCCTTTTGGTGCCCACGTATCAGGCAACCCTAATCGCACGTGACACACAGGGATGTGAGGGACACTTGTTTATGAAAAGTTGAGTTAAGAACCGACATCACTGCACTCAGGTCATTCCCATACGCGCTCCGTCCCTCGTTAAACGGCCAGCGAAGGGCCACACTACAAATCTTTCCAACCGATATCTGATTGAAAGTTCTCCTGGTCTTCCCTCTCAGTTTCAAGATTTTCCAAGAACCCCCTGCTGATCCCCACCATATCATTATTCTTTCCGCATAAGGTCTCTCAGTCTTTGCCCATCCCCCCCCCCCCCTCGCATTCTCTACATGGTCCTACAAACGGCATGTTATAAATAAAAGCCCTTGGAATTTATGTTTAATGTATGTTCTCAGAATGTGATGAGTTCAACATCTGATTGGACAGCTTTTAATTCATTTTAAACAATAAAGACCGACATTAACAAAATCATTTCATCACAAAATGGAGAGTCCTCTATGAAAAAGAGTTTCTAAGAAGTATTTTTATAGATGGTGCTGTTAGTGTCAGAGTTGTGAAATTCTGGACATCGTGAAGATGCTGAATCAAGTTAGACAGGCAGACGGGAAGATAGCTGACTGATATCAGTAGGACTAGCTCATGGTAATGACAGCAAAGATGAAAAGGAGATTTATGAAGCTTCAAACAGTTAGTTAGTTAAGTTTGTCGCTGTTCCAACTTCACCGCAACGGGCCGTCCCCATTATGCTCCGTTCCTGTGCCA
Organism: Cepaea nemoralis; assembly: GCA_014155875.1. Lineage (NCBI taxonomy): Eukaryota > Metazoa > Mollusca > Gastropoda > Stylommatophora > Helicidae > Cepaea > Cepaea nemoralis. The sequence continues at coordinate 193,528 of JACEFZ010006135.1, read as the reverse complement.
GTGAATATCACGAAAATGCTCATTACTGCCCAATGTGAAAAGTGGCATAGACAGGAATCTCGGAAAGCCAACAGCCCGCACAGTTACACTGTGCATAATGCCGCGGCCAGAATGACAATACAAAAATCCTCCAAGAAAAATACAGTTCATCGTCGATGGAATTGACAGTCACTAGAAATACTTCATTGACCCGGGTTTGATCCCACATGGCTAAGTCTCTTTCCGCAGGGTGACCCGCCAAATGCGCCGCTCAAAGCATGAACTCCGTAGCTCCAGGACGACTCCCGGGAGTCTCCTGATAAAATGAATCCGTGAGCCAAAAAGGCAAACCAGTCAATTCAGCAACAGCTGGCCTCCATCGTTCTGAACATGAAGTTCATTGTACAAACAACAGCGGACAGATGCAAAAGCATTCCACACGAATTTAACAGCTCACAGTGTTGCGCCACGCACTCACTCAGTAGCAGGGCGACGGAACCATGTACTACCAGTTCATCATGAGGAAAATGCGAATGCAAACCGAAGCTACAAGCATAAACACTCCAGAGGCCTTAACAGTTTAAATGCCTATCCACCATATGGGGACTGGAAGTGTCCCTGAACAGTATACTGACAAGCGTAGTTGAGATGAAATTTTGTACAGATGTTGTTCTCACTCCCGCGGATCGAACTAACTATAGTTAGGTTAAAATCAAAAATTTTTTCCTCAAGCACGAAAGAAAAAGGCATTTCGTAGCTTCAGAAACAGACGAAGAAATGTCCCGCCATCTTGCTCCAAGGGAACTCACTCTCTGATTAAATCAGAAATTAGTTATGAACAGTTATATCTACTTATAATGTTTCATTGTGTGTGTGTCCTTTATGCGTTCCAGAACGGTTCATCCGATTGAGATGAAATTTTGTACAGATTTTGCTCTCACTTCCACGGATCCAACTGAAATAGTTTGTTAGTTTAAAATCAATTTTTAATGTTTATACTAAATAAAAAAGGCATTACGAGCTTCAGAAACAGACGAGCAACGGGAACGGGAGAATCAGAAACAGACGAGCAACGGGAACGGAAGCATCAGAAACAGATGAGCAACGGGAACGGGAGCATCAGAAACAGACGAGCAACGGGAACGGGAGCAGGGGCCGAACGCGTACTCTCTACGCATAGAGAAATGTATTTGAATGTATAATGACTACTTATATGAATTAAATGATACGCTCCCAGCCAGGGGCCGAGTCGTCAGCTAGTCTTATATATTTCCTGATTGAAATGTGTAAAGTTTCATTAATTTGATATTCGTTTGCTATTAAGATAATTGCTTGAGTCTTTTGCACTTGTTATTGATTTAATTATTAAAGTAACAGATTATAATAACAAAACAAATAATAATAATAATAATAATAATAATAATAATAATAATAATAATAATAATAATAATTTGTCCACCGGAGTGTAAACACCTGTCTCCCGACAACGTACAGAGGTACCATCTCCATGGGAACTGCATTGTAGCGCTCAACTTCCCGTTTCTATGCATATAAACCAGCGGGTTGTGCCTTACCGGTTCTAAAACTTCACATCATGGAAAGTAGAATGTAACTTGATCACGATTCAGCACAATACGCACGGACATGCTGGAATTAGGCCCAAGTAGGTCATGTGTCCTCCAATATCCCATATCGTCATGGTGTGCTCATAAATGCTTCCTCAAGGCTATCCCATGTTGTTGTTCACTCAACTGTATTGCTCCTCCTCCAGGCATTCCAACAAACTGTACTCCAAACATATCCTTTAACTAGAGGTCCCACCTTTTTATACGGCCGATATACCTTAATTTTCTGGCCTTCATTCCCTTCAGCAGTTTTCTTAAATCCCAGTTTCTGTAATAAGTTGTTTTATTCTCCTATCATAATATTCTTCCCTTTAGTCTATATTTCTATAGCTTCGATTTTATCTTCACATGTCAGTTGTTCTAGAGAACATTCCTCACATGCCAGTTGTTCTAGAGAACATTCCTCACATGCCAGTTGTTCTAGAGAACCCTCCTCGCATGTCAGTTGTTGTTGAGAAAATTCCCCACATGCCAGTAGTTCTTGAGAACATTCCTCACATGTTGGTTGTTCTTGAGAACATTCCTCACATACTAGTTGTTCTTGAAAATATTCCTTACATACCAGTTGTTCTTGATGACATTTCTTACATATTAATTGTTCTTGAGAACATTACTCACATACCAGTTGTTCTTGAGAACATTTCTTACATACCAGTTGTTCTTGAGAACATTCCTCACATGTCAGTTGTTCTAGATAACATTCTTCACATGTCAGTTTTTCTTGAGAACATTCCTCACATGTCAGTTGTTCTTGAGAACATTCATCACATGTCAGTTGTACTTGAAAGCATTCTTCACATGTCAGGTAATCTGGAGAACATTCTTCACATGTCAGTTGTTTTTGATAATATTCCTCACGTCAGTTGTTCTTGAGAACCTTTCTCACATATCAGTTGTTCTTGAGAACATTCCTCACATGCCAGTTCTTTTTGAGAACATTCCTCATATGTCAGTTGTTCTTGAGAACATTCCTCACATGCCAGTTGTTCTTGAGAACATTTCTTACATACCAGTTGTTCTTGAGAACATTCTTCACATGTCAGTTGTTCTTGAGAACTTTCCTCACATGTTGGTTGTTCTTGAGAACATTCCTCACATACCAGATGTTCCTGAGAACATTCCTCACATGTCAGTTGTTCTAGATAACGTTCTTCACATGTCAGTTTTTCTTGAGAAGATTCCTCACATGTCAGATGTTCTTGAGAACATTCCTCACATGTCAGTTGTTCTTGAGAACATTCCTCACATGTCAGTTGTTCTTGAGAACATTCTTCACATGTCAGTTATTTTTGATAATATTCCTCACATGTCAGTTGTTCTTGAGAACCTTTCTCACATGTCAGTTATTCTTGAGAACATTCCTCACATGCCAGTTCTTTTTGAGAACATTCCTCATATGTCAGTTGTTCTTGAGAACATTCCTCACATGCCAGTTGTTCTTGAGAACATTCCTCATATGCCAGTTGTTCTTGAGAACATTCCTCATATACTAGTTGTTCTTGAGAACGTTCCTCATATGTCAGTTGTTCTTGAGAACATTCCTCACATGTTGGTTGTTCTTGAGAACATACCTCATATGCCATTTGTTTTTGAGAACATTCCTCATGTTTTTTTGTTGTTCTTGAGAACATTCCTCATATGCCAGTTGTTCTTGAGAACATTCCTCATATGCCAGTTTTTCTTTAGAACATTCCTCACGTTTGTTTGTTGTTCTTGAGAACATTCCTCATATGCCAGTTGTTCTTGAGAACATTCCTCATGTTTGTTTGTTGTTCTTGAGAACATTCCTCATATGTCAGTTGTTCTTGAGAACATTCCTCATATGTCAGTTGTTCTTGAGAACATTCCTCACGTTTGTGTGTTGTTCTTGAGAACATTCTAACCCAATGCTTGGTTCACAGGCAAGAGAATCGACATCATTGCACCAGGTTTTATCCCACATGGCTTGGTCTCATTCCACGGGACAACCTGCCGAAAGCATCGCACAAGGCACAAACTCTGCAGTTCCAGCGACAACCCCAGGAGTCTCGAAGAAATTGCACCCATGAACCGAATGATGGAGACAGATTCAAACCCACAACTTTCAGAGCGTGAGGCAGACGGCATAACCATATTGTCACGGAGACACGCTGGCAGTGAGATGGCCGGGTCCTCTCAAGTCACGGAAAGTATTACAAATGCAGTCACTGACCCAGCTCAATGAAGGGAAACTGAATAGCACTTTCAAGTGCTAGTGGACTGGTAAATGCAGTTAACGCCATTAAGTATTTACTGGGATATTATTACTGGTTATTATTTATTGCAAATATTCTTTATATTTCCTGTGGAGTTATTTGATTTACTACCCCTCATGTACACTTTTCTAACACAATATTAAGATTTTGGCGGCAATGTGATTTGCCATCGCCACTTTTGGGCGGCATGGTGTGAAGCATGGTGTTTCTCTCACTGCATCTTAGCAGATTAACACTTTTTTCTGAGTCTTTTACACTTCTGCACTAACTGTCACGTGATTCCCTGACCCTGGTTAATCCGCGAGTAATGATTAACTGGTATAAGCATAACTTCGCGCCTGTTATCACCTGAACAAAGCAAAGCACTGACGTTTCATAAGAGAAAGTACAGCCCAGAACTCTTCTCCACCCACTGAGGAGTACTGGGTATATGGTTCTAGCCACATATTTGTGAAGACCAACGGGCACTCGATGGGTCTACGGTTGTTACCCGTTCTCAATAATACATGTGCTTGATCCATGGTATTCTAAGACATGTTCTGTCACATTTTAGTTTAAAAGTTTTCTTCTGTTGCAACTGCAAAATTGTCAATGATTCGCATCCATGCTGTATATAGGTAGGAATGTTTCAAATGTTATGAGCAATCTAAATGTTTTAATGGTGTTTTCAGTAACAATTAACCTAAAAACCCTCAAATCTCTTTTCTTGTGTTTTTTTTTAGTTATATAAGTACACTGAAACAAACACTGTGTTTTTATGCATATTTTGTGGAGTATAGTTAGAATATACAGGTAAATGAGAATATTCTTAAACAAGTGAATCAGTACAACTTTCTTGGAACAGTCATAACTTCTGATGGCAGGTGCCTTGAAGAGATTAGAACAAGAATCGATATGGGAAACATATTGGCCAATACAAATATGTCAATTGCAACAAGAAAAAGAGTGCTGAAGTGCTACTGAGAACCCGTGCTTTTGTAAGGATGTGAAATGCAGACAATGAGCAGACAAACTGAAAAACATCTAATGGCAGTGAAAATGTGATTTGTGAAGAAAATGCAAAGAATACCATGGACAGACAGAAAAACCAATGAGCAAGTACTACAAGAAATACATGAAAACTGTAAATTGATTAGAGAAATTAGACGTAGACTGTCATGATTTTTTTGGCATTTTGAGAAGAAATAAACTGGAGAACTTGGTGACAACTGGCAAGATTTTGGGAAAAGAACAAGAGAAGACAGAGAGATAAATATTCGGATGGCTTGGCCACATGCGTAATTAAGACAAAAACACGGAGCTGATCCACGACCTGGTGATCGCTTGAGACGGCAAAATATGATCACCTCGCTTATCAGCACAGCACATAATGATGTTAGTTAGGAACTTAAAGCTGGCCAGCCCTTCATTGAAAATGAGGCAAAATCAGCACACCAACAATATGATACACAAACTGTGCAAGTACGTGTGTTACAATAAAACAACATAGAAATGTTTATTGGAGAAAGCATCACTACATCTTTAAGCTGTAAACACTCCTCATTGCTCCCCTATGCTATCCCCATGTTTAATGCTTTCTACACATTCAGCACACCAGACGTAGACAACATAACCAAACTATACATTCTGGATTCATTCTAAACCATGCATACTATTCATTCTTTATATGCATATACCATATACAGTTTCATAAGAAAGCTCTATCGATAGTATTCTAGTCATTTAGGTCGGTCCTGTGGAGATTATCACTTTGTACAGTTGCAACACATAAGCGGGATGCATAGGTGTTTCCAAGGCACCAGGGCCAGGTTATATACTGGCCAAGACCTATTGACGCGTCCTCGTCGAGCGTCCTGGGCAACAGGTCCCTTCTGGGTCCTGGCTAAAGTCAATAGGATCGCCGATTCCTCCAAAGTCGGAGAGTGTCTGCCTGTACGGCGAGGAACCACCAGTCTGCACACCAATAAGCCAGACATGGGACAACGGATACTCACGCAAACCTCAGGTCCTGTATGACATCACACTGATGTTGGACAACAGGATGCCTTCATCCGACATACAGGACTTCGCGTTGGAGCTCAAGCCAACGAACACAAGCAAGCAAGCAACATATAAGAAAAATTTACACAATTCCACAATGAGGCTTCAAATTTGCGATTCTGTGCAAAATGTTGCAAGTTTAATTAACCACAGTAATCTCCCCTGATCTACCAGAAGCACTCACTATAAATAGAAGTTCTAGGAACATTAGTTGCAAGTGGTAGTAACCTCAGCCAGCATATATGGCCAAAGCATAGTGAATGTGATTCACAATCCCTCATTCAAAATCAGCTGCAGGCATTTTGAATACAGACCGACCTTGGCCCTAGATTATCGTAATTCCCGGGAAGGTTAACCCAGTCAACAAATGCCCGCAGAGGTCGTATGTGTTGGCCTAAAGGCACAAGTATAGCAGACAACACAATTATGTCTGAAAAAACTCCTAATGAACACAGAAGAAGAATACAGACCACTTTGTATTAGATGTTTAACAAAGTCTGAGCACTTGTTGTTCAGAAATAAATGGCAAACTATTGAATGTAAAATGGTTAACCATATAAGTGCAGAAATCTGGCTTATGTAGTTTTGTTGAAGTGATGGGGCCAATTAAATTAGTAGATTAGACGGTTTCCTGTAACCCATGATTAATAATACATGTTTACATAAACTCCAGACGCTGAAGAGTTCAACAGCATTTGATTTGCTGACTTTCAAAATGTATTAGGATGTAAAATTGGTCTTGAAAAAGAGGAAAGCTCAGCTGAAATTGTTTCACCATAAAATGGCAAGATCTCAGTGAAAAAGGGATTAACAAATTATTCACTCACAAGTTGTTCACTTCTATTTATGACATGAAGAATTTGGGGAGTGGTGATGACTTTGTTTCCATCTCTATAGGCAAACAGCACACTTATGTTGATCATGCATGAGTGCTAGGCTGTGTTGCTGGCTGTCTTCCATCACTGATTTGTTGTGGCTCTCTCTGTCCTGAAGTATGTCATGTGTGTGGTCCTTGGCCAGTCCCATCACAGTGTGGATCATGAACCTTGGAGATGTGAGGAGAATTGCAAGCATTTGTCATCCAGTAGGACATTCAAAGAATGCTCATACTGCCCCACTATTTTGTGTTGGTTGGGAAGTCTGTTTTTGGGAGAGACTACATGCAGCCTTTGATCATTGGAAGGGTTGCCTTGTGCTGATTCAGTCCAGACAATTCGTTAATCTCAGGCCTTGTTTTTGGGAGAGACTACATGCAGCCTTTGATCATTGGAAGGGGTGCCTTGAGCTGATTCAGTCCAGACAAGTTTTAATCTCAGGCCTTGTTCAGTGTTGATTCAGTCCAGACAAGTCTTTAATCTCAGGCCTTGTTCAGTGTTGATTCAGTCCAGATAAGTCTTTAATCTCAGGCCTTGTTCAGTGTTGATTCAGTCCAGACAAGTCTTTAATCTCAGGCCTTGTTCAGTGTTGATTCAGTCCAGACAAGTCTTTAATCTCAGGCCTTGTTCAGTGTTGATTCAGTCCAGACACGTCTTTAATCTCAGGCCTTGTTCAGTGTTGATTCAGTCCAGACAAGTCTTTAATCTCAGGCCTTGTTCAGTGTTGATTCAGTCCAGACAAGTCTTTAATCTCAGGCCTTGTTCAGTGTTGATTCAGTCCAGACAAGTCTTTAATCTCAGGCCTTGTTCAGTGTTGATTCAGTCCAGACAAGTCTTTAATCTCAGGCCTTGTTCAGTGTTGATTCAGTCCAGACAAGTCTTTAATCTCTGGCCTTGTTCAGTGTTGATTCAGTCCAGACAAGTCTTTAATCTCTGGCCTTGTTCAGTGTTGATTCAGTCCAGACAAGTCTTTAATCTCAGGCCTTGTTCAGTGTTGATTCAGTCCAGACAAGTCTTTAATCTCAGGCCTTGTTCAGTGTTGATTCAGTCCAGACAAGTCTTTAATCTCAGGCCTTGTTCAGTGTTGATTCAGTCCAGACAAGTCTTTAATCTCAGGCCTTGTTCAGTGTTGATTCAGTCCAGACAAGTCTTTAATCTCAGGCCTTGTTCAGTGTTGATTCAGTCCAGACAAGTCTTTAATCTCAGGCCTTGTTCAGTGTTGATTCAGTCCAGACAAGTCTTTAATCTCTGGCCTTGTTCAGTGTTGATTCAGTCCAGACAAGTCTTTAATCTCAGGCCTTGTTCAGTGTTGATTCAGTCCAGGCAAGTCTTTAATCTCAGGCCTTGTTCAGTGTTGATTCAGTCCAGACAAGTCTTTAATCTGAGGCCTTGTTCAGTGTTGATTCAGTCCAGACAAGTCTTTAATCTGAGGCCTTGTTCAGTGTTGATTCAGTCCAGACAAGTCTTTAATCTCTGGCTTTGTTCAGTGTTGATTCAGTCCAGACAAGTCTTTAATCTCTGGCCTTGTTCAGCGTTGATTCAGTCCAGACAAGTCTTTAATCTCAGGCCTTGTTCAGTGTTGATTCAGTCCAGACAAGTCTTTAATCTCAGGCCTTGTTCAGTCGTTGATTCAGTCCAGACAAGTCTTTAATCTCAGGCCTTGTTCAGTGTTGATTTGTTGTTGTGCTCGCTCGATTTGAGCTCAAGCGTAGTCCAAGCACACTACTTCTAGTAGCACAGGACTGAGTTTTGTGTGTGGATTAGCTTTCCTTATTACCAGTGTCCCTCGCCATCAGGCAAATCCACCCCGACTTCAGAGGTAATTGTAATTTACGTCCCCAAGTCAAGGACGATAAGTCAACATTTTAATCCAACTGTCCAGTGTAGGGGTTGAACCCCTTACCTCGGCATCAGGACACCGGATGTTTAAGAACACACGTTTTTATCCACTCGGCCATGCTGACCCACCAGTGTCTTGATGATTGGCTTGGCACAATTAACTGATTCAGTACCAAAGGATAATATATCGCCAAATGTGACCTCCCATTTGGACAGAAGGACGATATAGCACCATTGTCATCTTCTGCCAATTTCAACGCTCAGAGAATCAAAATTTACACTGCAATACCCATTCATTTGATTGTGCAGCATGTTTGGTCCAAACACCTTTTTTTGTTTCACACTGAATCAGTTAATCTATAATTACAGATCAGATGTTTGCTCCACCAAGATAACAAAATGGCTTTCAGCTGCAGTCGAGTATGAATAAGAAAAACAAATGTAATTCACTCAACATTTCTCAAATGTTTCTGGCTGTCTTGCAAGTACACATTGAAAACTGACCTAGCAAATGCACTGGAACCCTTAAAATGTGTTCCTAATAAACTATCTTAACCAAGATATTGCTTCAGAAGAAAAAGAGAGAGAGAGCGAGAGAGAGAGAGAGAGAGAGAGAGAGAGAGAGAGAGAGCGAGAGAGAGAGAGCGAGAGAGAGAGCGCGAGAGAGAGAGAGAGCGAGAGAGAGAGAGAGAGAGAGAGAGAGAGAGAGAGAGAGAGAAGGAGGAGAGGGAGAGAACTATTTGATCAAAAGGAATGAAATTTACAAACATAAATGACACTTCCTTTAAACATAATATTTGTCTACATAAACCCCATAAACTTGCACGGCCTTTCGCCAGTGCGAAAACATTCTGACCAATAAAAAGATGTCAATTGAAACGAGAAAAAGAGTGTTGAGGGGGTACATAGAGCCTGTTCTTTTGTATGGATGTGAAACTTGGACAATGTGCAGTCAAGCTGAAAAACATTTGATGGCTACAGAAATGTGGTTTCTGGGGAAAATGCAAAGAGTACCATGGACAGATAGAAAAACCAATGACCAAGTAATACAGGAGACAAATGAAAATCGTAGACTGATTAGAGAAATTAGACTAAGACAGTCAACATTTTTTGGACATGTTATGAGAAGGAATGGATTGGAGAACTTATTGACAACTGGCAAGATCGAGGGGAACAGTACAAGAGGAAGACCGAGAGGAAAATACCTGGATGGCTTGGCCACATGGCATGGACGAGACATGAACACTTAGCTGATCCACGACTCTGGTGATCGAGTGAAATGGCGAGTCATGACCACCCACGCTTTCCGGCATGGCACATGATTGATTGATTGAAGATGCAGTTCTTAGTCTGTCTAGTATGTCTTTACTTTTCGCAGGAGCAAAATATATATGTAATTGTTAGCAATTCATATCAAAGTATGGGATTGGGTGGTTAATTGTCTCTAAATTTTTTGTGGCCCTAGGAGGCCAGTAAAAAAATGTTTCCCCAATTAGGGGATATTATTGCCGTTGGCTCTTTAGTTATCATTAAAAGTACAAACCTAAAAATTTAATATAAATGACAATAGAAAAAATTGAATTATAAAATGTAATTATTTCAAGACAACAAACATATTTTATAACACAATTAATAGCATTGTTGTAATGGTTATTAATCTGACTTTCGTAGTAACTGTTTTATTTCTAAAAAAAATAAAAAGAAAGACATTTGTAAGTTAGATTATGATAGTATACTAGATATATTATTTTCTTTTTCAAATTATAGTAATTTCCCTTGTCACAATATTAGATGTTTATGTCCCCTACTCATAAATCAAATCAAATCAAATCAACTTTATTAGGGTCACAAATTGGGCGCTCAGGCCCGTCTTACATTCGGCCCTTTCAATCACTCGTCTTTCGTTCATCAAGAGCATTATACATTTACATAGGAAGAAAAATAAACATTGTGAAATGAATGTTGTAAACATAAACAAGGCTAATTACCATGTTATGAAGCCCGTCTCCCACCTATCCATACATCACCCCACCCACACAACCCCACTTACCCACACACACGCGCACCAAGGGACACATAAACACCCCCACCTACCCACACACACGCACACCAAGGACACATACATACCCCACCAACCGACCCATCCCCCTCCCGCACATCCCCCACCCACACACACTGCCCTCACCTGATCCCCCAACCAAAACACACTCGCCACCCACAAACATTCCCCCACCAACCCACACATCCCACGCCCATCCACATCTTAACCCACACATCCTCTCCCCACCCACACCTCAAACCACCCATCCCTTAGCCACATCTCCATCGACAACATATTCCCCACCCATGCACACAATCCCCCACCAACCCACACATCGCACATTCACTCACACATCCCCAAACCATACACACACATCCCCACCAACTGACATGTCCCTACCCCCTCCACCCACACACACCTCCCTAACCACCCATACATCCCAAATCAACACACACACACACCCCCACCACCCACACATACAACTTCCACCCACCCACACATGCCTTAACCTAAACCCCCACCACGCAATCCCCCACCCGCACATCACATACACCCCCTACCACGCACTATTCCCAACCCACGCACCACACACACACATATCCCTCACCAACACATCCCCACTTACACACCACACACATATCCCCCACCCATATACCACACAATATTCCCACCCACACAGATACCCTTACCCATCCACCCCACATACCCCCACTCACACACCACAAAAATCCCCCACCCACACACACATACCTCACTCACACAATATCCCCATTGCGTATCTAGGTGCTTTACTTTTAGATGTCTAGTAATTCCGTAGAATGCTTCAACATAAGTATTAATAAGCGTAGTGATCAATCTAGACATTACTATCATGTTATTATATTTTAAATATTCTCTATGTAAACGTAATTGCACCAGCATTTGGCATTGAGGGAGAGAGAGAGAGAGCGAGAGAGAGAGAGAGAGAGCGAGAGAGAGAGAGAGCAAGAGAGAGAGAGAGCGAGAGAAAGCGAGAGAGAGAGAGAGCGAGAGAGAGAGCGAGAGAGAGAGAGCAAGAGAGAGAGAGATCGAGAGAGAGAGCGAGAGAGAGAGAGAGCGAGAGAGAGCGAGAGAGAGAGCGAGAGAGAGCGAGAGAGAGAGAGAGTGAGAGAGAGAGAGAGAGCGAGAGAGAGAGCGAGAGAGAGAGAGAGCGAGAGAGAGAGAGAGCGAGAGAGAGATAGAGAGAGAGAGCGAGAGAGAGAGAGAGCGAGAGAGAGAGAGCAAGAGAGAGAGAGAGAGAAAGAGAGAGAGAGAGAGCAAGAGAGAGAGAAGGGGGAGAGGGAGAGAACTATTTGATCAAAAGGAATGAAATTTACAAACATAAATGACACTTCCTTTAAACATAATATTTGTCTACATAAACCCCATAAACTTGCACGGCCTTTCGCCAGTGCGAAAACATTCTGACCAATAAAAAGATGTCAATTGAGACGAGAAAAAGAGTGTTGAGGGGGTACATAGAGCCTGTTCTTTTGTATGGATGTGAAACTTGGACAATGTGCAGTCAAGCTGAAAAACATTTGATGGCTACAGAAATGTGGTTTCTGGGGAAAATGCAAAGAGTACCATGGACAGATAGAAAAACCAATGACCAAGTACTACAGGAGACAAATGAAAATCGTAGACTGATTAGAGAAATTAGACTAAGACAGTCAACATTTTTTGGACATGTTATGAGAAGGAATGGATTGGAGAACTTATTGACAACTGGCAAGATCGAGGGGAACAGAACAAGAGGAAGACCGAGAGGAAAATACCTGGATGGCTTGGCCACATGGCATGGACGAGACAGGAACACTGAGCTGATCCACGACTCTGGTGATCGAGTGAAATGGCGAGTCATGACCACCCACGCTTTCCGGCATGGCACATGATTGATTGATTGAAGATGCAGTTCTTAGTCTGTCTAATATGTCTTTACTTTTCGCAGGAGCAAAATATATATGTAATTGTTAGCAATTCATATCAAAGTATGGGGTTGGGTGGTTAATTGTCTCTAAATATTTTGTGTGGCCCTAGGAGGCCAGTAAAAAAATGTTTCCCCAATTAGGGGATCTTATTGTTGTTCGCGCATTGGTTATCATTAAACGTTCAAACTTAAGAATTTAATATAAATGAACAAAAGCCAAAATTTGATTATAAAATGTAATTATTTAAAGACAACAAACATATTTTATAACAAAATTAATAGCATTGTTGTAATGGTTATTAAATCTGACTTTCGTAGTAACTGTTTTATTTCTACAAAAAAAAAAAGAAGAAAAGAAAGACATTTGTAAGTTAGATTATGATAGTATACTAGATATATTATTTTCTTTTTCAAATTATAGTAATTTCCCTTGTCACAATATTAGATGTTTATGTCCCCTACTCATTGCGTATCTAGGTGCTTTACTTTTAGATGTCTAGTAATTCCGTAGAATGCTTCAACATAAGTATTAATAAGCGTAGTGATCAATCTAGGCATTACTATCATGTTATTATATTTTAAATATTATCAATGTAAACGTAATTGCACCAGCATTTGGCATTGAGAGAGAGAGAGAGAGAGAGAGAGAGAGAGAGAGAGAGAGAGAGAGAGAGAGAGAGAGAGAGAGAGAGAGAGCAAGAGAGAGAGAGGGAGAGAGAGAAGGAGGAGGAGAGGAAGAGAACTATTTGATCAAAAGGAATGAAATTTACAAACATAAATGACACTTCCTTTAAACATAATATTTGTCTACATAAACCCCATAAACTTGCACGGCCTTTCGCCAGTGCGAAAATAAGTGCATGCAGGCCTTGACTGTGCCAGACCAGGTTTTGTCCTGCTCACTTCGCCTATTCATCTTCATCTCTCTCGTTCCTATCACCTAGGCCATAGCCACCAGTAACACCACTCACCTTCTCGTTGCTACTCTGGAGTTGAAATCCCCGAGGATGACAGTCATTTCAAAATTGTCTTGAATATCAAGAAAACAGTAACAATGGCGATATCAAAGAAAATGGTGACACCAAAATGTGACATAGAAATAGAAGGAAAAATTCTTAACAAAGTGGATAATTTTAGACACCTAGGGACAATTATAACATCAGATGGCAGATGTACAACAGAGATTAAGAGCAGAATAGGGCAGGCAAAGGCAGCATTTCAGAAAATGAAGAGTATCTTGTGCAATAGGTCACTATCACTGAGTGTAAGAAAGAGAGTGCTGAAATGCTATGTAGAACCAGTTTTGCTGTATGGCAGTGAATCTTGGAATGTAAATGAACAAATTAAGAAGAAATTAGAAGCAACAGAGATGTGGTTCCTGAGACGAATGTTGAGAATTCCTTGGACTGCCAGAGTAACTAACTACGACTGCCTGAAACAGGCTAATGAAACTAGAACACTATATACAACAATAAGAAAGAGACAAACAGCTTTCTTTGGTCATGTAATGAGAAGAGAGGCATTGGAGAACATTCGTGACAACTGGAAAGATCGAGGGGAAGAGAGGCAGAGGCAGACCAAGAGAAATGATGCTGGATGGATTGAGACGGTGGCACGGAGGAATATCAGCAGCAGAGTTGATCCAGAAAACCAAAGACCGAGATCTGTGGAGAGCCATGAACGCCTACTGCCAGCTGGCAGGGCACTTGATGATGATGATGAACTTGTTTCAGAGATGTGCTATTTATCTGTATACTTAGTGGACCAGATGATCTACTAACTTGCATGACTTCGGTTTTGGCTGTGTTTATACTCATATTGTATCTGCTGCACGTTGAACTCAAATTATTAATATGATTTTGCAATCTTCCCCCATCACTATAAAACAGGCACTGATTGTCTGCAAATAGAAGTTCATTTATTTCCTGTGGATCAGTTGATTCATCTGAAGTAAAGAGTTCTGAATTTTCTTAATCTGTTCTGTCAAGGCTTGCTTTTTTGGATATTCTGTCCATGTAGATATTAAATAGCAGGAGAGAGAGCACACATCCTTGTCTCACTCCTGTAATGACTGAACATATCTGATATAACTTCTTGTGTTCTTACTGCACTTCGGCTCGAGTGGTACATGGCTTTGATGTTTTTATTTAGCAATCGTCCTTGTATCCCATAGTCTTCAAGGATGGTCCATAATTTGTATCTGTCTACTCTATTGAAAACCTTTTCCTGATCTACAAACACAATATTCTGTTGGTCACTATATTCAATTGTTTTTTCACATATTTGTCTAAGTGTAAATAGTGCATCTGTGCAACTTTTACCTTTCTGAAAACCAAATTGTACTTTGCTTAACCGTTGTTCAATTATGCTATATTAAAAAGTCTTGTTAGCCATTTAACTCCTGATTTTCCACAGGCCTGAACAGTGAACAACTAGGGTTAGAACTGAATATTAAGAAGACACAGATTATGGTCGTCTCTGGGAAGAAGGAAATGCCACAATGTGATATACGAGTAGATGAGCATAGTCTTAAACAAGTGAATCGATACTGTTATCTCGGCACAGTCATAACATCTGATGGGAGATGCCTTGAAGAGATTAGAACAAGAATTGCCATTAGGAAGGTAGCCTTTTGCAAGATGAAAAACATACTGACCAATAAAAAGATATCAATTGAAATGAGAAAAAGAGTGTTGAGGTACTATATAGAACCTATACTTGTGTATCGATGTGAAGTGTGGACAATAAGCAGTCAAGCTGAAAAATAGCTGATGGCTGTGGAAATGTGGTTTCTGGGAAAATGCAAAGAATACCATGGACAGACAGAAAAACCAATGAACAAGTCCTTCAAGAAACAAATGAAGATCGTAAACTGATTAGAGACATTAGACGCAGACAGTCAAAATTTTTTTGGCATGTTATGAGAAGAAATGAATTGGAGAACTTGGTGACAACTGGCAAGATCGAAGGGAAGAGACCAAGGGGACGACCGAGAGGAAAATACCTGGATGGCTTGGCCGCATGGCATGGTCGAGACAGAAACACGGAGCTGATCCACGACTCTGGTGATCGAGTGAGATGGCAGAACATGACCGCCCACGCTTACCGGCATGGCACATGATGGATGGATGGATATAATAGAAAACTTCACTTTTGTGCCTAAAAGCTATGGATAACAAGAACCAAACTTCGTTGTTTCACCAAGCTGTTCTTAATCTTTTGTCCTGTCCTACTTTCTTTGTTCCACATTTACGTTGCAGTGTGTTGAGCATGGCAGCCTTGAAAATTGTCCATTCCTTATCTACGCTAGAGTAGTCATCATGGATGTTCTTATGTAGTTTAGGGGGCTGCGTGGTCTCGAGGTATGGTGTCAGCCTCGAGTGCTGGAGGTCCCAGGTTCAAGCCCCGGTGAGGACCGGGTTTTTTTTCACATGGACTTCTAGTAATAAAATTTCCCCTGGTCTCTGGGTAGTGAGATCGGACGCCCGTGTGTATTGTTGCGCATGTAAAAAATCCCTTGGCAGTTGGAAATCGAAAAAGAGTAGCCTAACGGCGCTGCCCGGGCAAAATTTCGAGTTACAAATCTACCCAAAGTATTTGAATCGTTAAGTATAAACTAAACTAAACTTATGTAGTTTTTTAATTTCTTGATTGAATTCGTCTTTAACCATATTTCCCTGAAGCCTCCTATAACTGATTACATGTGTTGTTATTGTTTTGTTTCTGATTTTCCTGTGTTGAAATCTTTTTTACTATGACTGGTTTATGATCAGTATCAACATCTGTATTTGGGAGTGCTCTTGAATCCAATAGTAGTCTTCTGTCTGATTTCCTAAGTAGAATAAAGTCAATTTGAGATGCTTGATCTGTGTCATTCCATTTATACCAGGTCTTGGTGTGGCTACAACGATGTTGAGAAAAACTATTTGCTATTATGAGCCCGTGTTCGGAGCATATGTTGAGTAGGTGTTCATCATTGCTATTACATTCTGTCTCTGTGTCACTGAATGGCTACATGCATTCCGTGGGTGAAGTCCACACTGTTGGTCTCGTCTTATATATTATATATCATATATTATACTCACAATTACTCATGATGTTTCTACTTCTTTCTGTCTTTTATATCAACAGAACCTCAACCAACTCACACAAAGCCATATGTAAATTTATCCATTATTGGTGGTACTTTGCAACTAAAGTATTTTACGGTATGAAGCAGCCGGTCTCACGCCAACCCTCCTTAGTCACATCTTATGACATGTATGGAGGCTGAATCGTTACTATTATTTGCTTCTATTATAGGCCCCAGAAAGGCACTGGTGATTGATTAATTGATTGATTGATTTAAGAACCGACATCACAGCATTCGGGGCATTCCCATAAGCGCTCCGTCCCCATCCTCAGAAGCCAGCGAAGAGTTCCAACCCCAATAGTACCAGTAGCAATCTGATTATATGTGCGTCTCACCTTTCCTCTAAGCGTCGAGCATCGGCCAGATCCCCTCGTCACTCCATGCTGTCGCATTCTTGCCAGACCATGGTGATCCATCTGCTCCTCCGTGGTGTACACGTGCTCCCACAAGGCCGCAACCATGTCTGCCTTATCATGCATCAATACTCCACCAAGTTTTGCAGAGCCAGCCAATCTGTCCGCCTGTTCATTCCCCAGCACACCAGCATGCCCCGGAGAAAAGATCCAGACGATGCTTGCCACCCGTGACTTCCGAAGCGAAGCAAGCCACTCGGCACGAAGCTTGTCTGTCCTCACCCTACTCAGCATGCTTTCTGAGTCAGTTACAATCACGATGTGTGTGTGTATCGTATTCTCCATCCAGCGGAAAGCTGCACTGACTGCCTTCATTCTTAAGTTAGATGTTGTGGTATCATATGCCAAGCTCTCCTGCACCAAACGTCGACCATTAGCCTTTGCCAAGAAACCCCAGGCACTTCTACTACCTCCCAACACCGAACCATGTGTGTAGATAATCACATCACCCGGGCGAGCATTATCCTGAATTAGTTGCTGGATTTCCACTTCTGTGGCCCCTGCTGGCCACTCCCTGCTCAATGTGATTACAACTCTGCACAAGTCTGACTGGTGATTGATTCACTCTTAAAGCCAGAGAGTCAGTATTTCAGGCAAGAATGGGAAGGCAGTGACCGGGGCAGGAATGGGAAGACAGTGATTGGAGCAGAAATGGGAAGACAGTGATTGGGGCAGGAATGGGAAGACAGTGATTGGGGCAGGAACGGGAAGACAGTGATTGGGGCAGGAATGGGAAGACACCGGACATCTACCTTCACAATCCGGTTATCCAGGGAGTAACACACAACCGATGCCTTGTCTAAGTTTATAATGGTCCCTGCGTGTCTGCACCACTCCACCACCTTGTTTACTGCCACCTGTAAGTCTTTATCAAACTGTCCCTACCCCTGCCCTGTCTGTATACCAGGACATCATCTGCAAATGTCAAGATTCTACAAACATCTGGTGTCTCAATAGCTGCGACTTTGCTGGTGTAGACATTAAAGAGCACTGTGGACATGGTAGATCCCTGCGGCAACCCAGGTGTAATAGTCATTCATTCAGTAGCATGTCCTTTGCAGAACCTCGCTCCCATAACAACATTCTGGAAAACCTCTCGATCATAAGCAAGATGTCCCACGTCGATACACCCATCTGGAGATCATCCGCCACATCCTGCACCCATCTTCTCTTTGGCTTTCCTCTTGCTCTCTTCCCAGGCATATACCCCTCCATTATTGTTCTCTCCAAACTTTCGTGACGTTTCAAGTGACCAAAATATTTCAATTTTCTTTGTTTTATCATCTTTAATAGCCAACCTTCTTCAATATTCAGCTCTTGAAGTATGGATGCATTTGTTCTTTTCTTTACCCAAGATAATCTTAGAACTCATCTATAACATTTATATTCTACGCGCTGTTCAGCATGTTTAGTATGTGTCCAGGGCTCACAGGCGTATGTTGCAATGGGAAATATGTATGCTCTTAAAAATCTAATTTTTTTAGTTCTATCTGTCGCACTCCATAATTTATTCAGTTGTTTTAGTCTTTGAAGAGCAGTTCTACACAGTCAAATGCCTTTGAAAAATCCACAAAACATGAAAATAGGTTTACATTAAATTCTCTGCACTTCTCTATTATCAAACGCATGTTGAGAATGTGATCTCTTGTTTCTCTTCCTTGTCTAAATCCAGCTTGAACCACGTTAATTTCTTCCCATTATAATTTTTAATAGAATTTTACTTGCATGGCTGATCGGGGCAACAGTTCCATAGTTGGTGCATAATTTCAGGTTGCCCTTTTTTGGTATTGGAATGAAGATAGTTCTCTTCCAATCTTTTGGCCAAATACCATATTTCCATAACTTTTTACATAATGCGTGATAGATTTGCACACTTTCTTCCCCTCCCACTTTAATTAGTTCAGCTGGTATCTCATCACATCCAGGTGATTTACCGTTCTTCAGGTTCTTTATTGCCCATGCAATTTCATCTAATGAGGGTTCAGGTTCTGTCTCTGCTGTCATTTGCTCATGTATCTCATTCATATCCAAACTGTCACTCATATCATACATTCCACTGCAGTACTTCTGCCATTATTCTAGAATTTGTCTAGATTCTGTTAAGGTATTTCCCATCTTGCCACAGATAACATTCAATTGAGGTTGAACATTTCTTGTCAATAACTTCATTTCTTTGAACATTTCGTAATCTCTTCCAGTCTTATGATATTTCTCGATTTTGGTACAGCAATCTTGTATATATTGGTTTTTGTCCTTTCGTGTATTCTTTCTTATTTCTCGAGTTAAAGATTTATACTTCATCCTGCTGTTATCGGATTCACCTCCTTTCTGTTTCAGTTCCCTTCGTTGTTTTATTAATTCTAACGTGGCCTATGTAATCCATGACTTAAGCTGCTTTTTCTTGGTCGGAATTAAATCTTTGGCTGCAGTTATCAAGATATCTCTAGCTTGTACTGCCAGTTCATCAGGTGTCATTTCTTCTTGTACAGACATCAAGACCCCAAAACGATTCCTAACTTCTATGTTGTATGCATCTGGTATTTTTGTGAGATCAAAACGAAATGCCTTGGTCCTAGGGTAAGCTTTTTGAGTTTTAATTTCAGATCTGCTTCTAATAACTGATGATCAGTATCACAGTCTGCACTTCGTAGGGTTTTTGCAGATGTTATGCTTGATCTCCACCTTCTTTGTATTAAAATATAATCTATCTGATGTTTGGTAATACTGTCAGGGAACTTCCACATGAAGAGTCTTCTTGGGTGCTGTTCTTAGCTCAACGCAACTCAACAACACCAGGGAAGACAGTGATCGGGGCAGGAATTGGAAGACAGTAATCAGGGCAAGAATGAGAAGACAGTGATCAGGGCAGAAATGGGAAGACAGTAATCATGGCATGTAATCTTCATAAACTTTCCGTGGTTTGTTTTGTTTTAATGTTTCCTTTAAAGCAATGTATTAATCTACACAATTTGAACACCCCCCCCCCCCCCCAAAGAAAATAACAAACTTTACACTTTAACTATACATATACTCAGCGAGACAGAAGCAGCTGGCATCAAACATGGGAAAATGTTAACATCCTCTGAGAGTTAAGGACATTGAAAATACAGCTTACTGAAGATTGCTTCATTTAAACATATTACTTGGTGAAGATGACTCCATTTGAAAATGCTTGTCACTAGTGACAGTGGTTCAGATATCTGGTAGGAATGAATCTCTCTACCTCCTTTACCACTGGTCTTTCCAGCTGTCACAAGCTTCCCGATGTCTCTCTTCTCATTACATGACCACAGAACAGTGTTTGACTCTTTCTTACAGTTGTGTATAATGTTCCACTTTCATTATCCTCCTGGGGGAAAGCACTATTAGTCACTCTGTCATTTAGTGTATTTGCAACATTTGTCTAAGATACCACACCTCTGCTGCCTTTAAGCTCTTCCCAGTTTATGTATTCACATTTCAAGATTCACTGTCACTGAACTTTTTCCCGGGAAGGCTAATCAAACAAACACCCAAGGAAGTCGGATGTGTCGAATGAACAACAATAAAAAGAACCTTTTCTGCTACATGGCACAATCTTAGAATGTCAACAAACATATCAGAAAGTCTGGAAGCAGCAGGAAATGTGGTTTCTGAGATGAATTTTACGAATGCTCAGAGTAAGTAAAAATGCTTGCATTGAAGATGCTAAAGATGTTTCAGTCTATTATGTCTTCAGTAACATAATCTGTCCCCAAGCCTATTCAACCTATACACAGAGAGAATTTTTAAACAAGTCGAACCGCCTGGACTTAACATCAATGGAAGAATCAAACAATTTTAGGTATGCTGACGATACCGTGTTACTAGCAGAAAGTGAGCAACAGTTACAAGACATAGTGGAACACGTAAACAGGCACAGTGCAGAATGTGGCTTACATATTAACATCCAAAATATGAAAACTATGATAATTAGCAGTGAAAAGGAAAGATGATCAATGAACATCACAGAAAAAGGGGAGATGCAAGAACAAGTAACAAGTTTCTCCTATTTTGGACATGTAATAACAGATGGTGGCAGAAGTGAAATAGAAATCAAAAACAGAATAGGAATGGCCAAAAATGCTTTCAACAGCATGAAATCAGTATTAACATCTAGAGAGAATAACAACGCATTAAAAAATGAGAATTGTCAAATGTTATGTATATTCAACACTACTGTATGGCGCGGAAGACTGGACATTGAACAAGCAACTAGAAAGTCGCACAGAAGCCCTGGAGATGTGGATATACAGAAGAATATGTCGTATTTCATGGAAACAAAAACAATAAAATACAGAGGTTCTAGAAAAACTGGGAATGAAAAGAGAGTTGATGAAAGAAATAAAAAAGAGGCAAGTGAAATATTCCGGCCACGTTAAAAGACATAATACTCTTATAAAACCATACTGGAGGGCAAGGTTGAGGGCAATCAACCAAGAGGTAGACAATGATACAAGTGGGAAGATAACATCAAGAGATGGACAAACATCAATCTGACAGAATGTACAGTCAGGGTGAGAGACAGACAGTGTTGGGAATCAATTGCAGCCAACCTTCACTGTGGAGACGGTACCTGTTTGATGATTGATTGAACAGAATCTACAGAAGCTTCAATATATTATACTCCATACAATAGTCCACTCTTATCTGATCACAAAACTACAACACCTCAAAAAAATTAAAAAATGTACATGAAATAAAAAAAAACACAGAACAGTATGAATGTACTGCATATGTACTGCATGTGCACTGTACTGGCACTTACCATCTTGAAAGACAATAGTTTGTTACACTGAGCTTCAAAAAAGGCATAACTACATCCAGATCATGGATGGAGCTATGCCTCTCCACAGTCTGGGCTGATTGTAGAGACCATGTGTTGCCCATGTAGCATGATCCCTCTCTCGGGCTGTCTAGTTTACTCCAGAGGAAAGGTAACACCAATATGTCTGGAACTAGACAAGCTGCAGAAGTCACGGGATGTGTAAAGCAATGCTCTAACTCTCCACCTGTCAGCACCTTGAACCTAGTCCAGCTGCCGACAAAGGCCTAGGGCCTGGTCTGCCCTACGATAACATATAGTTTAGGTGTCTGTCTGTCTGTCTCTCACACACACAGAGTGAGAGAGAGTGAGAGAGAGAGAGAGAGAGTGAGAGAGAGAGAGAGAGAGTGAGAGAGAGAGAGAGACGAGAGAGAGAGAGAGAGGAGAGAGAGAGAGAGGAGAGATGAGAGAGAGAGAAGAGAGAGAGAGAGAGACATATATATATATATATATATATATATATATATATATATATATATATATATATCACACACACAAATACAAGGTGGCAATGGACAATGTTTCCGGAGAACACTGACAATGACATCGAGTACCTGGCTGGTAAATGGTCAACACTGCGTCCCACAAGTCCCGGGCTTGTTTTCTAACATTCTTCTTCTGTTGGATGTCCCTCACCAGGCAAGCAAGAAGCCTAGACAACTTGAAGGCACAAAAAAAAAAAATTAAACAAAATAAAATTGTTAAAATGTGTTCAAATACACCACAGCAAACCCAGGAGTGCACAATACCGAGTTGAATATCAGTGAGGAAGTCAGCATGGCAGAGAGGTTTAAAATGTCTCTGTTGATGGTGGCGTAGTGAGTTTATTTCTTAAAAGTTGACTCTCTGTTGTTGATTTGGGGATGTAAGTTACAAGTCCTTCAGAAGAGCTTAATGGCAAGGGACATAGGTAATAAGGAAGCTAACCCACATGCAAAATTGCCACATTCAGCCCAATGCATTCTCTACAAATAGCGAATCTATGGTCTACTTCTAGTGAAAGGAAAAGACCACAAAATATGTGATAAATATTTTGGGCATCTAAAAAGAAATGAAACCAGATGTTTCTGAAAATCATTTCCTGCTCTTCTGCCCATTCTGTAAGTCTGTATTCTCTTTCTTTTCGTTCTCTCAAACCATGTTTGCCTTCTGTGCACCCATCCCCTCCTTTTTTTAGGGGGTGATGGCTCACTTTGAACTCAAGCGTAGTCCATACACACTACTTCTAGTAGTGCTGGACTGAATTTTACGTATGGATTAGCTTTCCCTATTAACAGTGTCCCTCGCCATCAGGCGAACCCACTCTGACTTCAGAGGTTCTTGTAATTTACGTCCACAAGTCAAGGACGATAGTCAACATTTTAGTCCAACTGTCTGGTGTAGGGGTTGAACACATCAGCACACTACCCTCCATTGTTTTAATCTCCTACTTTTGCGCTGAAGCCACCCATTATGATATTTATTTCTGAACTTTTACATTTCTTTAAAGCATTCTCTATGTCATTATAAAATTCCTCTATACTATCTTCATTGCTGTCTCCTGTTGGGGCATATATTTGAATGATGTTTATGTTAAAAGTTCTGCCGATTAATTTTACCAATAGAACCCTGTCTGACACTGCCCAATATCCTTTAACAGATTGTGATGGTTGTAGATCCAAGATAATTGCTACACCTCTTTGCCTTTCTTCTCCCCCAGAATAAACAATCTTAAAATCCTTTCCTGTCTTAATCCCTGTTCCATTCCATCTCATCTCGCACATTCCTAATACATTAATATTCTCTCTTCCCATTTCTTGTTTGATGTTATCCAATTGTCCATCTTCGCTCAAGGTATGAACATTTCATGTTGCTAATTTTAGTGTTGCTGTCCCTTTCTTGTGACATTCTGTGATTTGACGAATCATGATAAATTAGGCATCTTAAAGAAGGTAGTTTTCTGTTGCTTTCCTTCCAGGCAGTAACCATACTGGCCGGAGACCGTAGCCATTGTCTCGTTAAAGAGATCTATTTGCCTACTGTTGTGAAACTTCAGACCATAACCAACAACAATCTGTCAGCTGCCCTCAAAATTTAACCCACCCCTGTCTTCTGTGGTTTCTTGAGAAAAACTTCATAAAATGGATATGAAAAAAAAAAAACAGCACATCCTCCCCAGAAAAACATAAAACAGCATCCTCTGAAAAAAAATAAATAAATAAAACCACTATGCTGTCGCCATTCTACCGGGGAAAGAAAAATTACACAATACAGAAGTGTTTCCACCACCCACAATTTTTTTGGTTTTGTTTTAATAACTCACATACCTCTATGAAACCATCAGCTGTGTTATTGAGGTCCGACAGATACTGCCACTCTCCCATGTTGCACAGGAACGCGCAGCAGTGCTCCACAAGCTCACAGCTCGGGGTGATCTCTGCAAGGACACAGGAGTTATAGAGCAAACATAACCAGAGGACATAATATACCCAACATTGTCATATTATTACAAAACTAAATTAAGACAAACAGCAAACATGATACAAAACAACCTGGCTAAATAACAAACTGTGATACAATTTAAGTCAACAATAAGTAAAGTGAGGAGTGGCTGGCCGAGTGGCTAAGAATGTCAAGTTCTCCTCCGGAAAACTCAGGTTCGAATCCCCAGTAAGGTGTGGATTTTTTTTATCGCGGGGGGGGGGGGGGGGGGGGAGAGAGAGAAGAAACGGACATGCGCAAAAAGAAAACCCTAACCTGCACAGTTCATGGCGACTGCACTAGCCAGGTGGCCTTAATTCCTCAGGCTCAAGACAACCCTGTCCTACACCGCACAGTACTATTGGTAGTAGATGACAGTTGTTTGTGTGGACAGGCAGTAAGTAATGTAATGGACACTTTGGCAAGCCTTAAGATACAATGGGCACACACAGCTAGACCCACACTGTATTAGACCGGTCAGCACTCGGTCAGTGAAGTGGTCAACACTCGGTCAGTGAAGTGGTCAGCGAAGTGGTCAGCACTCAGTCAGTGAAGTGGTCAGCACTCGGTCAGTGAAGTGGTCAGTACTCAGTCAGTGAAGTGGTCAGCACTCGGTCAGTGATGTGGTCAGTGAAGTGGTCAGCACTCGGTCAGTGATGTGGTCAGCACTTGGTCAGTGAAGTGGTCAGCACTTGGTCAGTGAAGTGGTCAGCACTTGGTCAGTGAAGTGGTCAGCACTTGGTCAGTGATGTGATCAGCACTCGGTCAGTGATGTGGTCAGTGAAGTGGTCAGTGAAGTGGTCAGCACTCGGTCAGTGATGTGGTCAGTGAAGTGGTCAGCACTTGGTCAGTGATGTGGTCAGCACTCGGTCAGTGAAGTGGTCAGCACTTGCTCAGTGAAGTGGTCAGCACTTGGTCAGTGATGTGGTCAGTGAAGTGGTCAGCACTTGGTCAGTGATGTGGTCAGCACTCAGTCAGTGATGTGGTCAGCGAAGTGGTCAGCACTTGGTCAGTGAAGTGGTCAGCACTCGGTCAGTGATGTGGTCAGCACTTGGTCAGTGATGTGGTCAGCACTCAGTCAGTGAAGTGGTCAGCACTCAGTCAGTGATGTGGTCAGTGAAGTGGTCAGCACTTGGTCAGTGATGTGGTCAGCACTCAGTCAGTGATGTGGTCAGTACTTGGTCAGTGATGTGGTCAGTGAAGTGGTCAGCACTTGGTCAGTGATGTGGTCAGCACT
Organism: Cepaea nemoralis; assembly: GCA_014155875.1. NCBI lineage: Eukaryota > Metazoa > Mollusca > Gastropoda > Stylommatophora > Helicidae > Cepaea > Cepaea nemoralis. Next base: position 167,862 of record JACEFZ010006135.1, on the reverse strand, counting down.
CAGTCAGTGATGTGGTCAGTGAAGTGGTCAGTGATGTGGTCAGTGAAGTGGTCAGCACTTGGTCAGTGAAGTGGTCAGCACTCAGTCAGCGATGTGGTCAGTGAAGTGGTGAGCACTTGGTCAGTGATGTGGTCAGCACTTGGTCAGTGATGTGGTCAGCACTCAGTCAGTGATGTGGTCAGTGAAGTGGTCAGCAAAGTGGTCAGCACTTGATCAGTGAAGTGGTCAGCACTTGGTCAGTGATGTGGTCAGTGAAGTGGTCAGCACTTGGTCAATGAAGTGGTCAACACTCGGTCAGTGGTGTGGTCAGTGAAGTGGTCAGCACTTGGTCAGTGATGTGGTTAGCACTCGGTTAGTGAAGTGGTCAGCACCCAGTCAGTGATGTGGTCAGTACCAGGCCTGCCACCTTTACTTCCCAAGACTTTTCTGGGTACTTAGTTTGGCCGGCAGCCCAGGTCAATTAAATCAATCTGCCCGTATGTGGATCTGAACCCATGACAACTAGACAGACAATCAAGTTACTGGCCAGCCACTATGGCATCGTGGTTTACTATTTAGCTAAATATGAAGTGTTATTTCTATCGTCACTTGACACTATTCGGTTATATCCAAGGGAAATGTATGACAATGTGTGAACATATTTTGGCTAATAAAAAAGGTGTTATCTCTATCAATAACACAGACACTTTCTGACACTAGTAACGAATGAGACTGTGAATACATTTTTACTAAATGGCAAAATAATTACTTCTCTTGATCAAGAAATGATGCTTCGCCTAATGTTGAGGGACACTGGTCATAGGGAAAGCTAACCCACACGCAAAAATCAGTCTAGTGCTACTAGAAGTAGTAGCACATATATGGACTACACTTGAGTTCAAAGCCAGCCAATGGGAAAAAGGCTCTGGCCGTCACTGACCACGTGCTTGAAGACAAACTGGTCAAGGAGGCTGCGTGGTCTTGAGGTATGGTGTCCACCTCAAGTGCTGGAGGTCCCGGGTTCATGCCCCGGTGAGGACCGGGATTTATTTCACACGGACTAATAAAATTTCCCCTGGTCTCTGGGTAGTGAGATCGGAAGCCCGTGTGTATTACTGCGCATGTAAAACATCCCTTGGCAGTTGGAAATCGAAAAAGATTGATTGGTCGATTGATTGATTTAAGGACTGACATCACAGCATTCGGGGCAAATCGAAAAAGAGTAGCCTAACGGCGCTTCCCGGGCAAAATTTAGAGTTAAAAATCTACCCAAAGTATTTCAGGATTCTCGCCGGTGCTACGGAGTTCATGCACTGAGCTGAGTTTCTCCAGACTCAGGTTTGAGTTAGGAGGAGAACGGAGCACTTATGGGTTACACCCGTGTGCCGTGATGTTGATCCATCGAATAAACTAAACTAAACGGGGGAAAAAGGAAAAGGTTCCAAATACAAAAAAACAAAATCTAGGTAACTCACACACTATGATTCTAACCAACACAAACAAAGGCTATGTTTCATTACAAACCAAACTGAACCGAGAAGGGATGTCAGCCAACACACACCAAACTCACCTTGGCCAAGTCTGATAACTGTTAAACACTGCTTGCTATGCATGATCAGGTTTGGAAGGCTCTGGCCATCACTGACCACATGCTTGAAGACAAACTGGTCAAGCTCCATTAGCAGCACTTGCCAGCTGGCCTGCCGAGCTGCTACAAACGAGATGTCTGACAACACAGACTCCACCACTTGCAACAACTGTCGCGCTCTCTCGTAAATCTGAGGACATATTCACAACAAAGAAGTCAAAACACTCCATCTCATAATTCGATTCCACAGATGTGGTTGGTGAATCTTCAAGAAATTGAATAGTAAATACTGAAGCCACAAACAATTAGTTGCACGATTTATTGCCTGTCATGATTTGCTGCATCTTGTCAGGTGTATACTGCAGAGTTATATCACCTGGAGTGAATAGATGTATCATATTTTTGGGGGGCATAAATACACACACACACACAATGATACTGTTCAAATGTCGAACATTTCTTATCATCACGGTAATCACTATGAAGCTTTTCTGTCTGCATAATCCAGGTTTAAGACATTTAATTGATGATGCCTCAGTGTGTTTGGGTAATCGTTTATTGCTCACGAATACAGTCCAAAATCTTCAGTCTCAACCATCTCTCAAAACCTGCTAAACAGTGGCCATAAAGTGAACAAAGCAAGTATGTTTTGTATACTGTATTCAACAAACAATAAATGATTACTCAAATATGCCTCAGCCTCAACAATTATGTGTCTGAAACTTGGGTTTTGCAGACAGACAGACTTTATTGTAACCCATAGGACAGTTTTGTGCAAACAGAAAGACATGACAGTCAGTTTAAAATTACTGTGGTAGACAATTGAAATTACTGTGCGAACATGTGTATATTTCAGTTTGAAGGATTTATCTAGATACTTTATTTTACGTTGTGTGATTTCTGCAGTATGTACCTGATGAGATGCAGCGAAGTATGCCAGGCAATAAATCATGCAATCTATTATTTGTGTCTTCATCATTCAAAGACTTTACAGTGACTTTGCAATTATCATGGGGATAACAAATGCTCCACATGATCAATTATCATGAGGATAGCAAATGCTCCACATGATCAATTATCATGGGGATAGCAAATGCTCCACATGATCAATTATCATGGGGATAACAAATGCTCCACATTATCAATTATCATGGGGATAGCAAATGCTCCACATTATCAATTATCATGGGGATAACAAATGCTCCACATGATCAATTATCATGGGGATAGCAAATGCTCAACATTATCAATTATCGTGGGGATAGCAAATGCTCCACATTATCAATTATCATGGGGATAGCAAATGCTCCACATTATCAATTATCATGGGGATAACAAATGCTCCACATTATCAATTATCATGGGGATAACAAATGCTCCACATTATCAATTATCATGGGGATAGCAAATGCTCCACATTATCAATTATCATGGGGATAGCAAATGCTCCACATTATCAATTATCATGGGGATAACAAATGCTCCACATTATCAATTATCATGGGGAAAACAAATGCTCCACATAATCAATTATCATGGGGATAACAAATGCTCCACATAATCAATTATCATGGGGAAAACAAATGCTCCACATTATCAATTATCATGGGGATAACAAATGCTCCACATAATCAATTATCATGGGGATAACAAATGCTCCACATTATAAATTATCATGGGGATGACAAATGCTCCACATGATCAATTATCATGGGGATGACAAATGCTCCACATTATCAATTATCATGGGGATAACAAATACTCCACATTATCAATTATCATGGGGATAACAAATGCTCCACATAATCAATTATCATGGGGAAAACAAATGCTCCACATTATCAATTATCATGGGGATAACAAATGCTCCACATAATCAATTATCATGGGGATAACAAATGCTCCACATTATAAATTATCATGGGGATGACAAATGCTCCACATGATCAATTATCATGGGGATGACAAATGCTCCACATTATCAATTATCATGGGGATAACAAATGCTCCACATTATCAATTATCATGGGGATAACAAATTCTCCACATGATCAATTATCATGGGGATAGCAAATGCTCCACATTATCAATTATCATGGGGATAACAATTGCTCCACATGATCAATTATCATGGGGATAGCAAATGCTCCACATGATCAATTATCGTGGGGATAGCAAATGCTCCACATTATCAATTATCATGGGGATAGCAAATGCTCCACATTATCAATTATCATGGGGATAACAAATGCTCCACATTATCAATTATCATGGGGATAACAAATGCTCCACATTATCAATTATCATGGGGAAAACAAATGCTCCACATTATCAATTATCATGGGGATAACAAATGCTCCACATAATCAATTATCATGGGGAAAACAAATGCTCCACATTATCAATTATCATGGGGATAACAAATGCTCCACATAATCAATTATCATGGGGATAACAAATGCTCCACATTATCAATTATCATGGGGATAACAAATGCTCCACATTATCAATTATCATGGGGATAACAAATGCTCCACATTATCAATTATCATGGGGATAACAAATGCTCCACATTATCAATTATCATGGGGATAACAAATGCTCCACATTATCAATTATCATGGGGATAACAAATACTCCACATTTGAACATTATCAGTGACTATGAATGTTTATTTCAGCCAAAAGATATTATGACTCATTTATCCACTTCATATGATTTATAACTCCGCAGCAAACACCTAACGAGATGCAGCTAAAAATATGCCAGTAAATAAATGTGCAAGAAATTGTCGGTGACCTCCATGTTTACATTTACTTAGGGACTATATTGTTTCGAAACTGAATTTTAACTCTTTAAGTTCCAGACACTGACATTCAGCTCATCGTCATCTTCTCATCTTGTTCCTCTTGTACCTTGTGTCGGGGTGAAGCATAAACAGCGGGAGAGTGCCTGTTTATGGGCTTCAAATATCGAGATTCCCATGGACTGTTATTCCTTCTGTCCATTATTTACATGGTCGGCCTCTTCTTCTGGTTCCATTTTGTCTGTTTGTTGTGGTACACTGTCACCCTGTGGTAGAACCATTTCACTTGCTATTTTCTAATGAAATCTAGTGCTACTACTAGCCCCACGTTAGACCTGATTTAATCAGTTCAGATTTTCTCGCTTCATGATTATTTTTTCAGGAATCTAATTTCCGTTATTGTAATTGTTTTTGTCTTTTTTTTCTGTTACTGTCCAGGTTTTGGCACTGGTGGCATAGTTTTAGTAGAAAGATTGTAATTTAGGCTATCCGAGTCTTGAAAAGGGGTATGCAGCTATCAGTGTGATGTTGGTGTACAGACTGTCCTCCTGAAGTAACATCTCCACGGGGAAAAGGGGGGAGGGGGGAAGACTGTGTTAGAGAGCTGTCCAAGCTCAGCAACCAACATAATGTGCAAGACTCTCACTGGAGTTTGATATCTGCAGAGTGGTATATTAGGATGCGAACAGATCATGTTTATTCAAATTTCTTAATGTGCTAATCATCACCTGCCATGCCAACTGGCATTAGCACTCATGCATGTCAACAGATCTCAGTCCTAGGTATTCTGAATAAATTCTACTAATATTTCTTCATGCCACCATCTCATTCCTAGGTATTCTGAATAAATTCTATTGATATTTCTTCATGCCACCATCTCATCCCTAGGTATTCTGAATAAATTCTATTGATATTTCTTCATGCCACCATCTCAGCCTGTACAGCATCATAAATCTGGGTCTGCCCTTGCCTTTACGACTGCTGACCTTTCCAGTCATCACATTTTCCAAAGCTTCTCTTCTCATCACATGACCAAAGAACAATGTCCTTTCTCAAGTGTGCAAACACAAATCGAGGTACTCAAACTGAGAAATCACAAGTATAACTACAGCTAATATACAATACTAACCCTCAAATCCATGCAGTGACGAGCTTTTGCAATCAATACGTACAAGTATATTTTGTCAAACTCTCTCAGTTTATCAGTGTTTGTTGAGTCCAGAAGTTGTTTCAGCTCCTTTGGGACTTTCCACTGGAAGAAAGACAAAACATGTACACAATAAACAGGTAACATATGTGAGTGCAGCACTTTTCACATTTCATTTATAACACAACATATTTCTTTATAAAAATGACTGCACTATTGTCTAAAGTCAATGAAATAGGGCTCATTTTATAATTAAAAAGAACCTGCATAGATCATACTTATCACTAAGGGAGATAATTTAACTGTCATTAACATAAATGGGAGATAATTTAAGAGTCATTAACATAAATGGACCATATTTTATTTTTTTTAAAGTCTTAAAAGTCGAGAGGATCGACTTCACTGCCCTGGGTTTTACCCCATATGACTCAGTCTCTTTCCTGCCAAAAGCATCGCACAAAGCACAAACTCCGTAGCTCCAGCGACGATCCTCAGGAGTATTCTAGAAAAATGCACTTGTGAACCGGAAGACGTAGCCCGGAATCAACCTTCAGAGCACAAGGCAGATGGCTTTACCACTTCACCACAGAGACTCCCATATTTTATTGTTAGAAGTTAAAGTTGGTAGCAAATTCTTTATAGGACTTCACAATCAACTCCAGGATTTAGTTTTTTAAATGTTTAAAAAGGCTTCTTTGTTCCACTATGTGCTTTTCACATTTATTGGCTGTTTCCAAATTTCTAGCGCAATTTTGCATTAATTAGTCTACCACAAACACGACATAGCATGGATTATAAGAAATATGAAGCAGAAATTTACCATTGCTTTCTGAACAAACGCTCATACCACCATAAAAATAACGCTAGATGGTTTGCTTCCAGATCGCCTATGACTGATTTCTAACCTAATATGCAGTACTGTGAAACTGCAATCACTGCCCCTAAGCTACAGACACCTGCACTGCTAAGAGAGATATTCTTAACTGCATTAAACAAAGGGAACAAACCCATATCATTAGGGGAGATAATCTTAACATTCAACATAAAATGGATGAAATCTGACCATTAAATGAGATAATCTTAACATTCAACATAAAATGGATGAAATCTGACCACTAAAAGAGATAATCTTAACCCATCCATCCATCATGTGCCATGCCGGTAAGCGTGGGCGGTCATGTTCTGCCATCTCACTCAATCAACAGAGTCGTGGATCAGTTCCGTGTTTCTGTCTCGACCATGCCACAAGGCCAAGCCATCCAGATACTTGTTTCTAGGTCTTCCCCTTGGTCTGTTCCCCTCGATCTTACCAGTTGTCACCAAGTTCTCCAAATCATTTCTTCTCATAACATGCCCAAAAAATTGTGACTGTCTACGTCTAATGTCTCTGATCAGTTTACGATCTTCATTTGTTTCTTGAAGGACTTGTTCATTGGTCTTTCTGGCTGTCCATGGTATTCTTTGCATTTTCCTCAGAAACCACATTTCTACAGCCATCAGATGTTTTTCAGCCTGGCTGCTCATTGTCCAAGCTTCACATCCATATAAAAGTACAGGTTCTATGTATAATCTTAACATTCAACATAAAATGGATGAAATCTGATCATTAAAAGAAATAATCTTAACATTCAACATAAAATGGATGAAATCTGATCATTAAAAGAGATAATCTTAACTGCATGTAACACCTGACATACCTTATCATTAAGGGAGATAATCTGGATTGCATTCAGCCCTCTGGTATCGTATAGCTCCAGCAGAATGTCCTTTATGAGCCTGGGATCACAGACAGTTAACAGCTGTCCCTCCACATCACTGACATTGTAAGATGACTCTAAACGTTGAGAAAGAAAGATAGCATTCAAGCTTAATAATACAAAACAGTGTTTTCCAACAGTGAATTTGAATCATGAAGGCACAAACAATAGAGTGCATTTCACCATTACATTCTTTGGACAAAAATCACCTTCAAATTAATATCCTGTGTGGGTGAAACCATGGTCAGCCGCTGTGTGTGGCTAATTCAGTCACAGGATTATTAATGTGAGCCAGGGATTGACCCTAATATAATTTCTTTTTCAGGTTGAACGTGGTAGGGATAATGGTATAACCGAAATTCAATGCATCTTGTTAGGTGCATACTACAGAATTCACACAAAGTAAACTAAAGACATGAGATACATTTCTAAAGTTGGCCTTGCCGAGACATTGAATAAACGTTGATGGCACAAAAAATCATGACAGCTTCTCTGCCTTTTGGCTATGATCAAAGTGTAGTATAAAAGTGTATGAAAACATGTGCATGGTGGTCTGCTTCCAAATTGCCTGCGGCTGTGTTTTGAGTGCGGTACGTCAGATTACGAATTGAGTTTGTAACCCCATCGAGAGACAATGCTTTTTGTGTGTTGTTTAAAACAAAATGGATGAAGGTTAAAGTTTAATAATAGATAAGCAGACAGAAAGATGATATTTTAAAGTGACTATTATGACAAACATGACAGTAAATGTAACAGAGCACCATCTCTGTTAGTAGCTTAGGAGGGGTTGATGTGCAAAGACTAGGCACGGTGGAGTGCTGTTGTCACAGCGAACTTAGATAAAATGACATGAGGTTTTAGGGGTCCGTAAAATATGGACTGATAAAGAATAAAGTTGATTGGAGCCGCCATACATATTGGAATAAAATCTATGAAAACTACAGCTGGGACTTCGTTTATGTACACCATATAACTGTTACTCTGTTATATAAAACTACTGTGGTATCACACTGAAGCATAAGACTGTATTTCAGTTATTAGTATTCATTGTGTCGCTTGCCCTCTGTTGTGCTTCCATCTTACAGTGCCCTCTGTTGTGCTTCCATCTTACAGTGCCCTCTGTTGTGCTTCCATCTTACAGTGCCCTCCGTTGTGCTTCCATCTTACAGTGCCCTCTGTTGTGCTTCCATCTTACAGTGCCCTCTGTTGTGCTTCCATCTTACAGTGCCCTCTGTTGTGCTTCCATCTTACAGTGCCCTCTGTTGTGCTTCCATCTTACAGTGCCCTCTGTTGTGCTTCCATCTTACAGTGCCCTCTGTTGTGCTTCCATCTTACAGTGCCCTCTGTTGTGCTTCCATCTTACAGTGCCCTCTGTTGTGCTTCCATCTTACAGTGCCCTCTGTTGTGCTTCCATCTTACAGTGCCCTCTGTTGTGCTTCCATCTTACAGTGCCCTCTGTTGTGCTTCCATCTTACAGTGCCCTCTGTTGTGCTTCCATCTTACAGTGCCCTCTGTTGTGCTTCCATCTTACAGTGCCCTCTGTTGTGCTTCCATCTTACAGTGCCCTCTGTTGTGCTTCCATCTTACAGTGCCCTCTGTTGTGCTTCCATCTTACAGTGCCCTCTGTTGTGCTTCCATCTTACAGTGCCCTCTGTTGTGCTTCCATCTTACAGTGCCCTCTGTTGTGCTTCCATCTTACAGTGGCAGTGGGGTTTGTTTGTTCCAATGACTCCCATGAGCTATGCCAATGGCAGTGCAACTACTGGTAGAGTCCACCATGTTGGACAGGACAAGACATAGGAACCAGATGAAGAGAGATACAAACCTGCCGCCTTGTAGGTTGATTGGGGTCAGTCAAAGACTAGGGAAAGCAATTGTGGAAAAGAAAATATGCTTGTCAAATTTGGATGTACTGAGCCACAGCCTTGATGAAACAGTTCGATGCAATTCACTTTATGGTGACTGCTTTGCATAATTTTGATTTACTTCTGTAGTATGCACCACACGAGACACAGTGAAATATGCCTGGCAGTAAATTGTGCAATCTATTGTTAAATATGAGGGAAAAGTGTTAAATACAAGACAGACAACATTTATTATAGGAAAGAAATTATTGAATACAAGAAAGAAAGTGTTAGATACAAGACAGAAAACATTTATTATAGGACAGAAAGTATTGAATACAAGAAAGAAAGTGTTAGATACAAGACAGAAAACATTTATTATAGGACAGAAAGTATTGAATACAAGAAAGAAAGTGTTAGATATAAGACAGAAAACATTTATTATAGGACAGAAAGTGTTAGATACAAGACAGACAACACTAAATATAGGACAAAAGTGTTAAATACAAGATAGTGTTAAATATAAAACATAAAGTGTTAAATACAAGTTAGAAAACACTAAATACAGGACAAAAAGTGTTCAATATAAACAGAAAGTATTAAATACAAGATCAATCAATCAAACATGTGCCATGCCGGAAAGCATGGGCGGTCATGATTCGCCATTTCACTCGATCACCAGAGTTGTGGATCAGCTCAGTGTATACAAGATAGAAAACACTAAATATAGGATAGAAAGTGTTAAATACAATATAGTGTTAAATATAAAACAGAAAGTGTTAAATACAAGATAGAAAACACTAAATATAGGACAGATAGTGTTAAATTTAAAACCGAAAGTGTTAAATAAAGATAGAAAACACTAAATATAGGATAGAAAGTGTTAAAAATAAACTGAAAGTGTTAAATACAAGATAGAAAGCACTAAATATAGGACAGAAAACTCTAACTACAAGACACATGGTGTTAAACATACCTCTGGCGGAAGGGAAGTTGGTAATGGCCATGGCATCTTCCATCCCAACATCCTGTAGATACTGGTTGTTGATGTCAATGTCATCTCTGGCTAGATCCTCCACTTCAGCTTTGTTAAAGTGGGCCACAAGATCACAAGACAGAACTTTCTGGGAGAAAGCACTCCCTGGAGGCAGCAACTCTATCAGATGCCTAGGCGAATAACACAATAATTATTATTTGAAGGCCAGGACAATAATGCACTTAAACAAAATAAAAAGTTGCGTATACTTTACAGGACGTTGCGGTCAACACCAGCATTTCTTGCTGTTGTCATTTCTTGGCAAGTTTACGTTCAGTAGCTTGCCATTTCTTTTTGAACAACCAGCATCCATACCAATTCGTAAAAGACCAACGCAATGCGGTCTGCTGCCAAATTGCGCGCAACTGTGTTTCGAATACAGGTATGTGGGATAATGAACAGCACCCGTAACCCTTTCGCCGTGGAACCGGCTTAACCAAGGAAGCCATAAAGAATAGGTTGCCCAATTTTTTGCCTGGCATATTTCGCAGCATCTAGTCTGGTGCATACTGCAGAGTTGCTTGCTTGCTTGTGCTCGTTGGCTTGAGCTCCAACACGAAGTCTTGTATGTCGGATGAAGGCATCCTGTTGTCCAACATCAGTGTGATGTCATACAGGACCTGAGGTTTGTGTGAGTATCCGTTGTCCCATGTCTGGCTTATTGGTGTGCAGACTGGTGGTTCCTTGCCGTACAGGCAGACACTCTCCGACTTCGGAGGAATCGGCCATCCTACTGACCTTAGCCAGGACCCCGAAGGGACCTGTTGCCCAGGATGCTCGACGAGGACGCGTCAATAGGTCTTGGCCAGTATATAACCCGGCCCTGGTGCCTTGGAAACACCTCTGCGTCCCACTGCAGAGTTATACATCATATAAGTTTAGTTTAGTTTAGTAGAGATGTATCATATTTTTGACTGAAATACACAACAAAAATAGTAATTGATACTGTTCGAATGTGGAGCTTTTGTTATCCTGATGGTAATTGTAGACTCACTATAAAGTCTTGCTGCCTGCACAACGCTGGGATCAAACACCTAATGGTTGAAGCCTTAGCATAAATGAGTGCTTGTTTATTGTTAATCAAAATATATAAAAATACTGCCTACTATGCAGAATATTTAGCCATAATGAGCTTACTAACAAAGACAATGGTCCATGTTCAATCCTCAGCAGTGGCCGAATGAACTCTGCGTTTCGTCCAGCTTCAACAATGATCATCAACATCATCATAATGTGCCCTGAAAAGTAGCCTAGATGTTCATGTCTCTCCACAGATCTTCATCCTTGGTGTTCTAGATCACTGTTTCTGATAATATTCCTCCACACCATCAATAATCTCTCTAGGTTTGTCCCTGCTCTGTTACTTATGATATTTCCAGTCGCCATAATATTCTCCAATGCCATCTCTTCTAAAGTTATGCCCAAAGAACACTGTCTGTCTCTTCATAGAGCTGTGTATAATGTTCTACTATGATTAGCCTCTTCCAAACATTTGTTATGAGTTACTCTGAATGCCCTAGTTATTCGCAACAATAATCACAGACATCACATCTTCAATGCATTAAGCTCTTCCAAAATTGTCCATTTCAGTACATACTAGAGATGGTCAGAAAGTAATGCACCATAATATGCTTTGGAAATTATTTATTTGAAATGAATTAAATTTACAAACAATATACACATATTTGCTCTAAACACACTATTTTTCTACATAATCCCCATCAACTTGTATGGCCTTAAGCCAGTGCGAAACAAATGCATGCAAGCCTCGACTGTACCAAGTGTTGTCCTGCTCACGTAGCCATTCCTTCACTGTAGGAATCACACCCTTATCATCATCAAATCTTGCCCATGGAATGCATTTTTAAGTGTACCAAAAAGATAAAGATCAGAGATAGCCAGATCAGGGCTATAAGGTGGACAATGGGAGTAGAATCCAGCTCAATCTGACAATTGCCTCCCATGTTTTCTTACTTATGTGAGGGAGTGCATTGTTGTGCTAAAGCAACAGTCTGTTGGATTCTTGTTAGGCTGAACTTTGTGAGACAGCTTATTGTTTTGTTAGTGTTTTGATGTAAGCTTCAGAACTGATTGCCTCACCTCTTGGCATCACTTTGGCAAGAATCACACCATCAGTCTCACAAGATAGAGACCACAACCTTTCACGCTGATGGAGTTGCCTTGAACTTCTTTTGTTGATCGTGGCATTTTCATCTCAGGCTCAAAATGATGCTCATGTTTCTACCTTCTCCGCCCTCCCCCCAGCTTAAAGTACAGTAGTAAGAATTTTAAGAAATGTGATGTTCCACTGAATATATTATTTGACTGCAAAGTGCTCATTATACTTAAAAGAATGAGTCTGATGAAATAAAATAGTTGTAGACAAGAGACAGACATAAATGGAAACAGGCGATACAGTGCCGCAGCGTGGAGTTCACCTTTACACCTCTGGGCCATGGGAGAAGGCAAGATTAATACAAGAACACAAAAAGCAAGCTAAAGAAAAGGAACAAAACTTACAGAATAAAACACTTCAAATGTAGCTTCTGGGCTGCAGACAAATTCTTCATTGCACTACTCAAAAGCTGAAAATAGACAAACAACCCAAGAAAACAAATGAGTAAATTGAACATGCTGTAAAGTAAAGTAAATGGTTCCTTATTTTGTGGGGGTACTGAGGATACATATAATACATTATCTACATATAATACATAATAATACATTATGGGTCTTTATTTTGTGGGGGTACACACTTATGGGCCTAGTCCCACATTTTATTAGAGAAGTCAGCACTTGCGGGATCATTAGTAAATATCCTGCCGACATCCTTTTCTTCCCAAGACATTTCCTGGTACCCCTTTTAGGTTGGGTCAACCTGTGAGAACAGGTCAGTTTTAAGAATCCACCTGAATGTACACTTGTGACCCTCAGACTGACAGCAGCCTTAGTCACTGTCCTACCACCACTACCAAGTGTAGATGTTGGCCTGCACAAATTAAAGTATACTGTTCTATTCATCAAATACCTCAATGTAATATACCAGTAAATGGGCATATTCTTAAGCAAGTGAATCGATACAGTTATCTCAGAACAGTCATAACATCAGATGGGAGATGCCTTGAAGAGATTAGAACAAGAATTGCCATTGCGAAGGTAGCCTTTTGCAAGATGAAAAACATACTGGAGAAAAAGTGTTGAGGTGCTACATAGAACCTGTACTTTTATATGGATGTGAAGCGCGGACAATGAGCACACAAGCTGAAAAACATCTGAAGGCTTTGGAAAAGTGGTTTCTGAGGAGAATGTAAAGCAGTGGTTCTCAACCTTTTTTGGCCCATTCCCTCCTTCACCATATTTTCAGAACGCCAATCCCCCCCCCCCCCCACCCCTTCCTATCAAAAATTTGGCCCATTCCCCCCTTCACCGTATTTTCAGAACGTCATTACCCCCCTTTCATATTTCCTTAAAATCCCCTCACCCATACACAGTATACGTAAAAGTGGAAGTCAAATGTAATAGCATATACTAAAACAAGTCTAGACATCCACATAAAACATGATTTGTGGGTCTACTTACTTTATAAAATGAATTTTAGAAGGACGAGACATACATAACTGTAAAGTATGAAGGGAAAAACTATGTCAAGTAATCGGTTCTTGTATTAACACGATCTTGAAAAGGTCTTCATTCCCCCCCCCCCTGGAAACCCTGAAATTCCCCCCTGGGGGGGGGGGGGGGAAATTCCCCACCGGTTGAGAACCACTGATGTAAAGAATACCATGGACAGACAGAAAAACCAATGACCAAGTCGTACTCATTGGCGTGCAGAGGGGGGTGCGCCGGCCCCGGGCATCCAGCCGGGAGGGGGGCATCCAATTAGGGAGAGGGGGCAGCACAGTGCAGTGGGAGGGGAGGAGGAATGAATCAGGGAAAGAACAATTTAGGGGCATCCAATCAAGGGGTTGGCCCCGGGCATCAAAGAACCTCTTCACGTCACTGGTCGTACAAGAAAGAAATGAAGATCGTAAACTGATTAGAGACATTAGACGTAGACAGTCAAATTTTGTTGGGCATGTTATGGGAAGAAATGAATTGGAGAACTTGGTGACAACTGGCAAGATCGAAGGGAAGAGACCAAGGGGAAGACAGAGAAGTAAATACCTGGATGGCTTGACCACGTGGCATAGTCGAGTCAGAAACACAGAGCTGATCCACAACTCTGGTGATCAAGTGAGATGGCAAAACATGACCGCCCACACTTATTGGCATGGCACATGATGTATGGATGGATTCTATTCATCAGATCACAAATGGTGTATCAACTGTCACCATCACTTCAGCATTCAGCCACCAGGGCGGAGGTGAAGACTGGGGCAAACTGCCGGGGAAAGAAGCTGGCTTCTTAAAAAAATAATCAGGTCTCTTCTAACTTATCTTCATCATCAAAGTGACTTGCCAACTGGAGTGAGTGATCATGCTTTTCCACAGCATGTATCAATTTGGGGACTGACAGCCTTCTGTGCTATGACACAAGTCTGTCAAGAACCTTCTCACATTGTCTAACTCTAGCTCCTTTTCCATAAACCTGTCCAGGTATCAAAAAATGTTCTCCTAATAATGTGATAAAGAAAATATGACTGCCTTCTTTCTAATAATAGTGCTTAGTAGTTTTTGTGTTATAGCTTCTTTTAAATTACTCATTTTGGTTGTTCACCACCTGTCACCTGGTGGATGTACCTAATAATAAGACAGGCTCCTCCTACTCTAGATCCAACATAGTGCACTGTATCAACAGGTTCCCTTTCTTTGAGTTGGGTAAAGTTAAGAACTGACAGAACTTTTATCTTGAAAGGACAGATAGCAGGAAAGGGAGCTGGTCACCCTACCTCATAAAGCCATGACCAAATATATCTGAAGCCCCAAACATTTCATATCCAGTGGAAATTTTTAACATAATTACTTTCCTTCTTCATGACTAGTTGGATTTTGCAGCTAACATGTTTAATGGGAAGAAGTATCCAGCCCCATGGCATCCCTGCTTTGTTGTCTCTTATGACATGGTTGGTGGGTTATGGTATTGCTATTCTTCACACCCTTATAGGCTGCAGTAACACACAATACCAGGATTTGGCTCAACACATTATCATTACCATTTGCTCTCCCAACCGGAGGTTGGCGTTCATGCATCTCCACAGATCTTGATTTTTGTCATTGTGGAACAATTATCTTGATGATATTCCTACATTCCACTGCCATGGTCTATACAGCATCATTTCTCTCCACCTGTCTCTTCTACCGCTGATATTACCACGATATTTTCCAATGCCTCTCTTCTCACAATATAACCTAAGATCAATTATCTTGATAATATTCCTCCATTCCACTACCAGTCTATAAGGCATAATTTCCCTCCATATGCCTCGCCTACCGCTGATATTACAATATTTTCCAATGCCTCTTTTCTCATAATATAACCTAAGATCATTGTATCTCTCCTTTTTATATTTGTATATAACGTTCTACTTTCATTATCCATTTCCAGGCATTCATGAGTTACTCTGGCAATAGAGCTAAAAACACACATCAAAAGCAAAGCAACGGGGAGCAAAATAAATAATGTTAAGCTGTACTTACCTCAGTGAGAAATTGAAGCTTGCAGGAATCTGCATTCTTCACAATTTCCAATATGGGAGAGACCAGAGGCTTGCCTTCTGCAACAGCTCGTACAACATTGCACAGATAAACATTCACATGAAGATCCAACATTCTGTAACAATACAGATTGTGCTTAACATTCTAAAAATATAGTTTATATAACAACATTGCAAAGTTTAAAAGTGTAATAAAAGTTCAGTTCAGTTCAGTCACATTTCCAACATCATAGCAACGGGTCGTCCCCATTATGCTCCGTTCCCGTGCCACTGAATATCACATAAAATGTTCCTCACTGCACCATGTGAACAGTGGAAAAGACAGGAGTCTCGAGAAACAACAGCCCACTCAGGCACACTGTGCACAATGCCGCCGCCATAATGTCACCACAACAGTTTTCAACTGTAATATAAACATCCAGTTTTTATTACATTAATGTGAAGTTTTTCTTCTTCTTCTTCTTCTGCGTTCATCCAGAGTTTTTTTTCCCGGATGTGATTGCGTTGTGCCTGTTTACAGCAAAGCTGCGTTCTTGCGCCGTTAGGCCGACACATCCGACTTCTGCAGGCATTTGTTGATCGGGTTAACCATCCCGGGATGTGAAGTTTTTAATTGTAACAATTGTATAAAATGTAACGAATGAATCACTGAAATGTAACAAACAGCAAAGAACAAGGTTCTGCAGAGAAACAATGAATACAAAGTTGTTTAGTCGTTGGATCAACATCACGGCACACAGGTTTAACCCACAAGTGCTCCGTTCTCCTCCTAGCTCAAACCTGAGTCTGGAGAAACTCAGCTCAATGCACGAACTCCGTTGCATTGGCGAGGATCCTGAAATACTTTTGGGTAGATTTTTAATTCAAAATTTTGCCCGGGCAGCGCCGTTAGGCTACTCTTTTTTGATTTCCAACTGCCAAGGGATTTTTTACGTGCGCAACAATACACACAGGCGTCCGATCTCACTACCCAGAGACCAGGGGAAATTTTATTACTGGAAGTCCAGGTGGATTTTTTAAATAAATCCCGGTCCTCACTGGGGCCTGACCCCAGGACCTCCAGCACCCACCTCGAGACCACTCAGCCCCTTGTTGTGATGATGAATACAAAATCGTCATCTTGTATCTTGTAGGGAAAGGTATTAGTATCTAAAGTATGTAAAGCACAGAATCTTGTTCTTCTGTGTTCCTCTTCTGAGGGGAGCACATCACACTAAGTGATGCACCTCAAAGGATGGCGTATCCTATTATAGCATGCATTTGTGCAAGGTTTATATCCTCTAGACAGATTCTTACTTACTGGCACTGTGCATAAGTGACAGATAATTGTTACATTGTGCTTCATATGCTTCACAAATAGCACAAAGCCTTGGCTGAGTTTAGAGACCATGTGTTGTCCATGCAGCACGATCCCTCTCTCCGCCTGCCTAGTTTACTCCAGAGGAAAGGTAATACCAATACGTCTGGAACAAGAAAGGCTGCAGAAGCTGTGGGATCAGCAAAGCAATACTCTAACTGTCTGCCTGTCACAGTTTCGATCCTAGACCAGTTGCCAAACAAGCCTTATGGCCTGGTCTGCCCTGCCACAACTTTTAGTCTTTAGGTTGCATTTCCTCACGCTAGGATAAGGCTTGTACCCTCCCAATTGCGCCCCTATGCAGGAAGCTGTTGGCACAATGTGGGGTGTCAGGTTTGGTAAGCATCGCCCAACATTCAGCGCTAAGACAGATTCTACTCAACGTAGAAGTCTTTATATACCTTTGGTTTGATTCTCTTTCCTAATTATGTTGCCAGCGCAGCAACATTCTCTTTATAATTTTGGTTTGATTCTCTTTCCTAATTAAGTAGCCAGTGCAACGACATTCTCTTTATAATTTCTTCAAACCCCAAACCTGATATTGTAGGTCATCCTGGCTGAATGGATAAGAGCAGTTGTTCTTAAACACCTGGTGTGCTGATGCCAAGGTAGTCATCCCTAAACCAGTCAGCTGGACTAAAATGTTCACGTCTTCACTATTTGTTACAATCTATATTACCATATTACATTTTTCTACAACAAACCTGAAGCTGCTATATTCCTAGATTCCTCACCATGTGGCCTGCCAGATGACTTAGGCATTATGTCTCTCCTCAGATCTTGTTCCTTAGTGTTCTGGATCAATTCCATTGAAGCCACACCGCAATGTCACTGTCTTAGGCAATCCAGCATCATTACTCTAGGTCTATCGCTGACTCTTCTCAAACTGATCTTTCTACAATATTTCCCAATGCTTCTCTTCACATTCATCTTCTTCTTCTTCTTCTTTCGTTCGCTTGAAACATGTCTACAACTGCAATGTCGTCTCTTGTATGAATTCATATATATATGAATTCTCATGAATATGAAATATCTTCACATTCATGACTAAAGAACAGTTAGTATCTTTCTTTCTTCTTCTTTATAGTTATATATAATGTTCTACTTTTATTACTCTTTTTCAGGCAATTATTGTTAGTTACTTTGGCAGTGCAAAGTATTGAGTAACATAGATCTTTGAAACCACAGCTTCATTGTCTCCATGCTCTTCCTACTTTGTTCTCTGAAACCACAGCTTCATTGTCTCCATGCTCTTCCTACTTTGTTCTCTGAAACCACAGCTTCATTGTCTCCATGCTCTTCCTACTTTGTTCTCTGAAACCACAGCTTCATTGTCTCCATGCTCTTCCTACTTTGTTCTCTGAAACCACAGCTTCATTGTCTCCATGCTCTTCCTACTTTGTTCTCTGAAACCACAGCTTCATTGTCTCCATGCTCTTCTTACTTTGTTCTCTGAAACCACAGCTTCATTGTCTCCATGCTCTTCCTACTTTGTTCTCTGAAACCACAGCTTCATTGTCTCCATGCTCTTCCTACTTTGTTCTCTGAAACCACAGCTTCATTGTCTCCATGCTCTTCCTACTTTGTTCTCTGAAACCACAGCTTCATTGTCTCCATGCTCTTCCTACTTTGTTCACCCACATTTCAAGATCCACTGTCACACTGCAGAATAGAGTCTGTCTTTAACACTTCTGATAAAACATCTTGTCTGCGTTTAACATTTCTAATAAAACATCAATAAAACAGGTAGACAACGATACAAGTGGGAGGATAACATCAAGAGATGGACGAACATCAGCCTGACAGAATGTACAGTCAAGGTGAGAGACAGACAGTGTTGAAGATCCATTGCAGCCAACCTTCATCGCGGAGACGGCACCTGATTGATTGATTAGTGTTTCTATAACAGTGAAGTGTATACAAGAGACAACATTGCAGATATAAGACAATACATTTCAAGCAAACAAAAGAAGAAGAAGAATATTCACCACAACTCCACAAAGAAACAGCAATAGAACAGAAACAGGTACTGACTCACCGCCGTCTCAACAACTCATCTTGGAGGTTGCCTCGGTAAGACATGTCTAACTCCTGACTCAAGTTGTCCTCACACAAAATGTCCACTATCCCCTGATATTGGAGCAAAAGAAAATACCCATTAGTCATCTCGGGATCAGCATTTCTTTTCTGGCAGAGGTATAAAGGCCTCTTGACTACAGGTCAGTATGAGCGGCTGTTAATGTTACATAGAGTAAACCAACAATTACAGAAAATGGAAATGGTCAGTTTTACAATCACAACACAATAACACGTGACGGAATGGACGTGGCTGCGAGAAAGCCTTCATCAGCTCACAAGAACAAAAAGATACTGATACAAGCTAAAAGGCATAAGATGCCTAGCACTAAAGAATCATTAAATATACATTAAACATTATTTCTTCTTATTCTTAGTCCATACAGTGTGGCAACAGTTATCATGTCTGTCCACAGCCTTCTGTTTCATGTACAGCCGATAATTTTTAATAACGATGTTTCTTCATGTCATGAAGTCAAATGTCTAGCATCTCTCTCTTCTCCCCCCTCTGCCTCTCATCCCTTTCAACTTTCCTGACATTCTTCAGCTTTCCCCTTCTCATGAATATGAACTATCTTCTTCTGAGGTAAGTAAACAGTTCTCTCAAGTTATGGTACAATTTAATGTCATGAAGTCACACTATCTAGCATTTTCTCCCTACCTCACCTCCCCACCAACTTTCCAGTTTTTGTGAGGTATCTCACCTGTCTCCTTCTCATGATCTGTCCAAAGAATATGGACTGTGTTCTCCTGATGCCAATAACCAATTCTCTTAAAAGTTACAACACAATATGACTGGAAAAGTCAACTTTCAGCTACACTAACCTGAAACTCTTTTTTCCGAGCCAGCTCTGCCCTATCAAAAAGGCTAGGAGCCTTGACATCTGTGCTAACTCCAAGAAGACAACTGCAACTGGTGAGGTACCCACGCAAACGGCTCTCATCCACAGAACAATACAGAGGTTCTGTCAACTAAAATCATAAATAATAATAATAACATAGAAAACAATTGACTGATATAAATATTTTCATGAGCTAAATTTCAATTCATAAGCTAAAATGTAGAACTTGCTGAGGACAAGAATCTCAGGAAACATTTATCTGAGGAAATATCTGCCATATTGTCTGCTGGTCTCTGGGTGGTGGATACATGTTCAGCCTTCTTTGACTTAAAATAATCAGCATGTCATGCAGATTAAAGATTCTTTGATAGCTGGAAATTGCAAAGAGCAGGTCATCCCTTTTGTTAAGTTAGTTGCATGTCTTATACAGGACGCTGCAGTAAACTCCAGCATTATTTTGAGCTGTTTATAATTTTGCCAGTGCTTTCTGAACAACCAATGCTCATACTATTGTATGAAAACCAGCAGGCAGTCTGCTTTCAAATCGTCCGGGGCTGTGTTTTAAATGCTGCATGCGGGATTGTGAACCATATTTGTAACCCCATTACCACAGCCACATGTCACTACAATGCCAAAATTAAAATAAAAAAACAAAAAAAAACACACCCACAAGGGAATATTTATGGTAACATATGAAGCGGGGTGGTCAGTTTTTTTCCTCGTCGTCTTTCCTTCATAGATAATTCCTGGAAAATTCATTAAACTGTATGATACTCATTTTGTTTAGGTTGGATCGATCCCAGAGTTGTACTGGCTGGAACACATAATCTTGGCTGTGCTGAGGATTGAACACAGACAAATGTCTTGGCAGCCAAGAGCACCAACCACCATGCCTCCTGTAGTTATATGTGAATGTTGGTAATATACACAGCGGGATCTTCGCAGGTGTTAAGGAGTTTGTGCACTGACCTCAGTTAGTGCTGGTATGATGTGATGGATGAGACTACAACACTAAATAAAGGTGTCTCAGTGCAACGAGGATAGCTGTTGCATGCCTGTGTTATTCTCTCATGTGCTCTTTCAGCTCTGCTTCATGTTTTATTCCACATTCCTCTCTCTCTGGGCATTGGGTTGAAGCCTGTTGACAATTCTTCTTTTCATCTTGTTCCTCTTGTACCTTGCAGTGACAAGGTGAAGAATAAACAGTGGGAGAGTGCCTGTTTAAGGGCTTCATACATCAAGATTACCATGGACTCATTATTCCCTGTGTCCATCGTTTACATGGTCGGTTTCTTCTTCTGGTTCCATCTCTTGTTGACAATGAACTACTTAAACCCAGTGGAAGAAACTGACAAACCTGGGCCCAATCTCAGCCAGTCCACATATGCTATGCTGAAACATGACCTGTAACATCCGAACATGTTCCTTCACAGGTGTGAAGCTTCACTTCTGGTCTTAAACCCCTGGCTGGGTTTGAAGAGGGAAATCAGAGTTTTACCACACCGTCCTTGTGTTGAAGGCACTTTGGTACCGGATCGGGAGAAAAGTGTCTATGCCATCCTCAGTCTGATAGATGCCAGCTCAGACAGCAGCAGCAACAACAACAACTAAAAACACACAAAACAAACACCATAAAAGCTCTATTCCACTTTACCTGACTATTCAGCTGCTTACAAACCCGAAATTTTTCAAAAGCTTTTCTGTAGTCACCTTTGAAAAAATACAGAGCTCCAAGATCAAAGCAGATCTGAAAGAATAAAAAAAACAAAAATTAAATGACGTAAATAGATACAGAAACAAGTCAGGCAGATCACCTACGAGCTGCAACCACATGTAGGATGTAAATAGCATTCTTACCATGACCCAGAAACTCTTAAGATGGAATTCTGTAGATGATGAGTTGACATGGAACAGCTCTGCGTTGCATAAAGTTGGTAAAAGTACCATGGAAGTTGTGGCCTTTGGAGTAAGAAGCTTTCACATATTTCAGTTAGTTGCACATCCTTTACAGGACATAGCAGTCAACCCCAGCATGTTTTGGCTGTTCATGATACTTGGGCAAGTTTACGTTCAGTAGTTTGCCATTGCTTTCCTATTTGAACAACAGGTATCCACACCATATCATAAAAAAACCAATGCTAGGGTGGCAAATTGCCAGCAGCTGTTTTTCGAACGCATGTGACATTACGAACTGTATACGTAACCCCTAGGCCGTGGAGCTGACATATTCTAGGCCTGGGTATAATGAAGGGATTGACCAATTTCCTGTAAAAGTTATAAAAAAAAGTAACAGACCTTTTCACACACACTTAGGCATGCTGAGTACATTGTGCTAGTTCCATATTTGTTTTAGACTGAATAGCACTCGATGGGCGATGGGTTATCTCTACTTTCCACGACATTTCCTGATCTCCATTTTAGGCTGTGTTGACCTGGTTACCCAGGCCTTTTTTAAACAATTCACCGTAACAGGGATTCGAACACATGATCATGGGGCAGGCAGGCAAGCACATTAGCCACAGCTCCCACACACAAATCAAAAGTCAGCATTTGCTGGATCTTTTCTCAAGACACAGGTGTTGTTGGAAATGAACAGGCAGACAGACTGAGGGGTGATTTGATGCATGATAAGGCAGATGTGGCGAAGGCCCTCTGTGAGCACATGAACAATGCAGAAGAACAGAAAGACTATCATGGTCTAGAGAGAATGCAGCAGCAAGGGGTTGTCAGGGGAAACAGAAATTTACAGTCGTCACTCAGAGGTAAAGCCAGACAGACATATAATCAGATTGCAACAGGCACCATTAGTACTGGAACTCTTTGCTGGCTGTTGAAAATGAGGACTGAGCGCTTATGGGATTGCTCTGAGTGCAATGATGTCGGTTCTTGACTCAACTCAACACATCAAAAGTCAAATTTTCTGTCTGATCAACAGTCAACATTTCTTTGACCTTATTGCAACAGACATTTCTGAGCTCAGATTTAGACATTTCAGCCACCTTTGATTCCACTCCATACAAATACAGCAATGCTATACTGTTTGGCAGTAGCAGGAAGTGGTCAAAATAAAGGACAAAGTAGTTGTGCACCCAATCAACTGGCACTGGAACTATGTTTCCAAACTCTTCAGCATTTTCTGAGTTAGGCAGAGAATACATAGGCATGCCCAGAGTGCTGTAATATCAGCACTGGATGACAAATTCTAACAAGTATATGGAATTCCAGTCCGGCACTTAACCTTTATAGCACATTTCACCTGGTGCATCATGCAGCATCTGGCCATTCCTGCTTATTCTGTATTGACATCCATACACCCCCCCCCCCCCCCAACAATAATAACAGATTAGTGATCCTACCTGAGATGTGATCTCTTCCGCTGACACATACGATGTATTATTCCACAACAGCTGAGGCTCTGATTCTTCTCCAGGCATAGCAAAGCACTCAGAAGTAGGCATGATAGCACTCCCTCGACCTGTCTCTAGAGCAAGTAGGCAGTTTTCCAGAAAGATCATGGAAGCAGGGAGCTCTTCTTTAAACTGAAAGCAATTATAAACAATAAACAAGTTATATGAAAAAATAAACTGTTTCTGATTAAACAGCCAAAATCAAATTATAAACATGCATGATGGCAAATATAAGGGGTTTCAATAAATAAAGGCACAGGGTCAGTTTATCTTTCTAATGTCTATCTCCAGCTGGATGATGTCCTTTTCCCTAATCTACACTTTCCATCAAGCCCAGGGGTGGTGGGGAGCATAAGCTACTGTCCAAGGTCAAATGTTTTTATTGCCTGCTTAGAGTAGCCTTGATGCTGTCTAACCATAATTTTCTTGGTCTTCCACTGGCTCTAGAGCCTGATCCCGTTTGTAAACTCTTATGGAAAGTTGATCAGCATTCTTACATGATGTCAAAATCAGTTCATTTGTTGTCTCATGATGAGATCAATTCATGCTGCTACACCTATCATATTTCTGATGTCTATATTCCATCCCCTGCCATCTCTAGCAACCATAGCAGCATGTTTAAAGCACCTAATCTTACAAGTGAAGCGTTTTCTCTGGTGGGATGTTGATAGAGACCAAACCTGACATTGACAGCAAATTATGAGAATGAAAATACTATTTATCATGTCTTGCTTGACTTCCACCACAATCTTCAGATGTTCGAGTAAAGACGACAGCTGATGAGTTACATCATCATCATCATGTGCCATGCTGATAAGCGTGAGTGATCATGTTTTGCCATCTCACGTGATCACCAAAGTCATGGATCAGCTCCGTGTTCCTGTCTCGATCATATCATGTGGCCAAGCCATTCAGACATTTACTTCTCTTCCTTCCCTTGTTCTTTCCCCCTCAATCTTGCCAGCTGTCACGAGGTTCTCCAATTTATTTCTTCACATAATGTACCCAAAAAATGTTGACTGTTTACGTCTAATTTCTCTAAGTAGTTTACGATTTTCATCTGTTCTTGTAGGACTTGCTCTGCGCTTTTTCTGTCCATGATATTCTTTGCATATTCCTCAGAAACCACATTTCCACTGCCATTAGATGTTTTTCAGCTTGTCTGTTCCTTGTCCAAGTCTGACATCCACACAAAAGTACAGGTTCTATGTAGCACTTCAACACTCTTTTTCTCGTTGCAATTGACATGTTTTTTTAATTGTTCAGTATAATTTCTACCTTGCAAAAAGCTACCTTCGCTATAGTGATTCTTGTTCTAATCTCTTCAAGGCATCTCCCATGAGATGTTATAACTGTACCAATTCAGTTGTATAAGAAAATTCTCATTTTCCGCACATTACATTGTGCTATTTCTTTCTTCCTAGTGGTGACCATAATCTGCAACTTCTTACTGACAATTTAATTCTAACTCTAGTTGTTCACTGTGTGCAACAACTACATCTACTAAATGTTGCAGATCCTGTTCATTGTCTGCAATCAATACTGTATCATCTGCACATCGAATGTTATTGATCTTATTTTCCCCAATGGTGATACATTACGATGTTTACTATTTGGCATTTAACTTCTATTTCTGTCAAATATTTGAGCCTCTGTAAAAGTGCTGCACAGACATTTTATATAAAGAACGTGAAGACCTAATTTGTTGCCTTACCGGGGCTTGGAAGCTGGGTCTCATAACCGACAAGCCATCATCCTAACTACTCTTCCATCCCTTTCTCAACAAAATTATACAAAGGCAAATTTCACACAAGGAAGAAAAACACACTGGTCGTACCTTCCTGATGATAGTATCTGTAGCCTGTGCCATCACAATGTTTGGATCTACCTGCCCAGGTCTGTGAGTAAAGTCATATTAAGATGAAACATAGGTTACAACAGTGAGAACATGGAAACAAATGGAATTTTATCACTAATTAATGGAATCACACAAAAACTTACAAAGGGACATGCTTATTAAAGTTAAAATCCTCATCCTTCAGGAGTCTGCTCTGGAGGAGACATCACTGTTCATGGCTCCACAATCCTTTGTGTTATCTGATATTATAGTTGCCTGCACTATCATAGTGCCCAGATGTGTATGCTTTCTACATATATCTTTCTATGTCTTTCCTACCTTGCATTTTCCCCACATAAGGCTGGTGTTTCCATTCCACCTCTTCTATTGATACACTCCATCAATTTGTTTTAGTGAGTCATGTATTATTGATTATTGCACATTTTCGATGTGTTTTAATGCATACTGTTTCTATTGTTATCTAAGATTATCTTCATAAGTGGTGTATGAATAAAATAATGTTTGAGAGCAGAGAGAAGAAGGACAGAATGGTGGATGGGTCTGCATGCTCAATTCTTAACTGTTTGAAAATAAAATTTCTTTGTTCGTTCTGTGTTTTCTTTCTGGTTTCAATCAGTGATCTTGTGATGCTTGCAGTTCTCAATAACTCAATGTTTATTTTCTTCTTCATGCAAAATATTCTCAACATTCTTCACACAAACCATAACTCCATTGTCTTCAATTTCTTCTTCGTATTAATGTGTGTATGTAGGTATGTATGTATGTGAGTGTCTGTGTACGTCTGCCTGCCTCATAACATAGTAATATGTATTGTTTATGTTCACAGCATTCATTTGACAATGTTTTATCTATGTGAACGTAACATGTACAACAGATAATTTATGTACGAAAGATGTAAAAAAGATGAGTGGTTGGAAGAGTCAAATGTAAGATGGGCCTGCGTGCCAAATTTATGCCCCTTTGAAAATAAAGTTTATTCGATCAGCATTTCATTTCTCATTGTCCAGCATTCGCATCCAATCATAAGAACAGGTCACAAAACTGTTAAGTACAGATTTTTAACTTGTACTGACACCTTGCCATCTTGACAGACGGTTGTTACATTATGCTGGGAAAAAAGGCACAAAACCTGGGCTGAATTGTAGAGACCATGCGTTGCCCATGCAGCATGATCCCTCTCTCGGCCTGCCTAGTTTACTCTTTAGGAGACACATATACATCTGAAACATGACAAGATACAGAAGCTGCCGGATCAGCAAAGCAATGCTTTATCTGTCCACCTGACTGAGCTTCAATTCTAGACCAGTTGCCGACCAAGGCTTAGGGCCTTGTCTGCCCTGCCATGACATTTAGTCTTTAGGTTGCATTTGCTCGCACCAGGATAAGGCTTGTGCCCTCCCAACTGGACTCGTCCGTCTAATGCCGTTGGCACAATGTAGGTTTTGGGTTTGGTGAGCGCCGCAACAGAAAGCAGGTAGTACCATCTAATGTTTTGCGGTAACTCAGTCATATCTGACTAAGACCTGACTATATTGAACACATACCCGGGAAGGTTAACCCGGTCAACAAATGCCCACAGAAGTCGGATGTGTCGGCCTAACGGCGCAAGAATGCAGCTCTGCTGTAAACAGGCACAATGCAATCATGTCCGAAAAAAAAAAAAAAACTCCGGATGAAAGCAGCAGAAGAAGAACACATACACAGGATCTAATAAATGTTTTATATGAACTAACACAGACAAAAGAACATCTCCTCTCTTATAGTCCTTGCTGTGTGGTGTTGGTGATTACGTCTGTCCACAGTCCTCTGTCTCATGTGCTGCCATCAATTTCGGATACTGATGTTTCTCCATGACACGATGTCAAACTGTCCAGCATTTTCTCTTCTGGTCTACCCCTGCCTGTCTTTCCCTCCAACTTCCTGTTGTGACAACATACTCCAGTTTTCCCCTTTTCATGACATGGCCAAATAATGTGGACAGTCTTTTTCTGATATAAGTAATCAGTTCTCTTTGTGAGTTAACTTCTTTTAAAATAGCTTCATTGCTCTTTCTATCCGCCCAGTGTTCTAATAATTAAACTATAAGAGAGCATCTCCACTTCCTCCCTGTAATGTCTCAATTGTCTGCTAATTGCCTATGATGTGCTTTTATAAATAAAGACTGGCTCAATATAGCTCAGAATAACTCTTTATCTTACCTTGATTGACAAAGATAACCTGCAAAGAATAATCTTCATTTTGTAAAATGCTGCCTTTACTTGGACTATTTTACATTTAACTTCCTTAATGCATCTTTCATCTGCACCCAAATAATTAACTATGTTGACTTGTTTCAGATTGGCTCTCTGCACTTTGATGTTGAACTCGGGCATACCATTTTTGTATGAACTTACGTGATCTGAACTAACACTGACAAAATAGCTTATGTAACATGAACTTACACAGGCACAAATGCTTGCTTGACAGGCTTGGTTGGGAAACTGTCACGAACAACACTACGGACACACCTGTATATGGGGGTAAACAAAACCTGTATATGGAGTTCAACAAAACCTGTATATGGGGGTAAACAAAACCTGTATATGGGGGTAAACAAAACCTGTATATGGGGGTAAACAAAACCTGTATATGGGGGTAAACAAAACCTGTATATGGGGGTAAACAAAACCTGTATATGGGGGTAAACAAAACCTGTATATGGGGGTAAACAAAACCTGTATATGGGGGTAAACAAAACCTGTATATGGGGGTAAACAAAACCTGTATATGGGGGTAAACAAAACCTGTATATGGGGGTAAACAAAACCTGTATATGGGGGTAAACAAACAGCAAACTTGCTCATCAGGTTTTTTTTTTGTCTTTATTTTACCTTCGCTTGTTTTGAACTCAAGCTTAGTCCACACACGTGTTGCTACTTCTAGTGCACTGGACTGATTTTTGTGTGTGGATTAGCTTTCCTTATTACCAGTGTCCCTCACCATCAGGCAAATCCACTCCAACTTCAGAAGTACTTGTAATTTACGTCCCCAAGTCAAGGACGAGAAGTCAACATTTTACTTTAGTCCAACTGACTGGCGTAGGGGTTGAACCTGCTACCTCAGCATCAACACACCGGATGTTTAAGAACGAGTGCTCTTACCCATTAGGCGATGCAAACTCCACTTGTTCATCTTAAAATCCCAACTAAGTAACCTATGAACCTACAAGTATACACCAAGGAATGAATATAACAAAAAGCATTAATTCTCAAGTGATCAAAGGTTCATTAGTAATTGATAGTCTTGTCCATTAAATATTGAACCAGCAGCCTGAAATAAGTAGCCCAAAAAATTTTTCTTCTTCAAATTTTCATTTTCTCTTCATTATTCTCGTGTTTGCATCTTTTTATTCTTCTCATCCCGTTGATGTCGGTTCCTAAATCAATCAATCAAGTTCTTATGCCTTAATGTAGTCACTGGAGGGTCTTCTCCGTGATTATATGTTGTGTTTTGTATATGTATTTGTTTGCTGATGAAGGCTCGCTGCCGCATTGTCCTGTATTTTTGATAATTCCCTTCTGTAAAGCTGTATTGCTGTGTGTTTGTTATTTTATATATTTTAGCTTTCCACAGCTTTACTGTAGTTTCACCAATTTTATTCAAGAAACAAATGAAATAGTAAAATTATTAGAGAAATATGACATAGACAATATAGATCTTTTGGGTCATGTTATAAGGAGAAATAAACTTGCAAATTTTGAGGTTACTAGTAAGATAGATAGGAGAAGAGTAACTGTTTGTCCATCAAGAATGATGATGATCATTCAGTTCATCCAGTGGGGTTGAAAGTATGGAGCCATGAGTTCTAAGATGGCTGGTAAGGCCTATTTTGGCTAAAAATGTTCTTTGACAATGTGGGGAAATAATGCTTGATGTTCCAGGAGGAGGATCTCCTGTGGTGGTTTTCTGTCCAACTTTGTTTTCACAGCTCTTGCAGTTCTGTTTGTGTCACAAGTGACTGCACCCTTGCGTAATGTTGTATGCCACAAATTTCGGTCTTTGGCAGCAATCTCCCAGTGTCGTGATGAATTCCAAAAGCTTTTAGTGAGATCTTCAGAGTGTCTTTAAAGCGTTTCCTCTGGCCGCCTTGGAAGCATTTACCACAACACAGCTCACCGTAAAAAATTCATTTAGGGAACCTGTGATCTGGCATGCGAGTCAAGTGACCAGCCCACATTAGTAGAGTGTGGATACTAGGCATGGCCGCTCTTTCTAGGACTTCAGTGTCTGGGATCTTGTCTTGCCATTTACTCTTCAATAGCTTCCTAAGGCAGACTGGAAGTCGTTTAATTTCCTAGCGTGTCGCTGGTAAACAGTCCAAGTTTCACAAGCATAGGAAAAGAATAATTGGGAGGTAAAGATATAGATACCTGAAAGGCTTGGCCTCATGGCATAACTTTAACAAGAACACAAACCTGATTCAAGACTCTGATGATAGTTTGAGATGGTAAACCATGGTTTCCCATGCTTATCAACACGGCACAAGATGATAATGATCTTACCATCGATGAAACAGATGAACTACAAAAAATCCCAGGTCTGAAAGACTTGAAACTTCCAGGTCAGGGTTGTGGATGTTGTCTATAACATTAGGAACACTAATCTGTAATAGCTGGATCAGCAACGCTTGAAGTATTGGGATTGGCACTCTGAAAGAAATTCAGGAAAAAGATTTACATTTGTCTGGTCAGATGGCAATAGCATTCATGTCTCTCCACAGATCTTGGTCTTTGGTGTTCTGGATCAACCCTACTGCTGAAAATTCCCCCATGCCGCCATCTCAGTCCATCGAGTATCATTTCTCTTGGTTTGCATCTTTTCCCACTAATCTTTCCAGTTGCCACAATGTTTTCCAATGCCTCTCTTCTAACCACATGACCAAAGAAAGCTGTTTGTCTCATTTGTACATAATGTTCTAGTTTCATTAGCCTCTTTCAGACAATCACTGTTAGTTACTCTGACAGTCCAGGGAATTCATAATATTCGTCCCAGGAACCACATCTCTGTTGCTTCCAAGTTCTTCCTAATTTGTTCATTAATGTTCGAAGATTCACCGCAATTGAGCAAAACAGCACTCTATTTCTTACATTCGATGATAATGACCTATTGCATAACATAATGGACAATATTTAGTAAAACAGTATTGCTTAATTACACAAGTAACTCGTCCATGTGTTACCTGGGCCCATGAGGGAAGAAAAAAATTGTAACACTGTAACCCATCATGCATGTCGTAAGAGGTGCCTAAGGAGAATTGGCAGGAGACTGGCTACAATTCTGTAGCTACAAAACCCAACCAACCATGAACAAGCCTAAACAAGGGCCTGCTGTGAGTTTGTGGGGTGGGGGGGGGGGGGGGCTATGCTAAACTGGGAGATGAAAGGCCAAAGAGAGAAGAAGAAGTACAAGGAACTGAAAATCACAATTATATGCTTCTCTAAAAAAATTTTTTACATATTAGAAAAGTTATCTACATGTGAATGTTTTCTGTCATTTTTCCTTTATCATTACCCCCTTCAACCTCTTAAGTGCAGGAGTCCATCCCAGCCTCGGATTAATAATCCTGTGACCAAATCAGTCCAATGAAAATGTACAACTGGTGGTGCATGAGTGGTTACACATGCGACCAAGAGAATTTTTGTCTACAGGAATCCAAGCACTTTACCGGAGCTGGAGGACTTCCACTGAACTCATTGGTGAATACATCAAATACGGTACATTTGTTATTTAATTTTCAGAATATATTCACACACACACAAAATATTTAAGAATATTGAAGCCCCCTCGTATATCAAACTAATAAATTTTATACAGTTGTTTTCTGAAGAAAGGAGCTGTGGCAGCATAGTAGTTTGAGCACTGGCCTGCCAAGTCGGTCAGAATTTTCCTAATTACATGTCTAACAAACAAACTCCTTCAATCTCAAGCAGAGGTCAGATTAAGTTTTCTGACCAGTACAGCTCTGGGGTCAACCCAACCTCAGTGGAGGATAAACCCTATGGACCACTGAGTGAACTGAAACAAGACAGTGAAGTTTATACAAGAGACAACACTGCAGATATAGACACATTTCACGACAACAAAAGAAAAAGAACCAAGCCTCACAAAAATGGGTGCCACACAATTGTCATGGAAGTTAAGATGACAAGAAAGGAAACTGGCTACCCCACCTATTATGCACAGCCTAGAATATGTAAAGGCCTAAAATGTCACAAGCTAATGGTAGCATCTGCAATTGGACTAAGCTGCATTCTTTATATGTAACAAACAAGGACAAGAAGATAATATCAAAACCACAAAGCTCCCCCCATGACCATCTGAGTATAAATTAATAATACACACCCTTTTACCAATGCAGCAAGGTTCCATCGGAGGTAACAGCCCACTTTCACAGCGAGCAGACGCAAAGCTTTTACTTTTTTTGTAGGTTCTATTGGCTTAGGTTCTGTGGAAACAGGGCAGCATACACATAAAAACCTAACTACCGATATGAATCTCTGCAGCATCGTAGTTAGTGTCTGACAAACATATCCACCTTTCTTCCCTTGCCTAACAAACAAATCCACCAATCACTCCAAGTCCGACAAACAAATGAACCTTTCACTCATTGTCCAGCAAACAAATCCACCATACACTCCATGTTTGACAAACATATCCACCTTTCTCCCTATATCCAACAAATGTACTCTCCCCACTCAATGTCTAAGAAACACTCATTCCCACATTATGTCTGCCAAACATACCCCCCCCCCCCCCCCCCCCCCCCGACAACATATTCTACAGACATACCTTCTTCCACTTTATTCAAAGGTATGGACACAGCCCCTGGCAGTCCCTGGGCTTTCTTCTCATTGGCAGACTGAATGACTGCGGCCATCTCCACCTCCGCTTGCTGAAGGAACTGTATAATCAACTGGCAAGGAGTTGGATCTGTGAAGAACAATATTTTGTGTGGCCAAATTTGTTCACTACTAACACAACCAACACTACTTCAATTCTGACCAACTCACTGTGCTGTCTTCGAAGACGTCATGTCTCGCAAACTTATACTGTGGTGTTCAAAGGCATCACATAGAACAAACTCAAACGCTGTGTTCAAAGACATCACTTTGATAAACTCATATGCTGTGCTCAAAGACATCACTTTGATAAACTCATATGCTGTGCTCAAAGACATCACTTTGATAAACTCATATGCTGTGCTCAAAGACATCACTTTGATAAACTCATATGCTGTGCTCAAAGACATCACTTTGATAAACTCATATGCTGTGCTAAAAGACATCACTTTGATAAACTCATATGCTGTGCTCAAAGACATTACTTTGATAAACTCATATGCTGTGCTCAAAGACATCACTTTGATAAACTCATATGCTGTGTTCAAAGACATCACATTTGATTAACTAAGTATGCCATATTCAAAGACACCACATCAAACAAACTGTTATGCTGTGTTTAAAGACATTACTTCTGATAAACTCATTATGTTGTTGTTGCCAGGTTGGTAATGTAAAAGAAAGAACACATTTTCCCGTAGCACTTTCCATCTGTGTCTGTGATGTGATAGCGCAATCCCATTTTGTAGGCCTAGAGGAAAAAAAATGGAAGAAGCGGCCAGTCGTTCCCTCACTGTGACAAGCTACAAACCCAGGTGTCGACCCCCACCATCCAACAGTGTTCATGATATTAACAGTGGAGTTGCCTGCCCAGCTGGTAATATACATCATCTTTATGATGGCGTGGATGCTCTGATTTCCACTTGGTTTTAAAACTGCTTCTTCTTCTTCTTCTGCGTTCATCCTGAGTTTTTTTTTCAGACGGATTGCGTTGTGCCTGTTTACAGCAGAGCTGCATTCTTGCGCCGTTAGGCCAACACATCCGACTTTGACCGGGTTAACCTTCCCGGGAAACTGCTTCTTATAAATCTCTTGACCTCGTGAAAGCTTATGTGTATATCAGGGTGAGGTAGTCGTACACTACGTTAGCTTTCTCTATTACCAGTATCCCTCACCATCACGCGAACCCACTACAACTTCAGATGTACATGTAATTTACATCCCTAAAGTCAAGGACAAGAAGTCAACATTTTAGTCCAACTGGCCGGTGTAGCGGTTGAACCCCCCACCTCAGCAGCAGCACACGGGATGTTTAAGAACGAGCGCTGTTATCCTTTCGGAAATGCTTCCCTCAGCGTTATCTGAGTGTGATTTGTTTTTCTTAGCTCAGTGTTAAAAATGCTGGCACCTGAGGAAAAGAGGCTGGCCACTGAGTCATGTTTAGATTTTTCTACCCCAGTTTAAGATGATCATCTAGTATATGCACTTGGGCACCAAAAGGGTGAAGAGATTAATGACTGTGTGAGATAGTGAACCGTGACCACCCACACTTACTGGCACGCACAAGATGATGATGAGGTTTGCATACCACGAGAAAACATCACGAAAAGAAGCAATAAAGTGTTACCTGGATTCTCTTGACCGAGATGCTCCTTCAGCAGTTTCTCATTCAAAATGAACTCATACCAAGCAATGCTTGGTAATGATATCGGGGTCATGGCCTGGCCTTTGGGAATATGTACTTCTGTCATGGTTGCTAATGTCGTGAGTATGACCTGGTTTATATCTCAGGATGCTATATCATCATCCAACTTGTTAACTATAAAAGATAATAAATGATTATCATATTTAGGATAATGTACAGTGCATGATAATTTTATAAATAATTCTTCCATTCATTAGATAAGTCAGTTTGAAGACTGGTGTTGAAGTCATCTGATCATGTCCCACCAATGTCTATTATTCACATAATTTCTCATCAGCAACTGGTACCATTATATTGGGAGCTCTTAGCTGGCTGTTTAAGGTGACAGAGCATGTTTGAGAATGGTCCGAGTTCTGTGATGTTGATTCCTGACTGAACTCAACTCCTCAGGTCAGCACAATTCTGTACCCCAATGTCCTTGCACTCTTGTGTGATGTAGTTTTATACTGGAGATTGTGTTTATCTTTTGCGCCAGATCTTAGCTCCAGGATTTTCAGTAATTTGTGCATGTCTCTTATTGTGACCAAGCCATACCTTATCTCATGCCTTCTAACTCAAAGTGCTCTGTTCAGTGTCTGAGGTGAGAATGCTCAAGCCATGGTATCCACTCACTCTGCCACTCTTGAGTCCCTCGTGACTCCAAAATCTTGTGCAACACCATACAACATTGGTTTAATGAATACTTCCCTCATCTCATCTCCAAGTCACACAACTTAGGGCCTTCACAAGTATGGTGCTCAAGAGCTGTCTATTTTCTTCACTATATTAAGAATTTGTTCATCTCTTTTCTGTCCAGCTTACTCTGTACATCCTGCAATAACACCACATCTCAAAAGTTTCTAAATTATTTTCATCCCTTTTGTTTGGCAAACCAAATGTAAGCATTCTGGGCTAGAAATGTGTAGTGATTGTTTTTGTAATTCAATACAGGTGTTGCTTGATGTTTGGGATGTTTAATTTTCTCGACATACCAGCAATCCTGGTTTCATCATTTCAGTCTCACATCAAGTATCATCTGTAATTATCTGGCCTAGTTAGGGAAGCGTACATACTTGTTTAACGTTCCTTCCCTCAATGTCAGTATTGTGACTTAAAGTGAATTATGTCACCATAATTTGTTGTATTGTTTCACCAAGCATGTGACTCAGTATATCTGACTTCAACAAGCAGTTTTTCAGATTTGTTTTCCCTAGAATATGACTGTCCCCAGTCTACCTACGAGGCAGCAGGTTTGAGTCCTCTATTCATCTTGTTCCTATTCCTTGACCTGTCTCACCCTAAAACTAGCTGAGCTACTACCGGCTTAGCTCTTGAGGTCATTAGAACATGCAAACCCCACTACCACTGTAAGGTGAGACCCAAAAGAGTTGTACATTTAATATATTTTGTCATGAGTTTCTTGAGCAACTACCACCAACCTGGTCTTACTAGCATTTATCTCAATGGATGTGAGGCTGTATCATCATGGCAATAGAAACAGAGCACTAGAGATCTCTTGCAGCCAACAAGATTATTTTAAAATAAATAAATAAATAATGCGAGTCTCCGTGGTGAAGTGGTCAAGCCGTTTGACTCGGGCTCTGAAGGTTGTGGGTTCGATTCCGGGCTGCGTCCTTCGGTTCATGAGTGAAATTTTTCTGAGACTCCTGTGGGTCATTGCTAGAGCTTTGTGTGACGCTTTCCGCGCTGCCGAAAGAGACCGAGCCATATGGGATAAAAACCCGCTGCAATGAAGTCAACCCTGTCGACTTTTAAGCGACTTTAAAAAATAAAAAAATAAATAACAAAATAAAGAAAATTCCAAAATCTGTTACAAGCAATACTTGATATTACTTGGAGAGACGTGTAATAAGAGAACAGTCTAAACAGGTCACTGTAAGCTTCCAAGTTTGAAACATTCCACAAGGAAACTAACCCCTCTGTAAATGTTTTCAGTCAGCCATAAATTACAATTGAATACATTGTTTTATGAAAGCAAATTTCAGATAAGTAGATAAAATGTTACAAGTCTCTTGCAAGACGTGATAAACCCCCGGTTGATTATTTAAGCATTTTACGTTCAGTTTCAGTAGTTTATCATTGATTTCTTAACATACAGTACACATTATATTGAAATAAACTAACGGCAACGCTTCGTTGTGTTTGTGTTCCATAAACACAAACCTCTATCTATGGAACATGAACACAACGAAGCGTTGCCGTTTCTAGATATCCTAATGAGACGTAGAGCAGACGGCACAATTCAAAGATCAGTGTACTGTAAAGAAACATGGACTGGCCAATATTTAAATTTTCAGAGCTTCACACCTGTCCAGTAAAAATGGGGCCTAGTACGGACCCTGCTTGACCGTGCTAGGAAGGTATGCACCCAGGACACACTGACAGAAGAATTTGAAACTCTGAAGAATGCCTTAAACCTGAATGGGTACTCCACAGGATTTATAAAGCGCCACTGCCAGCAGCCCAAACCTAAACCAGAAGAAACTAGTCCCTAAACTCAAGGTTTTCATCCAGTTAACCTTCCGAGGAGATGATGTAATGCAACGTTTGCAGGACAGGCTCATCACAGCAGTCGGGCGAACATTTTGCGCTGCAACTCCGGTTATCAGGTACATAACCACACCGATCCCCATCCCAGCAGTTAAAGAATCTGTAGCTTTGTATACTAAATCGAATTGTATTTACCAATTTACATGCAGGTGTGAGGCCATCTACATAGGTAGACCAGAGCGACAGTTACATAACAGGGTATTGGAACACATTCAGAACTGGGTGGACAAGATACTACACACAGAAGATGGTAGCCTAGGCAGGCCGACACCCCGGAACAGTCTTGCTTCATCGGTCGCAAGACACGTGCTCGAGCGTGGTCATGTGGCTGAAAGAGACTGCCTTCCGTGTGTTGTTCAACACACACAATAGTCGGTTGTTAAGGTTTGCTGAAGCCATAGTGATTAGATCAACCTGCGTAAGCCGGCCTTGTGCAAGCAGAAAGACATGTTAGTCAGTTTAAAATTACTGTGGTAGAAAATCAACATTACTGTGTGAATGTGAATATGTGTATGTATATTTCAGACTGAAGGCTTTATCTAGTTATAGCGTGAACCGTATACTGTAAACAGACTTCTACCGGAAACCATTTTTTCCGCGCTTGCGCAGAAGGGTTTCGCCGTGTCAACGAGTCATTGTCGATTATAGGTGGTTCTGGTGTTTTTGATTGGATACCTTCAAATAACACATAACAACCACGGGCGCCATCTTGGCTTCATGACCAAAGGTCAGTCTGCCATTTTGAACTCGCAGAATGTGGGTAAGTCTCCCTTCAGTCTTTGAAAAATTGAATTTCTTGTGATATAAGTTAGTAATTGTCTATTTTAAGCTTGATGTATTAATAGTATAATGTTTTCATATGGATTTTCGTATTCTGCATGCAAT
Source organism: Cepaea nemoralis (assembly GCA_014155875.1). Taxonomy (NCBI): domain Eukaryota; kingdom Metazoa; phylum Mollusca; class Gastropoda; order Stylommatophora; family Helicidae; genus Cepaea; species Cepaea nemoralis. The sequence continues at coordinate 130,496 of JACEFZ010006135.1, read as the reverse complement.
TTTACATATATTTGGTGATTTTCATCGCTCAAAACGCTTACAAAGTGGTTCAAAACATTGTTTTTCGGGAACATTTTTTTGCCATTGAAAATCAATGGGCTGAATGGCGGCACTGCTGCACACACATATATCGGTTATTTTAAGCTTGATGTATTAATAGTATAATGTTTTCACATGGATTTTCGTATTCTGCATGCAATTTTACATTTATTTGGTGAGTTTCATCACTCAAGATGCTTACGAAGTGGTTCAAAACATTATTTTTTTGCCAACATTTTTTTGCCATTGAAAATCAATGGGCTGAATGGCGGCACTGCTGCACACACATATATCGGTTATTTTAAGCTTGATGTATTAATAGTATAATGTTTTCACATGGATTTTCGTATTCTGCATGCAATTTTACATTTATTTGGTGATTTTCATCACTCAAGACTGCTTACAAAGTGGTTCAAAACATTGTTTTTTCGGGAACATTTTTTTGCCATTGAAAATCAATGGGCTGAATGGCGGCACTGCTGCACACACATATATCGGTTATTTTAAGCTTGATGTATTAATAGTATAATGTTTTCACATGGATTTTCGTATTCTGCATGCAATTTTACATTTATTTGGTGAGTTTCATCACTCAAGATGCTTACGAAGTGGTTCAAAACATTATTTTTTTGCCAACATTTTTTTGCCATTGAAAATCAATGGGCTGAATGGCGGCACTGCTGCACACACATATATCGGTTATTTTAAGCTTGATGTATTAATAGTATAATGTTTTCACATGGATTTTCGTATTCTGCATGCAATTTTACATTTATTTGGTGAGTTTCATCACTCAAGATGCTTACGAAGTGGTTCAAAACATTATTTTTTTGCCAACAGGTTTTTGCCATTGAAAATCAATGGGCGGCACTGCGTTGTCTACCTCTTGCTCGCATGCCCTCAACCTTGCCCTCCAGTATGGTTTTTTTAAGAGTATCATGTCTTTTAACAATAACATGGCCGAAATATTTCACTTGCCTCCTCTTTATTTCTATGTAGCATCTCAACACTCTTTTTCTCGTTTCAATTGACATCTTTTTATTGGTCAGTATGTACTTCATCTTGCTAAAGGCTACTTTTGCCATGGCGATTCTTGTTCTAATCTCTTCAAGGCATCTCCCATCAGATATTACTGTTCCGAGATAATTGTACCTATTCACTTGTTGAAGAATATTCCCAATTACTTTTACGTACATTTATTTTATATTCAGAATTGTAATAAAGAAGGACTGCTGATGATCTCAGATCCCATCTGTCTGTGTTCCAAGAAGGATACCCTATTCTGAAAGGGTACATAGCTCGGCTGCCTTAATGCAGAGAGCTCCAATTGCTACGCTTGGCTTCAAGAGTATAAGAGGTGCAGCAAGAAACTGTGAGTACAACTGTGGTCGATCATGCTGTCTTTCTGTATTTCTTTCTGCAAATCTTTTTCATATCGTGGCCAGTCTTCTTCTTCTTCTTCTCGCGGCCATTTTTATATGCTAATTAGATAACGTTGCATACTATCTAAACAGGAATTAACCCATTATGTGCGTAGCATCATTCCGCATAATACAATATATTACGTGCCAGGGTTTAAACATAATATAAAGAATGCACTTGGTAATTAATTAATATAATAACTAATTGGCGGCCATTTTTATATGCTAATTAGATAACGTTGCATACTATCTAAACAGGAATTAACCCATTATGTGCGTAGCATCATTCCGCATAATACAATATATTACGTGCCAGGGTTTAAACATAATATAAAGAATGCACTTGGTAATTAATTAATATAATAACTAATTGGTGGCCATTTTTATATGCTAATTAGATAATGTTACATCATATGTAAAAATAGATGACATGAGCGGTTAGGCTTCGCTACACCGATCGCAATGATGTATGGTTGCTAGGATGTTCGTGTATGGTTGCTAGGATGTTCGTTTAAAAATAAACAAACTACTCTAGTTTTGATAACTTCTGCTATGACCTTGGTTCGGACACGAAAAAAAGATGTGCAGAAGAGATCTTTTGTGTCAATTTCTGCGTTAATGATCTCGACACTCAAAGTTGCATATCTTCGCTTCTAATTGACATACATGCATCATCTTGGTACCATTAGATTCGGTTTCTCAAGGCCTATCTTTTGGTGGTGGTCCCATTAGAAAATACTCAAATTTAAAAATCTGATGGTTCACCCTACAGTTATTTCACTCAACTGTATGTTGTGTGATTTCTGCAGTATGTACCTGACGAGATGCAGCGAAATATGCCAGGCAATAAATCGTGCAATCTATTCTTTGTGTCTTCGTTATTCAAATTCACTACGGGAAAACATTTCATTGTTTTGTATTTTAATTTTATTTTTAGTTTCTTCTAATTTCTTTTGCAAAGGTTTAGTTTGCGATGTTAAATTTAATTGTTATCTTTCGCGATATTCGGCAACAGGTAATTTAATCATTTATCTTATATAATATTACCCAATTTGCTGCATTATAACGTATTAACCCACCGAAGCGTGACCAGATACTAATCACACCAATGATTCTGTTGTCAAATTACATCAAGAAAAGAAACAACATTGAACATACAAACAACGCCGCTACTTCAACTACTTGCAGTCGGCAGCTGGTCACCAAAAGTAAAACTCCCCGACATGAGAGCTACAGGAAGTTGTATGAAAACTACAACCGACCGTTAGACAGTTTCCGTTTCTGATACAAAACAATCTATCTTGTGCTTATGTCCAGTAGTTTAATACATTTAATTTATTCACATTTCATGTGTTTATTGTATGCCACTTATAGGACGTTGTTTATTCTATTGTTTAGTACTTGGTAGGAATATATTTCGCAACAACATTATTAGTGAAACTTTTAGTGAAAAATTCGCCATTCAAAACACGGCCACGGGACACATGGTTACGCCCGAACGGTAGCTTGACGAATCATTTATTTCTTAAGTAATATACTTATCGAATTAGGAAGTAAACAGATTTGGAACTTTTGAAACCCTGCTAGTAGGCGGGGCTGAATTACAAGAGTAGTCTCAAGTAGATATATTTTATCTACTTAGTGAACTCAAGATGTCGAGTTTGGTTGAAGCAGATTTGCCAGAAGCACTGGCAGTTTTACGGGATATTAAGAAGTCCAGCGGGGAGTGTCTTCAGCATCTACGGTCGCTGTTAACCAAGATCAAAGAAAGACCATCGACTGTCCAGACCCAGGTGAGACAACACGTTTCAATATAGAAATAAGTAACAGATTAAAAATAAAAACATTGTTCCAAACCAAGTTGCGAATAAACGAAGTCTCTATTCCCAACCAAGAGTAGATACAAACAAGCTGTGGGAAATCCATAAACAATATGGAGTGAGTACACATCTAACAAACCAATGTAGAAGCTTATACAATTAAGCAGCCATGTGCGGGGGAGTGCCCAAGTCTGCCCCTGTCTGAAGTTGTGGGTTTACCTGATGGTGAGGGACAATGGTAATAGGAAAAATAATCCACATGCAAATATCAGTCCAGTGCACTCTCTAGTAGTGGCAGCTATTAGTATTAGTAGTAGAACGTATATTGGCTACGCTTGCATTCAAAATGAACGAACAACAAATTCAGATATGAATTCAGAAACCTCTGATGATATATTTGATATTTCCGTGAATTAATCCTGACACTGTGATGTATGGATGTGAGAGTTGGAAATCAACGGTAGCTTTAGATTTAAAAAAATTAGAAAATTTTGAGAACAAATGTCTTAGAAGAATTCTAAACCTTCACTGGACAGATTTCAGAACCAATACACAAATAAGACAAGAGACTAAGAAAGATATTGTATCCAGTTTTATAAGAAAACGCCGTTGGAACTACATCAGCCATGGACAAGACAAGACTCCCCAACCAAGCCCTCTTATGGTCACCAGTAGGGAAAAGAAAATGGGGAAGACCAAGAGAAACCCTGTGTAGAACCATCATCAGAGAAGGCTCATTCAACGGACAAGTGAACATCCAGGATCTACAACAGGTAGCAGCGAACCGCCAGACATGGAGAGCCATGACTTCTGCCCTATGCCCCGCCTTAGGCTCAAGAGGAAAGACTAACTAATTAACTGTGACGTATGGCTTGGTTTGGCAAATCAACAGAATGTGTTTTGTTCGGAATGTTGTAATTTCGGGCATGTTTACGTTCAGTAGTTTGCCATTTCTTTCTGAACTACCGGCACTCATACCTCTATGAAAACCAACGCAAGGCGGTCTGCTTCCAAATCGCCGCAGCTAGGTTTTGAATGCGGTAATAATATATTAATAAATGCATTCATAATCACTTCACTACAGACCCGGCGACTATTCATGTTTGTTTCAGAAGGTACAGTTAGTTGGATGTCTTTTACATAACATCAAAATCAACCACGGCATTTATTCCAGAAGTTGCTGTTGTTGTTGTCTTCCACTTATGCCATTAGGTGTGGTGGAGAAGGTTCATTGAAGCTCTAGCGCCTTTCCTCCAGTTTCCTACCGGTTTACCGGCTAAATAATTACTATCAGTTACCAGTAAGTTAGCTAATTTTGTCAAAATGCCGAATAACTGTCTTTGTACATAGTTATCTTGTCGCTTTCACTTAATTAATTTCTGAACAATAAAAAAATAAAAATTTCGCCGGCTGAGATACTCACCGCTTTGCTACTAGGGACACGATGAAAGCTTAACACAAATGTATAATATAGTCAAACACATGTCCCGATGACATCACGTATGTCACATGACTAGCCTTTGGTTGTGAATAGAGACTTTGTTTATTCGCAACTTGGTTGTGAATAGACACATCGTTATTTTAATGTATTGTATTGAACACAGTATTGTAATTGTACACATTGGAGATGTACTCTTCTACAGTCACTTTGACGAATTCTGTCGTACTCATTTTCCCACTCCAGCAGCTGTATCTAGAAGGTGTATCTCCATGCCCGACCTATCAAAAATGGTTGTTTGTGTGTCTCCATGCCCAAACTAAAAAATGTCCTGTTGTGTCAGTGTATTTCCATACCCGAACTGTCAAAAATTGCCTGTTGTATGTTCCCTCTGAGCCACAGTAGTGCCTGGACCCTGCTGACTCTGTGGTTGTGGGTTTAAATCTGCGCTGGGGTGTATTTTCTAAATCCACCTGGGCTTGCTTACAGTGAGAACCAGGAGATGTCTTAGGATGTAAAGTCAGCGTGATACTGACCACATCATGAACCGAGTGTAGGCTTTGCTTGTCCAAGCCTTCAACTGTCCCATCTACCTGCAAGACAGCAGGTCTGCATCTTTCTTTGTCTGGTTCCTATCCTTTTACCTGTCTGACATGGGAGACCCTACCAGTAACTGTGCTATGGTTTGCATAGCATATATAGCTCTTGGGGTCAGTAGAACACATAAGTCCCTCTGCTCTTCAACATTGAAACAAATCAGAGGAGAAATCCCTAAATAACCTTTGGTGGAATTACTTTTACTTTACTGTCTTTAAACATTTACCACAGTAATCATCTAAATTATGGTTAATGCACAGGATATCATTATTTCTTCATCATATGTTCTACAGGGCATGAGTTTCTTGGATGTGAAGAACCAGCTTATGGCCAGCTACATGGCAAATCTTGGGCTGTTGATGGACAAAAAGACCAGTGGGTTGGCAGTCAAAGATGACCCAAGTATTGACAGACTGGTAGAGATTCGTACTGTAAGTTCAAGTTTAGGAATGTTGTGTTCATGATGAATTCATGATTCTTCTGTTTCAAGGGCCTGGTATAGAACAGACATTGGCCAGTTTGATCCTCCACTCCTTTTCTTTGTCATATGATGTTGTAATGAAGTATACGTTTACTTTATTTGTTGCTCAGCTGTTTAAGGTTTCCACATAATGCTTTCTCATTCTGTATATGCTTCTCTAGACTAATATTTTCTGGCATATGACTAATTTCTTTATTCCATCTTCTTTTTGGTATGTCCATAAATTTTATGATCAGATGAGGCTGCGAATATACAGAAAAAAAATAGCTCCTTTTTGAAAGGTATGCTTGGAGGAAGGGTGCTGGATAAGTGAGGAACAGAAAAACTATTGCATGTAGGTCGGTAGCATCAAGCGATAGCCTTTAAAAAGCCTGGCTGAGTGCACTATGAAAATGCAGGAGGGAGGGTATTGGAGACTCACTAGCCCGGTCAACAAATGCCCGCAGAAGTCGGATGTGTCGGCCTAACGGCGCAAGAACGCAGCTCTGCTGTAAACAGGCGCAACGCAGTCACATCCGGAAAAAAAAACGGATGAACGCAGAAGAAGAAGAGACTCGCAACAGTCAACCTTTAGAGAAGAGATAGCACTGCATGGTGGTGAATTAGATCAGTCAGAAGCACTGTTAGTATGTGAGTTACTCTTTTGCTGGAGGCATTAGATCAATCAGTGGCACTGTTTGTACGTGTGTTACTCTTTTGCTGGAGGAATTCAATCAGTCATTGGCACTGTTTGTACGTGTGTTACTCTTTTGCTTTGGAACCGTTGCAAAATAGTGGATTACTAAAGCAGCTGATTTGCCCATGTGTTACTGGGCGCTCTTATTTCTTGGCTGTATATGATTGTATGGTTGATCCACCCTTATACAATGAATACTAGAGATTTCCCTGTATAGGAAGAAATGTTGGTGTAAGTGTAATGGTCACCATACCTCATGTTTCGTGATCTTATAACATCCAACGACACAATGGCATTATGACTGTTTATGTAACACAATATGCTATGTATGTCTTTTTTAAAGTATATATTTAATAGTTAAAATTATGCTATGTTTGTATATGTAATGCAGTACATATATTTATGAGATAAAATTATGCTATGCATGTCTGTTGTCAAGGACATATATTTATCAGATAAAATTGTTTTGTGCTTGTTTATGTGACAGACATTTTAATTCAGGGTTTGTGGGCCAAACCACAAGATGTTTGTCTATATGATGAAGCAATATGTTTATGAGAATCTATTTTACCCCACAGGTGTTGGAGAAAATGCGACCAATTGAACATAAGCTGAAATACCAGATCAACAAAGTTGTGACAGCGTACAAAGAGGGAATACATGGTAATGGCATGATTAGATCTGATGGTAGCTAGGTCTTCTGACTTTCCTGGATGAAGTTTATGTGGGAATTGTGGGATATGAAGTCAGTGGGTTATAACACACTGCATTTAATATTAACGTAAACTGGTAGATTCTCATGTGTTTGATTCTTCTATTTTATGATGAGAGGCCTGTATGGTTGCGAGGCTCTTCCCTACACCTGTTGGCAGGACTTCTCATTCAGAGAAAAATAACAAACTGCTGAATGTAATGTTGGCTAGTACACCCAACTGAAGTTGGGGTTGATTGCAACATCCTGCAAATGGCATGCAACATTTTATGATTTATTTTTTTTGGGGGGGGGGGGGGGTATTGAGAACTTGTGAACAGAAATATGTTTTGTAAGATTTATTCCTGGTTAAGTGATTGTTTGTTTTGTGTTTTGTGACTGTTTTACATTTGTTATATTATTTTCCTGTTTTTGATCATTATTTTGACCCATTTTCTGTCTCACAGATCCAAATGACCCTCGCAAGTTCAAAGCAAATTTTGGAGCATTTGCAAATGTGGTAAGCTTCGATACATGTAAAATTATCAATATCATATAGTGTTCAGCTTTTGTAGCAATAGTCAGCTTTTTTAACTAGAATTTGTTCAATACATTATTGCCCTGTGAACATTTCTTTAGTGTCTTGAATGTGTTATGATGTCTATCTCAGGCTTAGTGAGAAAAAGTTCAGTCTCAGATACAATTGGGAATTGTTTGTTGCTGAATACATCATTGACAGTTCATTTTCTCTTCCTGACTTTTGCTATAATTTAACTCCCTTTTATGAACTTCGATTAGCATTTTGCTCCACTTCAAAGTTTCTGCCTCTATATAATAGTACCCTTGTTCTTTTGCTTATTTGTGTTAACTGGTTGCTTCACTTTCAGCCAGCCAAAAACTCATCCGACGAAGAAGATTCTGCCAACAAGGAGAAGACGAAGGATAAGCCCAAGACTTATGTTGTACCCAAGTTGACTCCAGTATATTACTGTAAGTGAAAATATCAATTGACATGTTGCACCAAAGTTGACTCCAGTTTATTTCTATCAGTGGAAATATTAATTGACATATTTTGATTCATCCCAAAAAGTGCTGAAGTAAAATAAACCTTATTGCTGGACAGTGGTATTATTTTTTTTTTTTTAAATTTTTTCATATCCTTTACAGGACATCGCTGTCAACACCAGCATCTTTCAGCTGTATGTTGATCTCTTGGCAAGATTACGCTCAGTAGTTTGCCATTGCTTTCTGAGCGTCCGGCTCACGTGCCCCGTAAGTTACTGATGCGATTCGAACCACTGCTGATTCTCACCGTCATCACGTTACCGGCGAAAGTATACGAGATTGCGGAGAAAAGTCATAACCTCTAAGCCATGAAGCCTGCGGTATTATGTATAACTTTCTTAAATACCACATTTATGTGGTGTAGTAGTGTGCACTGATTGTTCTGTGCATTGTGGAGAACAATCTGGTTGCGGACCCTCGCATAGAGTCAGGGGTTGGGTCATTGCTGAGCAGAATGGAGTTTGTAGGGCTACAACGACATGTATAGACGTTGGTGGCCTAGGGGTGGCTAATTAGTGTTGATGTTGCCATAGCAACCATGATCTAATTCTCAATCCGTACTGTGTAAAGTCCAATTAGATATAGCATGAGCGGGTAGCAGGCACAGACACTTCTCTCTTACAGGGACTGACATAGATCTGCTGCCTAGATCCAATTAGACAGATTTGGCATGAATGGGAACCAGGTACAGACACTTCTCTCACAAGGACTAGCATGGATTGGCTATATAGGTCATGCCGGGGGTGAGGCAGCGAGCAAGCAGGTGTGTTGGCTTCAGGTGTGTCAGTGTTTGGAACACGTATGGTGGACAAGGGAGATTAAAGGAAACAAGAATTCTATTGGAGGGACCTGAAGGAGGTAGCAGAAGATGAGAGCTTTTGTCTTCAGGTGGTTGAAGGCCTATGCTCTAATGGAATATGGAAGGCGGAGGAAGGAAAAATGAACTGTCTGATAGATGATTAATGCAATACTTATTTGTTTATTAGTTGGTGTATATATTTATATATAATACTAGCTGACCCTGCCCGGCTTCACCCAGGCCCTGGAGGGGATCTATCTATCTATCAGTCTGTCTGTCTGCTTGTTTGTCTGGCTGACCCGGCCCGGCTTCACCCAGTCCCTGGTGGGGAGCATCTCATTTAATTAATATAAGTAGTCATATAAGCTCTCCCGTTCCCGACTATCTGTCTGTCTGACCCGGCTTCACCCAGTCCCTGGTGGGGAGCATCTCATTTTATTCATATACGTAGTCATATAAGCTCTCCCGTTCCCGACTATCTGTTTGTCTGTCTATCTGTCTGTCCCGGCCCGGCTTCACCCAGTCCCTGGTGGGGAGCATGTCATTTAATTCATTCATATAAGTAGTCAAATAAGCTTCCGTTCCCGACTATCTGTCTTTCTATCTGACCCGGCGTGGTTTCCCCCAGCTCCTGGCGCACAGTAACTTAAAAGAATGTCCTTCCACACACCATTCATTATTTTTAATGAAAACTGTTTTTAATCACCGACATGACAGTTGATAAGTTTTGTAAGCAGAAAAAGATGGGTTAAAATGTTATGCATAATGCATTATTTTTATGCAAACTGTAAAAATACCTTAAAGATTATATCATTATTTAATATAACTCATATGCCTAAAAATAACTATAGACAAAGAGTTTAACAATAAAGCAGGTAAGTCCAACAATATGACTATAAAGTATATAGAAATGTTATTAAAAGTTATGCCCCTTGAAATAACTTTTCTAGAGTGAAGTCCCCCTGCTATATAGACATTATATTATGAAAATGGAAAAGTAAATGTTATTAAATAAGTAGAAGATTTTACATTAAGAAATTATTATAGTCGGTTGCACAGGAATGAAAGGAAGACGTGTAGAAAATTTCATCTCAATCGGATGTACTGTTATCGAACGCATCCAAATCCACAAACCCACAAACAAACAAACATACACTCTGTTTTATAGATATAGATTATAAATAAAATGTCTTTGCTACTTTCATTCTACTTAATGGTGCTGTTTAGAACTATTGAAGTGTTAAATTTATATACAGCTGATTTATCGTCTGAACATACATATACTGTCTAGGTCAGTGGTTCTACAACCGGTGGGGAATTCTCTCCCCCCCTTTTCTTCCCGAATTTTAGGGTTTCCAGGGGGGAATTAAGATTATTTCAAGATCGCGGTAATACAAGAACCGATTACTTGATACTGCTTTTCCATTCATACTTTACGATTCATTTTATAACATAAGTAGACCCGCAAATCACGTTTTATGCGGACGTCTAGATTTGTTTTAGTATGTGCTATTAAATTTAGCTTCCATTATCACTTATACAGATACACAGACGAATATGTCGTATTTCATGGAAACAAAAGTAATCAAATGCAGAGGTCCTAGAAAAACTGGGAATGAGGAGAGAGTTGATAAAAAAAATAAAGGGGAGACAAGTGAAATATTCTGGCCACGTTAAAAGACATGATACTCTTATAAAAACCATACTGGAAGGCAAGGTTGCGAGCAAGAGATAGTCAATGATACAAGTGGGAGGATAACATCAAGAGATGGATGAACTTCAGCCTGATAGAATGTACAGTCAAGGGGATAGACGGACAGTGTTGGAGATCCATTGCAGCCAACCTTCATTGCGGAGACGGCACCTGATTGATTGATTGATTACTTATACTGTGTAGGGGCAGGTGGGATCTTTAGGGAGGAAATACGAAAGGGGGGAATGACGTTCTGAAATTATTGTGAAGGGGGGCACGGGCCAAAAAAGGTTGAGAACCACTGGTCTAGGTCATGTCAGAGTGCGAGGCAACAAGCGGGGCAGATTTGTTGGTCTCCAGTGTGCAAGTACTTGGAACACACAAAAGGGACAATGGAATGTTTTGAAGACCATAACCAGCTGCTGTCTGTGAACACCTGCTAGGGAAAGGCACAAGAAGAGATGAAAACAACCCGTTTAGAGATGCTTTAGTATGGATTTAAATATTGTTCCGGCAAGGAGGGAAGCCTGAGGAGTTTGTTTAAACTATTGAAATGCTAATTTATTATGTACAGCTGATTTATCATTCTGTTTCTGAACACGTTCAATGGTTGTTACTTTCAGCTGACGACGAAACAGCAGAGGAGCGCACAAAAAAGGTGCAGCAGAAGTCGTCTAAGAGAGCACTAAGTTCTGCAATGTTGAGGGAAATGAGAGAGCAGTTTACAGATGCACCTGTGGAAATCACGGTAAGAACTGTCATTTGTGTTGTTACATTTTATGTGCTGCAGAAAGTTCTTAACCATGAAGAAAACACATTCTGCAAGATCTGAATATCAAAGAAAACTGGCTCATAGAGAATATCATGTCATGGGAACTGAGATACTTTGGCCATATTGAACATCTCAGTGGCTGGGAGAGAACAGGGATGGAGAAGAGGCAAGGGTCAACCAGCAGGAAGATGGACACAGGTCGTTGCTGACACCCTGGGCATGAGGGTGCATGTGGCTGGACCAGTGGCCAGGGATCAAGGCACTTTTTAATGGGATGTGATGAGAGTGACGTTGTGCAAAGAATCTCCTACATGATGATAATGATTGTTACATTACAGGTTGTTGAAGATGTACTGTACATTGTAATTTGAAGAACAGAAACATTGTAACAACCTAGATGACCTGCTGGTACAGGTTGCTAACATAACTAGATTTAGTCCTGGATGGTGGTAGTTTGAGGCAAGTGGGTTTAATAAGATGCCTCTGATGAGGTGGTTGTGTTGTCTGCCTCGTGCTGAGAAGGTCATGGATTCCTTTTTCTAGACATGTGGAGTCATTCTCTTTGCCTCTAATTTTCTGTTGTGTGTAAATGTAATTTTAACATGTTTTCATTAAGGATGTGATAACAGGTTTGGCTCTGAGAATCTTTGGTAATAGAACATCTGTGTGAAAATCTGTATTATCATCATTCAGTGCCGTTCCCATAGTGATGGTTTGTGGTGATGTATATACTTGAGCTTGACTCTAGTCTGACTTTGTGAAGACACATGAAGGGTGTAGCAAAGGTGGGAGCGCAAGCGCAATTGAAATACCACTGCGTTTATCGTTTCTTTACTTATTCAGTCAGTCGGTGGAGATTTGCAAAAGTCAGGCGGGGAGTCTGACGGTAGTACGCGCTTTCACTTGCGATCGACAGATGTACGTGTCCTATGGTCCAGGCGCGTACGAGGCCCTCACCTGTGGGACTTGGCTGAACGCCTCTAAGTCAGGTTCCATGGGTTTCAGGGTCTGGCCACCACTCACCACCTGCTCGTGGAGGCAAGGTCTCTGAGGTTTGATGCTGAGTCGCCAGTGTCTGCAGCCTACCTTGTTCCAGACGTACTGGTTATCCATTCCTCTGGAATAAACAAGGGAAGGCCGAGAGAGGGAACATGTCGTTTGGGCACCACATGTTCTCTGAAGCTCTGCCCAGGCATTGTGATGGAATTTTGGCCAAATTCCAACTCACATACTTTGGTCTGTCAAAACTGTAAGGAGCCACATATACAGCAGTTTCTGTCCTGAATCTTTGTTGTACATTCTGCTAGGCTGCACCATGACCATCTCTTAGTGTTTGTTAATTTCTATCTTTGTTGAGTTGAGTCAAGAACCGACATCACTGCACTCAGGACATTCCCATACGTGCTCCGTCCCCTCGTTCAACAGCCAGCAAAGAGTCATACTACTAATAGTTCCCACTCCTATCTGATTAAAAGTTCTCCTGGTCTTCCCTCTCATTTCTATCATTGATCTCCATGAACATTCTTACCTTCAACTTTTTCCTCCGTTATGGTTTTAAGTAGTTTGGTGTAATCTTTTTAAAAAAAAATCAGCTTCATTTTTGAGACACTGGTGTAAGAGAACATGAACAAGCAGAAAGACTTGCAGGCAAAGCTACTGTGGAAAGTGGGTAAGGAAGGAGGGGGCGGGTTGATATGCTGAATGCTTTCAAAGAGGCAGGCCAATGAAATAAATCAAGTGATGACTGTGAATCTGCAAACTGACCAGACTGAGAGAACATCAAGTCAAAAGGGATGGATCCAGACAAGAGCAGGGTCATAGAAGAATAATCAACCAACATGGAACTGCAGTCGTCAACTGTTACACACTGAGGGGGATGCTGAGGAGGGTATCCGAACACTTATGGACTGAATGGTTTGATGTATAGTGAAGAAGAAATGTCATCTAACTTTTAATGTGATAAAATACTTTACTTTACTGGTGCTCTTTTTATTGCATTTTAGTACTTTCTGGTTTTGCCTTTTTTCCGAAAATTTTTATGAAGTATTTTTTGTGACTGTTGTATCTGAATGTTGACAAGCTTTCTCATTTGTTTTTCAATGTAGGAATCTCAAAATCTGCATCGATTTAGGGACAACAGAAAGTTACAGGAAAAGACCGAGTAAGTCTGAGAATTGTTATAATAGACCTGCCTTGTTTTCCTGGGGTGCCGGGTTTGGAATGTCTCTCCATTCCTTTCTGTCTGTCATCTGACATTGTAATGAAGTTGATGTTGGTAATGTTGTGTGTCACATGACAGGTTGCTTCGTGGTGATGCACAAAGCCTGGGCTGAATTGTAGAGACCATGTGTTGCCCATGCAGCATGATCCCTCTCTCGACCTGCCTAGTTTACTCCAGAGGAAAGGTAACAACAATAAATCTGGAACAAGACAAGCTGTAAAAGCTGCAGTATCAGCTTCCTATAATTAGGAAAGCATTGCTCTAACTATCTGCTTGTCAGAGCTTTGATCATAGACAGTTGCCGATCAAGGCCTGGTCTTTATGTTGCATTCCCTCGCACCAGGATAAGGCTTGTACTCTTCTCATTGCACTCCTCCGCCCGAAGTCATTGAAACAATGTGCGTGTCGGGTTTGGTGAGCTCCGCCAACATTCAGCACTAACAGGGAAGGTTAACCCGGTCAACAAACACCCGCAGAAGACGGATGTGTCGGCCTAAGGGTGCAAATTAACTTGGCACAGTGCATTTACGTCTGGGGGAAAAAAAAACTCTGGATGAACACATATCTGACTAAGATCTGACATTTTTACTTTTACTAATACTTGGATATTGGTTTTCTTAGCTGTCCCTGGAATTCTTAGCACTCCTCGAAGAAACCATATCTCTGTGGCCTCCATTTCTGTGCTAATCTTGGTACAAAACTGTCATTTTATGAAATGTTTTTGTTTTCTTGTTTGACTTGAACTAGCAATTCTATATTATTTGTTACATTTACACCATGTTCTTTTATTAACTCTACAGATATGAGGAGAATAACTTTGTCAGATTATCGGTGTCTAAGAAGGAGTCGGTGAGTGTGTGTTTAATCTGTGTCATGATGCATGTTCTATGCAGAATGCTGCTTTGATCTGGTCTGTAAGACTTTGTAATATGTAATTTCTGCTGCTTCACCCATTGTCATATTAAAGATTTTAGTAGTGTCCTGTGTTCACCGTGGTCATGGTTGACCTTTGGCTTCCATTTCTTACGAGTACCTGGGATTGGCTAATGAGGTAGAAGATCTGTTATCATGGGAGGGGGTGCGGAGGGTGTGTGTTTTTGAAGTTTGTTTTTGTGTTGCATCATGAATGCACTATTACTGGAGATGTGGGGGGGGGGGGGGGTGTCATTGGAGTTATGAAGATCATGTTTCGTGCAATGCTCTTGCCGAGCGTCTTTCATTATGAAGGGGGAAAAAGAGTCAGATGGGTTAAACCCAGTGCAGTGAAGTCAGTCCTCTCACCTTGAACCTTTTAGTTAAGTTGATTACTATAGCAGGCTGCTTTGAAGTTGAATGCATGGCAGGTTGAGAACTAAAACGTAGATGTCAATGTTCTATTCTCCACCATTGTTTTTGTTTCTCTCAGGCTGGCATGAGGAAGATGGGAACTATGTCTGCTCTTGGCTCACTGGCTGATTTTGGTAATTTTGGTGCGTTTGATGGCAACACAGAGGTAAGTTGGTGATGTCTCACAGACGGACAAATGTACACCTGAAACATGCTTTTATACAGTTTATAACTAACTCATTATGTCTCAGAAAACTGTTACCATTTGTCCAGCAAAGAGAAGTTGGACTGAAATGGTGTGATGGAATCACCAATGTGGAGTTTGGGGAGAGAACTAGATAAATGCCATTAACCAAGAGGTGAATAGGGGACATACGTTAAGAAAACTTGAGAATATTATAACTAGAAAGGCCTTTGTCTGGAATCTTCAAGGTAAAAGAAATAAGAGAAGATCCAAAAACATGGGGAAGAGAAGTAGAGACAGACAAATTATATGTGGACATGGATGAGGCTGCATAAGATGGTTAAGGCTAAGAGGCTTTGCCCCAATGAAGGGGGGGAATAGGGGCGAAAGACGAAGAGGGCAGAAGAGTTGAAGTAACAAGTGGGATCAAAAGGGTTTTAGTACAAATGGATGTGACAGAAAAATGCAGTTTTTGTTTTGCAAGCCTCCCAACAAGTGATCAACTGTTTGAACTAAATAGAGATCTTCTTCTTCTTTTGAGGCGTGAACCCTCAACCAAATCACTCCACACTCTCCTATTGTTAGCTATTCAACACAACTGTGCCCATCTTCCCATGTTGTTCAAGTCTGTTTCTACTTCTCTTCTCCTTCAGTTTTAGATGTTCCTCTATTTCTTTTGCCTTGTGGGTTCCAGACTAAGGTTTTTCTGGTTAAACATCTCTTAGTGAAGCAAATACCTACAGAAGTGTGCCACAGTGGGTACTATGTCACTGTGGCTTGCCAGAAAATAAAAGAGTCATATTCAGGGCCCAAACAACGTGATTGTCAGTGCATTATACTTGAGAGTTGAGGAATTCAGGTCTTCCAGTAGGCTCAACAAGCAATCAACACGTTACATTACTATGCCACATAGAAAAGAGTGTCCTTGTCTGCTGGTTATCAAGAAACTAAATGTTGATGGATGTTTTCACAACTTTCCTCTTCATCATTACTCTTTTGAGGGTAATTGTTGAGAGTAATAGTTGAGAAACTCAAGTATTCCTGTGGGCTCAACAAGCAATCAACACGTCACGTTACTATGTCACACAGAAAAGAGTGTCCTTGTCTGCTGGTTATCAAGAAACTAAATGTTGATGGATATTTTCACAACTTTCCTCTTCATCATTACTCTTTTGAGGGTAATTGTATTACACCTAGTGACAGGAGGACAGAAGAATCACTCAGCTAAGCAAGGAAGCTCTTCTAGAAGTACGAGATCATGTGGAGAAAGTTTCAGGAAGTCATGTCTACTGTTGTTAACCTAAGAGTCTCCAGAATTGCCACCAGGAATGTTGGAACTGTGTATTCATTGGGCATGGCAGCTCAGATGATATAATGGAAGGGGCTGCCGCAAGAGACAGCAAAAGATGGGAGGGCTTGCTGTGAGTGGGTTGAGGGCTTGCTGTGAGTGGGTTGAGGGCTTATGTTTCAATGGAGAATCAATGGGCAGACAATCTGTACTTATTTCAGGTGTTTGACTTTGGCATGGATTTGTGTAAGGTTGACCTCCCCTGAGAATTGTCAAGACCGTGTGAAATATTTAGTGTGTGTGAGATGGGGTCTTTGTCTCTCTCTTTCTTTGGTCTCTTTTGCTATCTTCTCTCTTTTTCTGATGCTCATGGTAAAAACCATGTGAAACATTTAGTGTGTGAGATATCTTTGTCTCTTTTCCTATCTTTTATAGCTCTCTTGTCTTTCTCTTTGGTCTCTTTTCTGGCTCTCTCTCTATCTGGTCTCTTTTCCCCATCTCTTGTTCTCACAGATTGTTTAATGTAAGCCATTATTTTAAAAAGTTTTGATTTCTTAATTACCCTTTCTGCCTGGGCTTGGGAGTGTAATTGTTCCTATGATTGTTTATTTGAAGGGAGGCCAGCCCAAGAAAAGAAAAGTTTCACACAAGGTAAGTTTTATTTGTTTTGGTGAAAACACCTGTATGGTGAAGATGACAGAAATTGCATGTTGATTAAATTCATTATGTATCCAAAAACAAAAACAAAAACAGGCCTAATGCACATGTACAATTCTCTTTTCATCTATGGTCACATAGCATTGTCCTGGCTGCTGCCACACATATATCTGTCTTTCTTCTAATATGTCACATTATATAATGACATTAGATATGCTGGCAGCCATGCAATATGTCACATTATATAATGATATTAGATGCACCAGCAGCCATGCAATATGTCACATTAGATATGCTGGCAGCCATGCAATATGTCACGTTATATAATGACACAAGATGCACCAGCAGCCATGCAATATGTCACATGATATAATGATATTAGATGCACCAGCAGCCATGCAATATGTCAAATGATATAATGACATTAGATGCTCCAGCAGCCATGCAATATGTCACATTATATATTGACATTAGATATGCTGGCAGCCATGCAATATGTCACATTATATAATGATATTAGATGCACCAGCAGCCATGCAATATGTCACATTATATAATGGCATTAGATGCACCAGCAGCCATGCAATATGTCACATTATATATTGATATTAGATGCATCAGCAACCATGCAATATGTCACATATAATGATATTAGATGCACCAGCAGCCATGCAATATGTCACATTATATAATGTCAGATGCGCCAGCAGCCATGCAATATTAAATTTGTTGCGTATCCCTTACGGGACGTTGCAGTCAACACCAGCATTTTCAGCTGCTGTTGATGTACTAGGCAAGTGTTACGTTCAGTAGTTTGCCATTGCTTTCTGAACGACCATGCAATATGTCACATTATATAATGTCAGATGTGCCGACAGCCATGTGATATGTCACAATATAAAATGTCATTAGATGCACCAGGAACCACGCATTCTGTCACATTATATAATTGTAAAATGTCTCATATCACATTCTAGATGTTTGTTTATTGACTTGTACTTTTTGCTTACTTTCTTTCAGAAACACAAAGGGAAATCGTTCCGTAAGTAACTGTTTATGACAACTCTGAGACTGTTCCATTTCATATGTAGAGACTAATCTAACCTGTACAGTCACAACAAGTAGTTCAATCCGGCAACCGCTTAAGAAGTGGGATTTCAGATGAACTGAGCTGTGATTTCCTTATTTTATATGATGTATTTATTTTCAAGTAGGATTCTTTGCGCCTCAATACAAGTGTAGGAAATCTGTCCAAACATTGCTGTATCTGAATTGTTCATGAAAGCTGTAGAGTCCAGCTTGTGTTCCCTTAAATAATCAGGATTTACTGGAGCTTATTTTTAAAGGCCGGCATCTGTTGTGAAAGGTTGACGAATGCAATTCCAATTGGCAATCCTGCATTTGAAACACAGCTGCCGGCGATTTGGAAGAAGACCGTCTAGCCCTAGTTTTTACACAAGGGTATGGTCTTCAGGAAGCGATGGCAAACCACTAAACTTGCCAAGAAATCACAAACAGCCACAGAATGATGGGGATGACTGTGACAGCCTGTAAAGATATGCAACTAATTTTCTTTAAAATGTGTAATGACTTGTTAGATTGCAGTAATGCAACCCGTTTCCAGTAGCAGGGGAAGTGAGGACTCTGTCAGCTGTGGTTCTCTGTCCCTGGTTCAGCAGTCAAGCTGTGAATTACTAGTCGCTTTCATCTTTCTCGTGTCGGGTTTCCTCCTCATTTGTTCAGTTAAATATATTATTTATCTATATTATTGGCTTTAGAATTGAAGCTAAAAATATAATTCAGTGTCATGTGTATAGGTGGGCATTTGAGCCTGTATCTGTCAGTATTTCTCATGTTTTGTGTATCTACTGATATCTATTTACATTTGAGCCCTTGTCTTCTGTGGGTGTCTGTCAGTATTTGTGAGACTTTGATCGTGCACGTACCTTAGCTATTTTTCATATGCTATTATTTGGAAATGTCTGCTGAAGAAATTTGATTCTCTGAGTGTTTCTGTGATTATGGTTGGGCGTCTGTAAATATATCAAACCAAAGTGGGTTGCATAATGTCATGGTTATTCTTAAAGTGGTATATGTTCATGCTGGCTTGAACTTTGCTTTCACCCAAGTCGCTGTCTCATCTTTTCTGCCACTGGGGTTAAAGCACAACCTTCACAAGATTACTGGATAAAACAGGTTCCAACAGAAGTAGGTGAGGTAGATCTTGGAAGCAGGTTGTCAGAGATATGCTAATTCAGGTTGTGTGCATGAAAACCTCATAGGGACTCATTTTCGTAACTTGAACATTTTTCTGTTAGATTGAAACTTGCATCCACATCAACATGGAAGCTTGAGTAAATAGACAAGGGCATATCACTGGCCATTATTCAGTAAAGGAATAGTGAGAGGGAGAGAGGAAGGCAGTGAGAGGGAAGGTGAGAAAGTAATTACTGCCAAAATTCAACATTATTTCTAACCTGTTGTAGAAGTAGAAAGTCTGTGAATGATAGGCTTAGTGAGTTTGTATAGCTGTACCTAGTGACCTATGTCAACAATTATTGTGTGTCTTCTTTCAGGGGGCAAGAAATACAGAAGATAAAGCTGACCATTGTTACTACTGAAACTAAATAAAGGCAGATGACAAGCTATTTCTGATGTTTGTTTTGAGTTTTTGTGTATCACAACACTTTCTTAGCTCAGATTGAGGGTAAAAGCTGCAGTCAGAATCCTTGGTGAAAACTTCACCAACAACCAAAACAAAGTTGTTATTTTCACTGATGTTAGATTGATGCTTCATTCACTTGGTAGAAACAAGAGACAATGACAAGACCCTGCAGTCTGCTTATCTCAGTTCTTATTGCAGTTCTCCTTGCAATGGATTGCTGACCCCACATAGTATAGAAGGCAAGGAACATTACAGATTAACCAAACAAGGGACTAAAGAATTTCAAACAAACCAAAGGAGTCAAAACAACACTGAAACAGTTCTACAAAGAGAAATGCGTTTTTTAAAAAAAACAGCCTACTTTACTTTAGTTCAGGACAGACTGCCACAATATGATAGTAACACTGGGTCATGAGTGCAGAGAATGGGCAGTGGGCCACAGAGTTTATGGTGCAACAACTTGATCCAGAGTAATACATATCAAGGTGACAGTGATCTGTACTTATGGGTCAGTGGTGAGAAACAAACGGAGTGGTTGGGGTTTCATTGCAAAGGCTAATGGACGATTCTTGAATAAAGAAGAGTATGGCATATGCGGCTACAACCTCCAGCATGAGAATGGAGGTGGAAGCAGTCACAGCTGGCATTCTGTTATTTAGAGGAGACTCCTGCGAACACACATTGTCTTCATCACAGACTCAAGGAAGTATGCTTAGTAAAGTTGAGAAAGGAGTGTTGTGTGTGGAATGGCTCACTTCGCTTCAGAGGTCACAGATTGTAAGAACTGTATGGACTTTTTGCCCTGGCCATGTGGGAGTGCAGGGGAATGAACAGGCTGATAGGCTGGCAGAGAATGTACCTCTTGGTGGTCGGTTACCTATGGACAAGGGAGAGGTTGTTGCGCGCCTATGGGACCAGATGGAGAACAGACTGAGAACCCGTATGTGGAAAGGATGAGATTGTGGGGGATTGGCAGAATATTAAAACTGAGAGGGAAGACCAGAACTTTCAATCAAATAGCAATTGGAACGATTAGTAGTGACTCTTCGCTGGCTGTTGAACGAGGGGACGGAGCACATGTGGGAATGTCCTGAGTGCAGTGATGTCGGTTCTTAGCTCAACTGGTTGGATTTTGTCTGGAAAGTTTTCTACGGTTTAAGGTATCCTGTCTCTTGCCAACCCCCTTTAGTTGCCTCTTATGGCGTGCTCGGCAGTTTACAGTGTTACTGTTCTTTGCTTCCCATAATGGACCCCAGTAAACCACCTGTTTGCTCTATATACCTGCTAGATCACAAAGATATACCTTGTCCAGATCTGCACGCAGGTGCACATCATCAAATGAGTCGTCCTGCTCCTTTAGATAACTTCTTCGAAGCATCATTCTCACATTTCTACAGGTAAATGTGAACTATAAATATTGTAAAGGGGCAACCATGCAAACCATGAACTATACATACTGCAAAGGGACAACAATACAATACAATGAACTATACATATTGCAAAGGGACAACAATGCAATAAACTATACATATTGCAAAGTGGCAACAATACAATGAACTTAAATAAAGCAACAGTACATATGTAAAAACAAAACAAAAGTCAAGCAATAACATGTACACACACTCATGTATTTCATTAATGCATATATGAACATAAAGATATGATCACTGGTAATACAAACCATAATGAATCAGTGGTCAATCAATATGTGGGAATGATGCAGTTATATACGGCTTATATGCTTCAACTCTGCATGGATTGTATATTCACTTATGTACATCACACAACAAAACTAGGTGGATATTTTATTTGTACAAGGTCATAATGTGGTTGTATGTGACACGAGCAACTTTGGTGCGCTGCATTTATGTGACAGTTTTGTTGGTTGAATAAATGTGACGGTTTCAACAGTTCAAGATACTCTGTGTGCCTTAGACACTATGGTGTATCATTTTATATCAGCATTGGATATTCTTTAATTTAGATAATACAGCACATTCTGCTATTCTTGACAATACAGAACATTCTGTATTTGTTTTAGACACTAAAGAACATCTTATCTTTGTCCTAGATGATACAGAACATTCTGTATTTGTTCTAGACAATACAGAACATTCTGCTGACCCCAAAGAAAATAATAGTTTAAGGGTAATTACAAGAACTTAGATCTTGTACTGTGTACCAGCATCATCATCAAGTGCCTCACTGACTGGCATAGGCAAATATGTCTATGATATCTTGCGATCACCAATAGCATGTATCAATTTGTACAGAAACCCTTTCATGCCATGACAAGACACTGTCAAGAATCTTCTCTCATTGTCTTCCTCTATCTCTCTTGCCACAAATCTTTCCAGTTGTCACATCTTCCAGTCTTTACCTTCTTATATGGCCAAAATTGACCGACTTCTGATGTTTGTGATGAGTTTTTCTTTTAAGTCTTGGCCTCTTTCAAAACGATCAGATTACTCATTTGGACTATGAGGAATTTTCAGCATTCGTCCATAAAAACACACCTCAAAGACCTTGAGGGATTTATTTTCCACTAATTGTTCATGATCCACAGCTATAACCAGACTCAATGTAATATGCAAGAATTCTTGTTCTAATTTTCAAGGAGGAATTTACTTGATAAGATATTCTTCATTGTAATTAAAATATAAATTTGTCCTTGCTTGCCCTGAGCTGTTCTTGAGCTCTGTGATACATCTTCCCTCTGATGTTATTAACTTGCCTAATTACTCAAATTTATGCACTTGCTTGTATTATGTACCAAGAATATCTGTTTTATGTACTTCATTAAGTGAAATCCTTAGTGATGTAGTCAGCACCCTCTGGTCCGATTCCATCTAAAATTGGATGTAGCATGTACAAGGGGCTTCTGATAAGTCTTTAGTCTGGCCATGAAGGAGTAGGCGGAGAAAATTGACATTTGGCACATGTATAGCTCATTCAATTTGTAATGGACATATGAATTACGAATTTCCCTCCTCAACTGATTTTCCCGATATGGTGCATGGCACAACACACCCTATTGACCAGATCTGCACATCCAACGGTTTGTCAGAACAATGGAACAATAGAACACGCCAGGACTGTGATAAAATTCTTGATGTTACAGGGAAAAACAACTACAGAAATGGAGATGGAGCCAGTGTTTGAGGAAGTCTGTCCTTCATATGCTTCTGTAAAAAATTGGTGTCTGCAGTTTAAGTGTGGTCGTTCCCAAGTTACTGATCTGCCGTTCTCAGAGTGCAATGATGCAAATGCTGCAAAAGTGAAGAAAATCATAGACCAGGACAGGAAAATGACAATTGTAGAGATATATCAGGTTCAGTAAAACTGAGTAGGAGTACAGTTTTCAGAATTTTACACAACAGACTGAACATGAGAAGTGTGCCTGCTGGGTCCCGCGCCTGCTAACATGTGAACAGAAACAAACAGGGGTTGATTGCTGTGGCTAGTTGCTCAACATGTGGCGGTCAAATAACATGGTGACGGTAGAAGAGACTTGGATTCACCACCATTATGACCCAGAATCAAAAATTGCCAGCATGCAGTGGAAAACCCCGGGCTCCCCAACACACGTCAAGACAAGAGCACAAAAATCTGCAAGTAAAGTGATGCTAACTGTTTTTTGGGATGACAAAGGTGTCACATTGAAAGATTACATGCTTCACAACACGGGTAATGAGCAGTACTATGCAGATCTCCATATCAAACACTAAGAAAGGCTGTGACCAGAAAACGAGGGATAGCGCGTACGTAAATTCCGAATGTGGTTCAAGACAACACGCCCTCCCATAAAGCACAGCTTGTGCTGCAAACTGCCAACGATTTGAATATTGAAATTCTTCTACACCCACCATATTCTCCAGATTTGGCTCCATCAGACTTTTTTCTTTTCCCAAATCTTAAAAAACAGCTGAAAGGAAACCATTTTGACAGTGATGAAGATGCCATACTGGCTTGTGATAACTGGTGTAGTTTGAAAAATAGGTTGTTTTATTGTGAAGGTCTTTTCAAGGTCACGCAGAGATGGCATAAATGCATAAATTCAGGTGGTGGCTACATTGAGGAGGAATAAGCACTGGGCCAAATTTCAATTTTCTCCGCCTACTCCTTCATGGTCAGGCTAAAGACTTATGAGAAGCCCTTTGTATGTAATGAATAGAATGGGCCGAGATCTGCAGTGAAAATAATGAATACAAATTCTAAATTCTATACCACACAAAATATAAATATATAGAGGAGTGGTGGCATAGTGATTGATTGTGCTTGCTTACTTCAACTATGATTCAAGCCTCAAGGTGGCAGGAGTTTTCTCCAACCAATATGTCAATACTCATTTTTACCCTAGGTGAAGTTATGTTTTATCTACTCACTTCTACCTTAGGTGAAGTTATATTTCATCTCCTTATTGCCATGCTAGATGAAATAACACGTTCTGCACTAATTTTTTTTCTAAACGAGGTAATGCTTTATCCACTAACTTCTACCCTTGATAAAGTAACATTTTATCTAAGATAATCTACTAATTTTTACCCTAGGTAAAGTTACATTTTATCCACTCATTTCTATCCTAGATAAAGTAAAGTAACATTTGATTCTAGATAACATTTAATCTACTAATTTCTAACCTATAAAAAGTAACATTGTGTCTACTCAATTTTACCCTAGATATTTAATCTACTAATTTCTACCCTACAAGTAACATTTTATCTATTTTTACCCACCGTGAGAAAATACAAAGAAACTCAAGAACTCATGCACGACAGAGACACAAATTTACTCCTGACCAAAAACACATCTAGCCTCAAAAATAATAATAGTAATAATAATAACAACTATAAATGAACTCTTGTTAAATTGAAGAATCACAAAGTTCATATACTGGTGATGATGTTAAGGTTATGTTTATTATATACAGACAGTGGAGACACAGTGAACCAAGCCGCCCTCACTACACTGACTCTGTTTGGGGACAAATACTACAATTATTGCATTTGTTTTGTTGCGATCCCTTGCTTTCAACTCAGGTATAGTTCATACACACTACTTATAGTCCCCAAGTCAAGGATGAGAGGTCAACATTTTAGTCCAACTGTCTGGTGTAGGGGTTGAACCCCTTACCTCGGCATCAGCCACACCGGATGTTTAAGTACACGTTCTTATCCATTCTGCCATGATGACCTACATTTTTATTTAACTAGACTATTAACTGTAGGAGGTTAATTTCATCAAGTTGTCTAGATCATGATTAAATCTTTTTTAGACTTTCATGAGTATTTCATTGTGTTTAACTTGTCTAGATTTTCATGTCTCTTGGGTCGTGTACTAGGGGTGACTTGTATTAACATGGCTAGACTTTCAGGGTGTGATTTATATACTGTATTTTACATCAACTTGTCTGGACTTTCATGGGATCAGGGGCTATAACTATAAAAATGTGTCTTGCTTAAGTCAAAGTCTTAGATATGACTGAGCTACTGTATGACAGTAGACGTTACTACCTGCTTTCTGTTTAACACTGAATGTTGGGTGGCTCTCACCAATCCCAACACACCACAATGTGCCAATGACTTCGGGCAGAGGAGCACAACAGGGAAGGTATAAGGTTTATCCTGGTGCAGTATGCAACCTAAAGACTAGATATGGCAGGGCAGACCAGGCCCTAAACCTTGGTCTGCAACTTGCTTAAACTTATATGGTTTAATGTGGTTGTCTAGTGACATTGAGAATGTCAACTAATCAGATTTGTCCTGTTATTTTCGTTGTGCCCCAACTGAAAAATGAATCATTTGAGGAAAAAAAATGGTTATAATACACCTCACCCTATCATCCATTTCCAGTCAGAGGTAAGATTTGCAGAGAACAAAAGATAGATAGGTGGTTATGGAGAGACAATTAACCTGCACTGGTAGATGATGACAATCACTAGGCAAGACAGCGGACGTTTTAACACAGAAGTCACAAATAATAGGTTGCCTGATTTATGGCCTGGCATATTTAGCTGCAGAATTATATATCTTATGACGTGAATAAATGAATAATATTCATAGACTATGGCCATAACGTGAACAAAGAAAATGCGTTTTCCTATACTGTATTCAATGAACAATCAATGATTGTTCAAATATAGTGAGATGTTAGCAATTAGGCGGTTCCAGTCGCTTTCATGCAAGAAAACAAGATTGTTATATTAAATGTGAAATTACCATGGGGATAACAGATACTATACAATTGAACACTGTTTTAATTGTTTCAGCTAAAGTATGATTTACTTCATATGATATATAACTGCTGTATGCAGCAAAATATGCCTGGCAATAAATCATGCAGCCTATTGTCTGTGGCTTCTGTGCTTAAAGTCGGAGAACTGTTGTAAACAAAAGACCACATATATCACACATAACAGACTGCATGGCAAATATAGGCTGTTTCAACAATAATATTGCTATTTTAGATGCATATAATACTTTAGATCATTGAACACTTATAAACATACACTTTGTACCAAACGACCATAAAACTGCCCAAGTGTAATATTTTACATTACAATCCCTTTGCACATGCCCTTTGTGGGACAAATCTGCTTACAAACACAACAACTTTTGCAATGGCATCTTTACTTTCATTCCTTGCGCTGTGTGGTGGCTGTACTAAAAAATATTTTGTTTATTGCGTAAACGAGCAGACTTGAAAAAAAAAAAAAATCCCAAGAACTTTTATTTTTGTTTTGGATCAACTATTTCATGAGGACAGAGTAGCTGAGAGCTTTTAAGGCTGTCTCTATACACAGCAGACCTGGTGTGATTCAGTGTGCGTGTGTTATGGATTATTACAAAGGAAAGTATGATATACTAATCCTCGGATAGTGGATTGAATATCAAGCTTTCTCAGATAAGAGTAAAACTAGAGGACCTGAGTGCATGGTACACATCTGCTGGCAGAGATCAGAAAGAGGAGATTAGAAACACTGCTGCCAGGGTCAAGTTCACAGGAGAAAGCTTACTTCAGGGTCAACTTCACAGGAGAAAGCTCACTCCAGGATAAATCTGACATGATAAAACTCAGTCCAGGGATCAGCCTCATATGAGAAAGTTCACTCCACTGTCAACCTCGCATGATAAAACTTACTCACAAATAAAAAAAAAAAAGAAAAGATTATAGCATGTATGATTCAGACATACACACATTCAGATCTATATTGGTGCCACAGAGTTTGTGCACTGTGCTGAGATTCTCCTGGTGTGTTGTATGGCAGTAGACTGCCCCACTGATGGAACTATCTGTTGGCAATGAAAAAGAACTTGTAGAAAAGTAAAGAAAACATTTGAAAGTCTGCAATGAGCAAACATGAGAGGGAGACTTAAAACATACAGAGAGAAGAGATTTTAAGACAGAGATGGGTAAAAATGGGCTGGCCATGGAAGGAACTAGCGGGCACGATAGCACCGGTAATAGTGAATCATGCTGATAATATCATTACAGCGGCCAAACGTGGTTTTGACACCTGGGCTCATCACCTGCCAAAGTGAGAGAAAGACAGGTCACCTATTCCTTGGTGCACTGAGGCTGACAAAATGTGATGATACTATCACATCACAGAGACATACGAGGAAAGTGCTTTGGGACACATATAGTAGATGGAAGGAACTGCAAGAGATGGCAACAAGATAGGAAGGGTTGGCATGAGTTGGTTGAGGGCATAAGCTCCAAGGGGAAATAAAGGGCTGTAGGAGCAGCAACAAACCTATCATCCCTCAAGATGACCATGTTCAGGATAGATATTACAACCTAGAAGAAAAGGCTTCTGATTGCAACATGTGGAGATGTCAGGAATCATCATGAACCTAGTGAAGGGAGACTTTCTTCAACATCACAGAATAGAACAAGCAATGGCAGGCTGGGCAGGAGACTTCCTGCTCTGAGGGCACATCAGTTCTTCGCCAGATGACCGATGGAGGCTGTTGTTATTACACCCTCAACATACTGGAGGATGCGATGGTATGGTGGACAGTGCGTTTGCCTACCAAGCCAGTGGCCTTGGTTCAATCTCCAACAGAGGCAAGGTCACTTTTCCGAACCAATACGGGTCAGGGGTCAATTCAGCCTCATAAACATGGGTACCAGACGATGTTCTGGAAACTTGTCTAGGAATGAAAGGTTACAGGGAAGGGCACTCACCATCTCACCTCATTTGTTATGGCCTAGAATATGTGACGGCCAAACACTTGACACCCTCATGTCAGCAACTGCCATGGATTTACCTTTAATTAGAACATGCTGATATCCTTGTACAACATTGTGTCTATGATTACCAGAGGTACATACCTACAGTACTATAACAATGAGAGTAAAATCATAGGCAAAAGTATCAAGACAATAGTTTACAAAAGCTGTACAACAATCTACATATTTCATAGACAGTGTAAAATATATCTGCCATGAAATATGAACCAAAAAAACACAAAAAACTGGAATACATTCAATATTAAATAGTGTTTTCATTTTGGTTTCTACAGGAAAAGAAAAATCATTTTGAATGCAAAGGTATATAAAAACAAATCTGTAATATAGTTCAATATTTTGGAGATTTCTGCCAATAAATTTCAGTAATGTTTGAATGATTTTTGATTTTGAATACAATGGAATGAATTAATATCACAGTCTAACAACAAGCCAACAGATCAGAGGTCAAAGTACATCAATAACAGTGTAACAGTCGTGAATTGCTCTCTTTAGTCATCCCTATTTGTAATTACATTTAGTTTTCACATCAGGGTATGAACAGCACAAGCAGCATTTCACAACATGGAGAACATGGGAGTCTCCGTGGCCAAACCGTCTGCCTCGCGCTCTGAAGGTCGTGGGTTCAATTCCGGGCTGCGCCTTTCAGTTCACGAGTGCATTTTTCTCTGAAACTCCTGAGGGTCGCCGCTGGAGCTACGGAGTTCGTGTTTTGTGCGACGCTTTCAGCAGGCCACCCTGCAGAAAGAGACTGAGCCATGTGGGATAAAACCGGGTGCAATGAAGGACTTTTTTTAACATGGAGAAATTTATCTTTGTTAATTAAGGTGAGGAAAGGAGTTATTAAGAGCTATATTGAGCCAGTTCTGATGTATGGAAGCAAATCATGAGCAATTAGCAGACAAATGAGGAATTATGTGGAAGCTGCAGAGATGTGCTTGTATAAAAGAATCATGAGAACACAGTGGATGGATAGAAAAAGTAATGATGATATCTTGAAAAAAAGTTAACTCAGAAAGAGAACTGGTCACTCACATCAGAAGACGAGTTCATTCTTTGGGCATGTCATGAGAAGGGGAAATCTGGAGGATGTCATCACAATGGGAAAGTTGGAATGGCTAGGATGCAGGGGAGAAACCAAACGAGAAGATGCTGGACAGTTTAAGGTCATGGCTTGGAGGAATATCAACATGATTGGCAATACAGGAGACAGGGCTGTGAACAGACCCAATCACCAACACCACATGGCATGGCCTTTAGGCAACTGGCAGTACTGGAGGCAGAAGGTTGTGGACAGACACGATCACCAATGCCACATGACATGGCCTTCAGACAACTGGCAGTAATGGAGGCAGAAGGTTGTGGACAGACACGATCACCAACGCCATATGACATGGCCTTCAGACAACTGGCAGTAATGGAGGCAGAAGGTTGTGGACAGACACGATCACCAACGCCACATGACATGGCCTTCAGACAACTGGCAGTAATGGAGGCAGAAGGTTGTGGACAGACACGATCACCAACGCCACATGACATGGCCTTCAGACAACTGGCAGTAATGGAGGCAGAAGGTTGTGGACAGACACGATCACCAACGCCACATGACATGGCCTTCAGACAACTGGCAGTAATGGAGGCAGAAGGTTGTGGACAGACACGATCACCAACGCCACATGACATGGCCTTCAGACAACTGGCAGTAATGGAGGCAGAAGGTTGTGGACAGACACGATCACCAACGACACATGACATGGCCTTCAGACAACTGGCAGTAATGGAGGCAGAAGATAGTGGACAGACACGATCACCAACGCCACATGACATGGCCTTCAGACAACTGGCAGTAATGGAGGCAGAAGGTTGTGGACAGACACGATCACCAACGCCACATGACATGGCCTTCAGACAACTGGCAGTAATGGAGGCAGAAGATTGTGGACAGACACGATCACCAACGCCACATGACATGGCCTTCAGACAACTGGCAGTAATGGAGGCAGAAGGTTGTGGACAGACACGATCACCAACGCCACATGACATGGCCTTCAGACAACTGGCAGTAATGGAGGCAGAAGGTTGTGGACAGACACGATCACCAACGCCACATGACATGGCCTTCAGACAACTGGCAGTAATGAAGGCAGAAGGTTGTGGACAGACACGATCACCAACGCCACATGACATGGCCTTCAGACAACTGGCAGTAATGGAGGCAGAAGGTTGTGGACAGACACGATCACCAACTCCCCATGACATGGCCTTCAGACAACTGGCAGTACTGGAGGCAGAAGGTTGTGGACAGACACGATCACCAACGCCACATGACATGGCCTTCAGACAACTGGCAGTAATGGAGGCAGAAGGTTGTGGACAGACACGATCACCAATGCCACATGACATGGCCTTCAGACAACTGGCACTACTGGAGGCAGAAGATTGTGGACAGACACGATCACCAACGCCACATGACATGGCCTTCAGACAACTGGCAGTAATGGAGGCAGAAGGTTGTGGACAGATACGATCACCAACGCCACATGACATGGCCTTCAGACAACTGGCAGTACTGGAGGCAGAAGGTTGTGGACAGACACGATCACCAACGCCACATGACATGGCCTTCAGACAACTGGCAGTAATGGAGGCAGAAGGTTGTGGACACACACGATCACCAACGCCACATGACATGGCCTTCAGACAACTGGCAGTAATGGAGGCAGAAGGTTGTGGACAGACACGATCACCAATGCCACATGACATGGCCTTCAGACAACTGGCAGTACTGGAGGCAGAAGGTTGTGGACAGACACGATCGCCAATGCCACATGACATGGCCTTCAGACAACTGGCAGTACTGGAGGCAGAAGGTTGTGGACAGACACGATCACCAACGCCACATGACATGGCCTTCAGACAACTGGCAGTAATGGAGGCAGAAGGTTGTGGACAGACACGATCACCAACGCCACATGACATGGCCTTCAGACAACTGGCAGTAATGGAGGCAGAAGGTTGTGGACAGACACGATCACCAACGCCACATGACATGGCCTTCAGACAACTGGCAGTAATGGAGGCAGAAGGTTGTGGACAGACACGATCACCAATGCTACATGACATGGCCTTCAGACAACTGGCAGTACTGGAGGCAGAAGGTTGTGGACAGACACGATCACCAATGCCACATGACATGGCCTTCAGACAACTGGCAGTACTGGAGGCAGAAGGTTGTGGACAGACACGATCACCAATGCCACATGACATGGCCTTCAGACAACTGGCAGTACTGGAGGCAGAAGGTTGTGGACAGAAACGATCACCAATGCCACATGAAATGGCCTTCAGACAACTGGCAGTACTGGAGGTAGAAGGTTGTGGACAGACACAATCACCAACTGCTACATGACATGGACCATAAGAAGTTAAAGTTATGGGTTGTCTTTTCTTTATGGTTTTGTAAGTGATTTTCTCTAACACCTGCAGCTGTCACTATCTCAACATTTCTTTTAATTACTGTCTATGACGACCTCAACATTTCTTTTATTTTCTCTCCATGATGGCTGTAATATTTATCCCCTGTCTTTGATGACCTCAACATTTGTTTTATTCCTTGTCCATGGTGACATCAACATTTGTTTTATTTCTTGTCCGTGACAACCTCAACATTTGTTTTATCCCCTGTTTAAGATTGCATCAACATTTGTTTTATTCCTTGTCCGTGATGACATCAACATTCCTTTTATTTCTTGTCCACGACAACCTCAACATTTGTTTTATCCCCTGTTTGGGATGACATCAACATTTGTTTTATTTCCTTTCTGTGATGACCTCAACATTTTATCCCTTGTCTGTGACGACCTCAACATTGGTTGTATTCCTTGTCCGTGAACATCCTCACTAAGAATATTCAGATAATCACAATATTGAAGCATGAACACACGACATGCAGCTTAAAGAAAATAAGAAACATGTAACTTTCAATAATTCAGATCTAGACAAAGCAAACTGGCCATCAGCTGAACAACGACTACAATGAAACAAACATATTCTTGCCCAATCTATACCAAGCAAATTCATCACATGTGCAACAGCAACTACAACCAGACATTTCACACACTGGACTAATTCTACAGCCAACAACTTAATATGTCTTTATTGTTTCTCTCTACAGGTGCTTTTACTTTCCTGGTTTTATTTTAGTTAGTTAATTAATCATAGTTCCAACTTCATGGCAAAGGGTTGCCCCATAATGCTCTATTCCTGTGCCAGATCACACAAAATGCTCCTCACTGCCCAATGTAAAAAGTGGAACAGACAGGGGTCTCGACTAGCCAACAGCCTGCACAGGTATGCTATGCACAATGCTGTTGCCAGAATGCCAACACAATAGTCCGCCATGAAAAATACAGTTCAGCGGCGATGGAAGCGGCAGTCACTAGAAAACCAGCAGCCATACATTTCTGCATAATACAAACCCAGTTAGTTCAGCAACCTGACGGCCGTCCATTTTTCCGAACATTCCGTTCATGACACAAACAAACACGGACAGATGTAAAGACACTCCACATGAAATCCACAGCTCACAGTGCTGCTCCACACACTCAACTCAGTAGCAGGGCTATGAAACCACGCACTACCAGTCCAACACAAACAATATGCGTAAGCAAACCGCAACCATAATCATAAACACTCCAGGAGCCTTAACAGCTCAACTGTCTATCCTCCATGTTGGACCAGAAGTTTTTCATTTTACTCTAAGCAAATCATCAGATTTATTGGTTAACAGGCAGGAGAATCAACTTCACTGCTTCAGGTTTACCCCATCTAGCTTGGTCTTTCTCCACAGAGCAATTAAGTGCCTGTTGAAAGCAGCAGACAGAGCATGAACTCCGTAATTCCTGTGACGACCCCAAGGATCAAAGAAACAGCTGCACTCAATAACTGACTGGCGTAGTCAGAAAACGAACTCACGACCTTCTGTACATGAGTCAGGTGGCTTAACCAATCAGCCACGAAGAACCCCCTTCCCACAACAAGGTTTATGGGTTACACCATATACCATTTTTCTGAAGAAAAACAATTATGGTTATGTAGGATATAATCCATTAATGCAATGATGATTTGGTTTGGTATAGAATGAATTTGTATCAATGTAATAGTGACTGGATTTGGTAGAGTGAATTTAGAAAATGGAATGTTGTACCTTGTAGGGAGTTGCTGATCAATGTAATGGTGACTGGGTTTGGTATAGAACAAATTTAGAAAATGGAATGTTGTATCTTGTAGGGAGTAACTAATCAATGTAATGATGACCGGATTTGGTATAGAGTGAATTTAGAAAAAAAAAATACAGATATGGAACTGTACTGTCACCAGGGATGCAGAAAAGATGATGTGGCAGGGTCTGGCATCCCATAGACCATAATGATTGAGTGGCTTGTCTAGTAAGGTGGAATTCAGTCATCACCATCAACATATAGCAGACCCTTTGCACAACACCACAGGCAGGATTGTTTCTCTAACTAGTATGGCTCCACCTCGTCAAAATGAGTATCAGACAATTTTCAGAACTGTCTGGGAACTGTAAGAAAGAGAGGCAGTCAGGAAGGGTGCTGACAATATCCGTCTCAAATGTCATGGCCCAGAATATGTGAGGATCTAATACTTGACAGCCGTCACTGCACTGCAAGAACATCCATGGTGCTCAGTCTTTGTTGTCATTTAATAGAGAGAATAGATGCTGACTGTATCTGCAGCACACAGATTATGTATACACATGTACTGGCCATCTAGTTTCTGCCAACACTAGACTAGATTCCATATTGCAGCTTGCCACAGCTGTCTCTGGCTTATTCCAGATTGTCATGTCAATTTATTTCTTTAGAACAACAGACTTTATGCTGACATCACAATCAAATTGAAATGTGTCTATGTGGTAGAGAGAACAGCAAACTCATTTATTCTATTGAAGGTCTGGGGTTAAATTTTATGATAGGCATCTGATCAACATCAGTTTTGGCACTTCTAGGATCTTGCATGGGCATGTTTGTGTTTGTTGAAGAGTAATGAATGTCTTATTATATTACTAAGATTCTTCCATATGTGTTTTAGTAGTATCTTCTTTTGATATCCTTTGCTGTTTAGTTATTCCATGAGTTCCAAAGCAGATAGTGTCTGACTCACTGACTCTCTCTCTCACACTCACTCACTCAGAGAGAGAGAGAGAGAGAGAGAGAGAGGTTTGCCTATGATGATGAAACACACACACAGGTACCTATTATGATGATATCAGCATATGCACATACAGACAAAGGTATCTATAACAATAATGTAACCTGTACTCACACAAAAACACCTATAATACTGATAACATCAGCACACACCATAGTACAAACAATGACAAGACAATGACAATAACACACATCAAGGAACCTATAATGACAATGACACACACACTCGCACCCACGTACCAAAAACAACGAGATCAGCCACTCAAGCCAAGTATCTGAAAGTTATATACACACCTGTCCTGTGTTCCACAATATAACACAATTCTCTTATATACAATATATATATATACAATAGTGTACTAACCAAACACAAACCAAAATATACAGACACATAACAATAAACAATGTTATTAAGCTATCTCTGAAAAGTAACAGATTTGTCTACTTATCAAATATACTCTAAAGACATATCACAAAGTAAACAATCACTGCTAGTAAATCCAATTAGAATAACTTTGGCAATTATCTGTGGCTGTGAGAATACACTTATGTCTGATCAATCTCTATAGTTCACGGTGTTCACAAACGTGGATGTCGGATGAATGCTGGAAGTAGAGGCCGAAGAACCTGGTGAAGACAGCACTGCTAAAGATGCTTGGGTGGCTCGGATGATTTCCTTCACCATCCCTTTACAGTCGCAGCAGATGGCCATGACAGGTCCTTTTGCTGTCCGAGGTACCCCAGGTGTTGGTTTATGCCCGGGCACAAACAGAGACTGAGATCTCTGGAGGGGCTTTGGCCGAGTGAAGAATCCTTTAGTGGTCTTGGCATCATCTTTTAGGGATGGCCCCGAGTCAGCTGGCTGTGTTCTTTGATCTGGGAGTTGTGCCTGATCTGATAAGGTATTGCTTCTGTTGAGGTTACAACCCTGGGTGAACTGGACTGAAGGGACCGATGAGGCTCTGTGGAAAGGGTTAAAACATTCAGTGAGGAATTCTCGTATTTCTTCATGTATCTAAACATCAAGGTTTGTAATATAAACTAGTATTTATGAAAGGGTGAAAACATTATGTTAAGAGTTATTGTTTGTGTAAAGTTCTAAAAATCTAGGTTTTGCAATATACAATCTGTACCTATGAAAAGCGGACAACTGCATACATTATATAATGATTACTATTATGAATGTGTGTGAGTTTGTGTGTATGCATGAATATGTAAGTGTATTCTTGCATGAACATGAACACAGATAGTGTTGTGAGCTGTATCTGTATGTGTGTACTTACATCATATTCTAAAAATGCTTTACCAGAATCTAAAATAGCCTGCTTTGCTGTTATTTAGTAAGTTATCTCCCACCTCCTCCTTCCCACGACACACATACATACTAGTTTTAAGAGAGAGAGAGAGAGAGAGAGAGAGAGAGAGAGAGAGAGAGAGAGAGAGAGAGAGAGAGAGAGAGAGAGAGAGAGAGAGAGAGAGAGAGAGAGAGAGAGAGAGAGAGAATGAACAAAACAACTTTATTTTCAAAATGTCACAAATTCAGCATGCAGGCCTGTATTACATTTGGCCCTTCCAATCACTCATCTTTCGTTCATCAATTGTGCATGTTACATTCACAGAGAAAAGAACATTATCAGATGAATGTTATAAACATAAACAATGCATGTTACCATGAGACAGGCAGACACACGTACATTCATAAACACATATATACATACTTGCATATACACCTAAATCATTTACACAAACTCTCACAGTTATGCACCCACTCAATAACACACACTTCCACGCATATACATATACTTCACTCACAAGCACTAACTCACTCACAAATTATACTTATACATGCAGGCAGAGTGTGTGTGTGTGTGTGTGAGAGAGAGAGAGAGAGAGAGAGAGAGAGAGAGAGAGAGAGAGAGAGAGAGAGAGAGAGAGAGAGAGAGAGAGAGAGAGAGAGAGAGAGAGAGAGAGAGAGAGAGAGAGAGAGAGAGAGAGAGAGAGAGAGAGATTCACTGACCCACAAAAGATCCTGGACCCCTGGAAATTCCCAGGACATGCTGGGGGAAGTGCTAAAAAGGACAGACTAAACACAACTCACTTGGTTAAACTGTGGACAACCTCCTGCATCTCTGGTGTTAGAGGCGAGGGACTCAGTGTGTAGACTGGGATGTGCTTGAACTGGTCATCAGGGACGTTCATCTGTGAATATCACAGACATAAGCAGATGTGAGGTTTGTGCACTGTGCCTGTTGTATTCATATTTCTGGGATTTCTAATCCAAATATCGCAAACATCACATTTGAGATTAGTGCATTTTCTTATATATGGGGATTGGACTCAAATTATATATAAATATTAATTCTACAATACTTTTAAAATGGTATACTTTAAGTTTCCAAAACATGGTGCTGGCACAATATACCCAATATACTTTAAGGCATGGGACAAGTCCTTGAAGGTTAACCCGGTCAACAAATGCCCGCAGAAGTCGGATGTGTCTGCCTAACGGCGCAAGAACACAGCTCTGCTGTAAACAGGCACAACGCAGTCACGTCCGGAAAAAAAAAATCCGGATGAACGCAGAAGAAGAAGAATGAAGGTCATAAACTGATTAGAGTCATTAGACTTAGTCAAAATTCTTTGGGCATGTTATGAGAAGAAATGACCTGGAGAACTTGGTGACGACTGGCAAGATCGAAGGGAAGAGACCAAGGGGAAGACCTAGAAGTAAATACCTGGATGGCTTGACTACATGGCATGGTCGAAGACAGGAACACGGAACTGATCCATGACTCTGGTGATCGAGTGAGATGGCAAAACATGACCACCCACGTTTATCGGCATGGCACATGATGGATGGATGGGACAGGGTCCCTATGATTGACTTATTGTTATATATAATGTTACTATAATGCTTAATGAATTGAACACTGTGTGAGTGAGAGCTTACCTTCCTCAGACACAATCACATTCATTATTAATTATTAGTTTTATATAAACGTTATTACAGACTCAATAAATCGAACACAGTGCAGGTGAGAACTTACCTTCCTGAGACAGAATCACATCATTAATGATCACTATTTTTATATAAATGTTAATACTAATTTAATCAATTGAATATAATGAGCATGAAAACGCACCTTCCTCAGACACAATCACACCATTATGATGGCTAGTTTTATATAAATATTATTAACACAATTAATTAAACACAGATATAGTGCGGGTGAGAGCTTCTGAGACAGAATCACATAATTACTAGTATTATATAAATATTACTAACTTAATCAAATGAACATAGTGAGAGAGAACTTATCAACTGAGCATATTGTGGATGGGAGCTTACCTTCCTGAGACACTTGGAGCAGACCGTCCGCTTGCAGAACTTGCACTTGGTGCCCCACTCCCCAAAAAGAGAGAATCTTGTTGTTTTACATGTGAAGCACAGCTGGAAATAGAAGATACACAACTGAAGTTTAGTTTACTTTAGTTTAGTCAATGGATCAACATCACGGCACACGGGTGTAACCCATAAGTGCTCCGCTCTACTCCAAACTCAAACCTGAGTCTGGAGAAATTCAGCTCAGTGCACAAACAAACTCCGTAGCACCGGCGAGGATCCTGAAATACTTTGGGTAGAGTTTTAACTCGAAATTTTGCTCGGGCAGCGCCGTTAGACTACTCTTTTTCAATTTCCAACTGCCAAGGCTTTTCCAGGCCAGGACACAACTGAAGGCTTTTCCTTGGCTACAAAAGAAATGTCTATGCTCATCAGATCTCGATAGAAGGTTGTGGACAGACACGATCACCAATGGAACACAGCATGGACTATATAAAAAGACGCCATCAGATGGAATTATATAGAATGCTCATAGACAATGATGATACATCAAATGTGTTTAGTTCATAAAAAAAAGAAGTTGTGTTCTATTAAAACATTGTTGATGGTGATTCAGGTGTGATGTCTGTACACCAAAGCCTGGGGGTCTAATCTTTTGCAGACATATGTTGTGCAAGTTCAAGCTGAGATAGTTTGCCGTGCCTGTAGAATGGGAGAAGATTGACAGCCACAATCAATGACAGAGATGAAGAAATGACAGCAGCTAGGACAGATGAGAGAGACCAAAAAGACAGCCACAATAAATGAGAGAGGGAAAAGGTTGCAGCAACCACAATAAATATGAGACCAAAAGTTATAATTGTCACTATAAATGTGAGATCAAAAAGTTATAGTAGACACTATAGATGTCCGAGACCAAACAGCTATAATAGTCATTATAAATGTGAGAGACCAAAAGGTTACAGCAATTACAATAAATGTGAGATACTACAAAGTTATATTAGTCATTATAAATATAAGAGACCAAAAAGTTACATTAGACACCATACATATGAGAGACCAAAAAGTTACATTAGACACCATACATATGAGAGACCAAAAAGTTACATTAGACACCATACATATGAGAGACCAAAAAGTTACATTAGACACCATAAATGTGAGAGAACAAAAAGAATTATACTAGACACCATACATATGAGAAACCAAAACATTATATACTAGACACCATACACATGAGAGACCAAAACATTATACTAGACACCATACATGAGAGAGACCAAAACAGTATACTAGACACCATTCAAGTGAGAAGCCAAAACATTATATACTAGACACCATAATTATGAGAGGCCAAAACATTATACTAGACACCATACATATGAGAGACCAAACCATTATACTAGATAACATACATATGCGAGGCCAAAACATTATATTAGACACCATACATATGAGAGGCCAAAACATTATACTAGACACCATAAATGTGAGAGGCCAAAACATTATACTAGACACCATAATTATGAGAGGCCAAAACATTATATACTAGACACCATACATATGAGAGACCAAAACATTATACTAGACACCATACATATGAGAGGCCAAAACATTATACTAGACACCATACATATGAGAGGCCAAAACATTATACTAGACACCATACATATGAGAGGCCAAAACATTATACTAGACACCATAAATGTGAGAGGCCAAAACATTATACTAGACACCATAATTATGAGAGGCCAAAACATTATACTAGACACCATAAATGTGAGAGGCCAAAACATTATACTAGACACCATAATTATGAGAGGCCAAAACATTATACTAGACACCATACATATGAGAGGCCAAAACATTATACTAGACACCATACATATGAGAGGCCAAAACATTATACAAGACACCATACATATGAGAGGCCAAAACATTATATTAGACACCATACATATGAGAGGCCAAAACATTATACAAGACACCATACATATGAGAGGCCAAAACATTATATTAGACACCATACATATGAGAGGCCAAAACATTATACTAGACACCATAAATGTGAGAGGCCAAAACATTATACTAGACACCATAATTATGAGAGGCCAAAACATTATACGAGACACCATAAATGTGAGAGGCCAAAACATTATACTAGACACCATAATTATGAGAGGCCAAAACATTATACTAGACACCATACATATGAGAGGCCAAAACATTATACTAGACACCATACATATGAGAGGCCAAAACATTATACAAGACACCATACATATGAGAGGCCAAAACATTATATTAGACACCATACATATGAGAGGCCAAAACATTATACTAGACACCATAAATGTGAGAGGCCAAAACATTATACTAGACACCATAATTATGAGAGGCCAAAACATTATACTAGACACCATAAATGTGAGAGGCCAAAACATTATACTAGATACCATAATTATGAGAGGCCAAAACATTATATTAGACACCATACATATGAGAGGCCAAAACATTATACGAGACACCATAAATGTGAGAGGCCAAAACATTATACTAGACACCATAATTATGAGAGGCCAAAACATTATACTAGACACCATACATATGAGAGGCCAAAACATTATACTAGACACCATACATATAAGAGGCCAAAAAGTTATACTAGACACCATAAATGTGAGAGACCAAAAAGTCATAATAAGACACAATGTGAGAGACCAACACATTATACTAGACATTATAAATGTGAGAGATCAAAAGGCAATAGCTGTTAAATAAATGTGAGAGACTAAAAGTCCGGCAGCCATGACAAATGTGGCAGACCAAACAAATCAAGAACCAAAACTAGATACTGTAGAGTTACAGACACAAACAGCACTAACACACATTAGAATGTGTGTTCTACAGTTCTTCTTTTTCTTCTTCTGTGTTCATCCAGAGTGTTTTTTTTCGGACGTGACTGCGTTGTGCCTGTTTACAGCAGAGCTGCGTTCTTGCGCCGTTAGGCTGACACATCCGACTTCTGCGAGCATTTGCTGACCGGGTTAACCTTCCCGGGGGTTCTACAGTTCTAGAGCCACTATAATCTACAGCAAGGGCTTCCTCAGCAGAATAAGACAAACATGTTATCATATCTGAAAATAACAATGAAGTATAATGTGCCACGAAGATTACCACAGGTATATCATCATCATCATCATCATCAGGTGCTTTGCCAAATGATGTGGGCACTCATGTCTCCACAAATCTTTCGTCCTTGGTGTTCTGGATCCACTCTGTTGAGGATAATCTGCCACACCACTACCTTAGACCATCCAGTATCATTTCTCTTTGGCTTGTCTCTTCTACCATTGATTTTTCCAGTTGATACCATTTTCCCCAATGCCTCTTTTCTCATGATATGACCAATCTGGCACTCTGCTGTCTTGACAGACAATTGTTACATTGTGCTTAAAGAGAAGCATAAAAACTACAACCTATGACAGGGACTAGGGTTGGAGTAATACCTCTCTATAGCACAAAGCCTGGGCTGAATTGTGGAGACCATGTGCATGACTAGTTTACTTCAGAGGAAAAGTAACACGAATACGTCTGGAACAAGACAAGTTTCAGAAGCTGCCAGATCAGCAAAGCAATGCTATAACTGTCCGCCTGTCAAAGATTCGATCTTAGACCAGTTGCTTAATCAAGGATTAGGACCTAGTATGCTCTGCCATGACATCTAGTCTTTAGGTCACATTTCCTTGCACTAAGAGAAGGCTTGTACCCTCCCAACTGTGCTCCTCCAGCCAAAGCCGTTGGCACAATGTCGGATTTCGGGTTTGACCAATACAGCTTAAGATATGGGAAGAATGTTTAAACAGTAAAATATAACTAAAAATCAAGGGAAGAATTCTTCAGCATTTTAACACAGTTAGAAAATATGGGAATAATGTTTAACACAACTATAAAACTTGGGAATAATATTTAAAACAGCTAGAAAACTTGGGAATAATGTTTAACGCTGCTTGAAAACATAACAATAATGTTTAACACAGCTAGAAAACATAAGAATAATGTTTAACACAGCTAGAAAACATAAGAATAATGTTTAACAAACACAGGCACTAAGTTACCTTGCTTTTTGACACCTGCTGGTAAAGATCTGGATGAGATATCAGGGATTCTAACTCGGCTTTGGTCAGTACAGATCTGATATGTGTGACTTCTTCCAGTGTCAAACTTAAACATTCCACAGGGTTCTGCCAACGCTTCTGTCAACAAGATTCATTTGTGTCAGTAGAATGAACTCAGTGGCTGTCAACACAAGTTCAGCAACAGCACAAAACTAAATTCACATAACTAAAGAGATTCAAAGGCCAAAGAGGCCAACTTCATTGCACCAAGCTGTATCCCATCCCATTTGGTTCGCTATCTTTCCCCAGGGTGGCCTAGCCATAGTGTTGCACACAGCTCAAACTCTATAGCTTCAGCGACTAACCCCAGGGGTAATGGAAAAAATATTATACCTGTGAACTGAAAGATGGGAGTTTGAAAATGAACCAATGACCTTTACAGCGCACGGCAGGCGGCTTGACCATTTCACCATGAAACCCCCAATTGTATATTCACATCACTAAAGTGGTTTTTAAAGATGGGTGATGGGAATATCGTGGACAGACAAGAAAACAAATGGTAAAGTGTAGACAGCTAGAGGTGTTGCTAGATCACTCAACAAAACAATACAAAATGTATATGTGAAATGCATAGAAAATATCAAATAGAGAAGATGGAATAGATAATGTTTCCTTATGAAGATAATACTGGAAAAGAGAATGGACAGAGGAATGAACAAACTTTATTTTCAAAGTGTCAGAAATTGGGCATGATAGTCAATATTCAACCCTTCAAACCATTCATCTTTCGTACATCAATTATAAGTTATCTATTATGCATGTTACATTCACATAGAAACCACCCAAAAATGGTAATTAGAAATGTTGTGCTTACTAAACTGTTTTGAGAAAAGGCAGCCAGTCTGGCAAGCAGGAATCCACGTTCTTGCATGCACATGCACACAAACAAAAAAGAGAAATGGATAGCGACAGAATATACAGCCAGAGAAACTGACAGAGACAAAGAGATGCAGAAAGAGAAATGGATACAGACAGAAACAGAGAAATAGAAACATACTGACAGAGAACTGAACAGAGGAGAATAAAAAAAAAAGACAAAGAAATTGATAGAAATGCAGACATACAGATGGAGACATATGGAGAGACAGTGACACATAAAGCAATTAACCATCTTTAATAAAGATAGACATAATAACAGAGACAAGACATACAGATGGAGAGACAGTGACACATAAAGCAATTAACCATCTTTAATAAAGATAGACATAAGAACAGAGACAAGACATACAGACAGTGACACATAAAGCAATTAACCATCTTTAATAAAGATAGACATAAGAACAGAGACAAGACATACAGACAGAGATATGGACAGAGACAAGACATACAGACAGTGACACATAAAGCAATTAACCATCTTTAATAAAGATAGACATAAGAACAGAGACAAGACATACAGACAGAGATATGGACAGAGACAAGACATACAGACAGTGACACATAAAGCAATTAACCATCTTTAATAAAGATAGACATAAGAACAGAGACAAGACATACAGACAGAGATATGGACAGAGACAAGACATACAGACAGTGACACATAAACCAATTAACCATCTTTAATAAAGATAGACATAAGAACAGAGACAAGACATACAGACAGTGACACATAAGGCAATTAACCATCTTTAATAAAGATAGACATAAGAACAGAGACAAGACATACAGACAGTGATATATGGATAGAGACCAAGACATACAGACAGTGATAAGGACAGAGACAAGACTTACAGACAGAGATATGGACAGAGACAAGACATACAGACAGAGATATGGACAGAGACAAGACATACAGACAGAGATAAGGACAGAGACAAGACTTACAGACAGAGATATGGACAGAGACAAGACATACAGACAGTGACACATAAAGCAATTAACCATCTTTAATAAAGATAGACATAAGAACAGAGACAAGGCATACAGACAGTGATATATGGATAGAGACCAAGACATACAGACAGAGATAAGGACAGAGACAAGACTTACAGACAGAGATATGGACAGAGACAAGACATACAGACAGAGATATGGACAGAGACAAGACTTACAGACAGAGATATGGACAGAGACAAGACTTACAGACAGAGATATGGACAGAGACAAGACTTACAGACAGAGATATGGACAGAGACAAGACATACAGAAAAGGAAATGGATGCAGAGACATACTTGAAGTTAGTGACAGCAAGATACAGAAGACATGAACTAACTAGCTACCGTTATTATAAACAGAAAATATATACAGAGACATACATATGGAAGATAGTGGTCAGGGTGATACAGAGAAATGGATAGAATAGAGAAATAAATAGAGACAGAGAAAGATGGACAGAGATATATGAGCAAGTTACAGATATATATACTCATCTTTAATTAAACAGAGAAATGGATAGAGAGAGAGACATATAGACAAAGACATGTGGAGATAGTGACAGGGATATACAGACATGAAAATGACACACAGAGTGATAATCTAACTTGCTATCTTTATCTTCAGCCTCATGTAGACAGAGAAGTGGATAGAGACTAAGACACACAGACGAGAAATGGATACAGACAGAAACATACAGAGATCATGACAAGGACATACAGAGAGAAAATTCAACTAGCCAATTTTTATCTGCAGCCTGTCTACAGCACACATCC
The DNA here is from genome assembly GCA_014155875.1 of Cepaea nemoralis. NCBI lineage: Eukaryota > Metazoa > Mollusca > Gastropoda > Stylommatophora > Helicidae > Cepaea > Cepaea nemoralis. The sequence goes on along the minus strand of JACEFZ010006135.1, from coordinate 86,007 downwards.
TACAACCTGCAAGTCACTGGAGACAAACCTATATACTTACTGGGAGAGGCAGCACTCCTGGGGAAATGCCTGACCCAGGCTCTACAGACTTGGCAGCAGCAGCAAGTCTGAAGCCTTGCCGTCAGTATATCATTGACATATTCCTGTTCTACGGGTGAAAGCTGCTTTAGATCTTCTTCTAGAGGGGCAGTAAATCCACCCGTCTCCTCCAGACGACGCCAGCGGGCAAATCTGGCTTCTTCACTGGCTGAATTCTGCTGAAAAATGTCTATCTTGTCACTGGAAAGGTCTGGTAGCGAGGCTCCTATGTTGTGTTGTTGAGAATACTGTTGGGATATGTGTTTCGTTGGTCCTGCAGTGAACGCAGGCTGTTGGTTGTTTAAGTTTCTTCCAACCCTCCTTGTTCTAGGGGTCAAGTTTTCTTCATGAAGCATCTTTAATCTACTTAAACGCTCCTCCTCTTCTAAGGTCCTCGTTCTTTTGTATGTTGTATCAAATCCTTCTCGAACATTCCTTTGTGTTCCAAGAGAAAGTCTTCTAGAAGTCTGGTGTGTCTGATCAAACTCTATAGTCCCTGAAATCTGTTCGCGTCTGTCTTTATACATGCTGAACCGACTGTCTAGCGACAAACGCCTGGATCGAGTCTCTTCTCCAGACATGGGAGTCTGCTGATGATCTAATGCTGTACAATCAAAATCAAAATCATCATCTGTAGAACTATCTTGTCGTTGTTGGCTATTAAATTGTCCTTTTCTAACTATCTGCCTTCTCCACCTGTCATCATAATGCTCTTGTTCATTACTGTTATCACAGGATGTCTTCTTTTGCAATGTAGCCCTCTGAGGCATCACCAGCTTCTTTCTGTAGCTTGGAGATTGAGATGAAGCTGTTGGGTCCAGATTGGCGTTGGTGCTGGATGAATACGCTGGGGTAGATACTGAAGATGAGGATGCAGATGTACAAGCAGACTTGCACATATTTCGATGAGGACATTGGCGTGTGTTGAGAATAATGGGTGGCTACTGAGGTTTGTACAGAGTCTGTGGGCATACCAGAAGATGTCTGTCTGGTAGAAGTACTGTGGGATGTGACTGTAGAGGATCCACTAGTATGAAGTCTGTGTGTGGCAGGATGATATGGCCCTCCTACAGACTTCATGCCAGTTAAGCTCATGCCCAGAGCTGCTCTGGCTCTTCCTTTGCAGGGAGGTGAAGGATTTGGAGGTGGGGCTTGTTCATGACTCCATGATCTCAGCATGGCACTTGAAGACTTTGTGGGTGAATCTGTCCCACCCTGCCCATCTTCCATTTCTGGAATGGCACACAAGCCAGTATTCAACGAGGTCAGGGATCTTCGATGATCCAAGGAATATCTCCTTGGGTGACCCTGCGGATATCTCAGAGTCACTTGATTGGAAATATCATTGTCAGAAAAGGATGTCCTTGACAACACTGATAAACCCTGTGCTTGTCTGGATACAGCGTCACTGGAAAAGTGGTGGACCTCTCTCACTGGAGATGGTTCTTCTTCTTCCTCCAACGGGGGTAATTCTTGAGGCGGCACCTTTCCATCCATAGAAGAATCACAAACCATGATGGTATGCCTCCGCTGCAGTTTTGTAGGGCGGTGGCTGCTATTGTCTTGGAAGAAAGCATCTTTTGCTGTTAGAAAAGAATATATAATAGAAAAAAATGTTATACACCTAAAGAAGTGAATATATACTGTTTTAAGAATAGACAGCACAAATTGTATTTGACATGCCAATAAGCGTGGTCGGTCATGATTCGCCATTTCACTCGATCACCAGAGTTGTGGATCAGCTCAGTGTTCTTGTCTCGACCATGCCACATGGCCAAGCCATCCAGGTATTTGCTTCTATGACTTCCCCTTGTTCTCTTCCCTTCGATCTTGCCAGTTGTCACCAGGTTCTCCAATTTATTTTCACAACATGCCCAAAACTTTTTGACTGTCTATGTCTAATTTCTCTAATCAGTTTACGATTTTCATTTGTTTCCTGTAGGACTTGCTCATTGATTTTTCTGTCTGTCCATAATATTTTTTGCATTCTCCTCAGAAACCACATTTCCACAGTCATCAGATGTTTGTCAGCTTGACTGCTCATTGTCCATTGGTTTATTTTATATTGGTGTTCATTATGTTCATTACTGTCAGTGTATATGAGTATATACACCTTTGCAAGAAGACCTAAATGTAGTTTTGACATTTGAAAAATTTTTTGATTTGTAAATCTCTACAATAAAATTTTTACTCATGAAAATGGAACCACCATTAAATAAATCACCATCATCCAATAATATTATGGAGCAGTATTTAGCGCACCGGGACAACACCCACGATTATATTAAATCTTATATTTATATTAAAATGTATATTTAAGTCATATAAAATTCCAGATTACAAGGAGAACAATTTTTTTAAACGGCACTGGTCTCTAGTGCAAAAGAAAAATTTTATGTTGGTCCGCGAAAGTGAAAAGTTTGGGAAGCACTGCTTTACAACATGTAAACAGGTCCTTTACATGACTCTACATTTCTGGTGGAACAATGATAGAAGACATACCTATCTCGGGGAGTGTCTGTGGTTTAAGTACCTATAAGAGATACACAGATGCTAACCTAGCAAACAAGAGTGTCTTGCTGTCTTTCTCTCCTTCCTCTCTTTCTCTTCTCGCTCTCTGTCCTTAAAACAACACCTTTCTCCCCCCCCCCCTCCCCCCACGCTCCCCAGTCAGAAGCTTGCTGTTCCAATGAGTAGCAAACAGTCTCTCTATATATGTCTCTATCTACCTATCTCTCGCTCTCTCTCTCCATCCATCCATCTCTTGCTACCTATCTCTGACTCTCTCTCTCACTCACAAACATATACTGAACCACAAGTTTGTTGTTTCAATGAGCAGGAAAAAAAAAAAAGATGAGCGTCACTAATTTCAAACTCTAACAATCAATGAACTACTATCAAAGAACTCAGTGCATGGCAAGACCTTTGGAGATCATTGCTCTCATCACAAACCACCAGAAAGGATTTTCATCCTGCACTGTCCGCCACTCATTCACTTCCATGTCCGCCACTCATTCACTTCCATGTCCGGGGTGTTTAAATGTCCCGTGTCCACCATCATGTTGCTCGACCCCCCACAACACCCCCCCCCCCCCCCCGTCCCTTCTTCCAGGAGCCATGCTTTCCATTATCGCCCTTGCTAAACTACTAACACATTTCACATGGCCAAAGTACAGGGTGTTTGTGGAGTCTCACTACACTTTGTATGTAGAACAAATTTGAAAAATTCTTCTTTCATTGATAACACCATTCTGTTTGGAGTGCAAAGAATTACTCCAGCAGACAACAGCCATTCACTGCATATTGCTTCATGATGGACTGTGGAGCACATATTTTGATGATATCATGTACTTCATTTTTCAAATTTGTTCTACATACAAAGTGTAGTGTGACTTTTCAAACAACCTGTATTTCAGTTTTCACGACATGCTGCCTATGAGCCAATTTTTTTCAATATTAAGATATCGTAAACTTTCAGTATTTCTTTTCTTCTTGATCTACATTATTCTAAAAAATATTTCTGTAATATTATAATTCAGAATTCCTTCTTTAGTGATAGTGAAATGTCCATGATTCTCCTCTGTACGCTGACATAGGAAAAGATGCATGTCTCAGAACTGTTTCCTTTACCTGTTTGCTGGTGTTGTGCCGTAGGATCCTACTACTGTTTACTCTGGACAATGATAGGGTTAGTCTCCTTCTGAACAGCCCTATTGTTGATGTTAATTATGGAGCCAAAGTATTAACAGTTTGTAACATTTTCAGTGTTTCTCCATTGTGATTTGATTGATTGATTGATTAATTGATTGTTTGAGAGAGAGAGAGAGAGAGAGAGAGAGAGAGAGAGAGAGAGAGAGAGGAGAGAGAGAGAGAGAGAGAGAGAGAGAGAGAGAGAGAGAGAGAGAGAGAGAGAGAGAGAGAGAGAGAGAGAGAGAGAGAGAGAGAGAGAGAGAGAGAGAGAGAGAGAGAGAGAGAGAGAGAGAGAGAGAGAGAGAGAGAGAGAGAGAGAGAGAGAGAGAGAGAGAGAGAGAGAGAGAGAGAGAGAGAGAGAGAGAGAGAGAGAGAGAGAGAGAGAGAGAGAGAGAGAGAGAGAGAGAGAGAGAGAGAGAGAGAGAGAGAGAGAGAGAGAGAGAGAGAGAGAGAGAGAGAGAGAGAGAGAGAGAGAGAGAGAGAGAGAGAGAGAGAGAGAGAGAGAGAGAGAGAGAGAGAGAGAGAAGAGAGAGAGAGAGAGAGAGAGAGAGAGAGAGAGAGAGAGAGAGAGAGAGAGAGAGAGAGAGAGAGAGAGAGAGAGAGAGAGAGAGAGAGAGAGAGAGAGAGAGAGAGATTTTTTAAAAGATGTTCATAAAACATAATGTTACAAACTCATAAACAGACCACTTTCAGTGACATCACAACTGACCCAGCAGCTGTAGGAAATGAAATGGTGATCCATTTCATCAATACACCTTTAGCTCTCAGGACCTACTGACTTCATGTCCACCAACTACCCAGCAGAACTCCCTGCTCCAGCTCAGACATCTTACTGACAGCAGATCCAGCATCCAGGCTCGAATGTTGCCTGTATAATGCCTAGGAAGAGGCAGACCACGTCAGTTGTATTCTTCCATGGAGGATTACAGCTGTAGTAGTTCCATGTACCCGATTGCTGTGTGACATAGCAGGGCGGGCGGGCGGGCGGGCATGCACGCACGCACGCGCACACACACACACACACACAAGTTGACAGACTTCCCAAATCTAGCTGCAGAAAACCTTAATAGCAATGTCAGCCATGTATGACAACAAATATAGTTTTTAGAAAAGAGATAATTGACCTTCCTTACTTCATTTTAGTGTATACAAAATTGAAAAAAGCATTGAGAGAGAGAGAGAGAGAGAGAGAGAGAGAGAGAGAGAGAGAGAGAGAGAGAGAGAGAGAGAGAGAGAGAGAGAGAGAGAGAGAGAGAGAGAGAGAGAGAGAGAGAGAGAGAGAGAGAGAGAGAAGACTTATGGAGATAGATCCAGCATCAAACACAAGGCAACCTTAAGCCCCTCCAAGAACTCAACAACAGATTACCTGATCTTTGCCAAGGAGACAATGGTGTGGTCATTTTGCTGTGGGCAGCTGACACAGGGGAGGACATCTGTGATGATCCTGACGAGTGATCGTCCTCATCTGATGACTCCTGAAGGAAAATGAGTAAAGGCATCAAGGTATAGGTACAAGTTGACAATGTGCTCTGGCATCAATAGCCAAAACAACCTCTGAACTGAATGGCAATTACAGATAGTGATCTATTCTATCTCTTATCTATACCTAAGTGGATGATGATATTTGGTCCACATCTGGTGTTAAAATTAGGGGCTGGGTTAAAGATTCTGAATGAGAGAGAGAGAGAGAGAGAGAGAGAGAGAGAGAGAGAGAGAGAGAGAGAGAGAGAGAGCAAGAGAGAGAGAGAACAAGAGAGAGAGAGCACGAACATTGACATCAATACTCCCAGAAAAGAACACAACCATAACAAACACCGTGCTGTTGACCACCACAAACACATTTATACACATAAAACTACCAGCTCACACTTCACATTCACATCTGAAACCACACACAGCCACACACCTCACACTGAAATATGAAACCACACTCACCTCACATTCAAATCTGAAACCACACACAGCCTAACACCTCACATTCAAATATGAAACCCCACACAGCCACAGGCACACACCTTACATTCAAATCTGAAACCACACACATACTTACATACACATACACACAACTCACATTCAAATCTGAAACTCCACACATACACACAACTCACATTCAAATCTGAAACTCCACACATACACACAACTCACATTCAAATCTGAAACTCCACACATACACACAACTCACATTCAAATCTGAAACTCCACACATACACACAACTCACATTCAAATCTGAAACCACACACATCTAACATTCCAATCCACAACCAGACACCTCACATCCAACATACCTCGAAGCTGTTATTCAGCAAAAGGTTCAGATCGGGTTTGATGACTCTCTTGGCGGGATGAGGCAGCTCGGGATCATCATCGCCGACCAGACGTGACCCAGACGTGTCCACTGAAAGCGTAAGCACATATCAATCTTAAGAGTTCATTACGGTACCGGGGAGAATGTGGGACAGACATTGGGAACTTGCAGACTGAAGCGGTGCCAGTTTCATCATGGCCACAATGCTCGGGTGGGTATTAATAATAATAACAGGAAATGAAAATGGAAGCAGGCGGGAGAAAAGCACGTAGGAATGGTGTGGGAGAAATGGGACTCGTTAGATATCGGTGTGGATAAAGTAAAGGAGAATGATGTAGATAATGCTTGTTTTAGAAGTGCTGACGTAATTAAATTGTGTGTGTGTGTGTTTGTAAGACAGAGAGATAGATAGGAGAGAGAGAGAGAGAGAGAGAGATAGAGAGAGAGAGAGAGAGAGAGAGAGAGAGAGAGAGAGAGAGAGAGAGAGAGAGAGAGAAGTCGTCGGATTACAGAGGCTTACACGCTGAAAGGAAGACGTCAAGGAGACAGAGAAGAGGACGCCAAACACGAGGGAATCAGTCGGACACAGAGATGGGGAGGGAGGGAGGGCGGGAGAGAGAGACTCGGAGTGTAAGAAGCTTCGAGAGAGAGAGAGAGAGAGAGAGAGAGAGAGAGAGAGAGAGAGACTCGAAGTGTAAGAAGCCGAGAGAGAGAGAGAGAGAGAGAGAGAGAGAGAGAGAGAGAGAGAGGAAGAGACTCGGAGTGAAAGAAGCTGAGAGAGAGAGAGAGAGAGAGAGAGAGAGGAGAGAGGGGGGGAAGAGACTCGGAGTGTAAGAAGCTGAGAGAGAGAGAGAGAGAGAGAGAGAGAGAGAGAGAGAGAGAGAGAGAGGAAGAGACTCGGAGTGTAAGAAGCAGAGAGGGTGAGAGAGAGAGAGAGAGAGAGAGAGAGAGAGAGAGAGAGAGAGAGAGAGAGAGAGAGAGAGATTAAAAAGGTGCAGGTGAGGAGGCCAGAGAGTGACAAGACTCGCGTTGACAAGAATCGACCTGGGAAAACTTGAGAGCAATGGAGACTGAAATGAAACGAATGTGGGAATTTGAGAAAAAGCAAAATCGGATATGTCTCTGTCTGTCTGTCTGTCTGTCTGTCTGTCTCTCTGTGTGTGTGTGCGCGCGCGCGCCCTACGTAAATCTCTCTCTCTCTCTTCTCACCCCCCACATCAATTATGTGCGCGCGTTCACGTGATTTCTCACGCAACAGGCTGCAACTACCCCGCACAAAAAAATAACCGCTCACCTAATTATTCCGTCTGGCTATATAATTACCCGCTTTATTCCCCATATATTACCGCCGCTTCGCCTAGCCCATGAAGCAATTTTCCAGACGGCAATGTACAATATCGCTAACAAAACGTCTTTACACACATATGACCGGCCAGTGTAGGGCGAACCAGTTGCAATTACTCAGAGCGAACACAACGTCGAATTATTTTTTTTTTTGGGGGGGGGGGGGAGAGGGGGGGGGGTGCTCGCTTTGAACACTGGACTGAATTTTGCGGGTGGATTAGCTGTCCCTATTAACAGTGTACCTCGCCATCAGGCGAATCCACTCCGACTTCAGAGGCACAACGTCGAATGAGGAGCTCGCCACAAACATCCGCGTGGGCCGTGGTGTTAAAGGAAACATTACACGTGAGGCCGGCAGACATGTGTAGTTATTTCCCGTAAGACATCGGATGTTGATTGGCACTGATAGAAGAAAGGTCGGGTCAACATGGTGTCATAGCAGATACTATTGTTGGGGCGAGAAGCGTTAATGTTAACGTATTCTTTTTTATTTTTTCATATCCTTTACAGGACATCGCTGTCAACACCAGCATCTTTCAGCTGTATGTTGATTTCTTGGCAAGATTACGCTCAGTAGTTTGCCATTGCTTTCTGAGCGGCCCGCTCACATACCCCGTAAGTTACCGATGCGATTCGAACCACTGCTGATTCTCACCGTCATCACGTTACCGACGAGAGTATACGAGATTACGGAGAGAAGTCATAACCTCTAAGCCACGAAGCCGGCTAACGTATTCTAGTGCAGAATATTAATAGTGACAGAATACCGTGGACAGACAGAAAAACCAATGAACCAGTCCTTCAAGAAACAAATGAAGATCGTAAACTGATTAGAGACAGACGTAGACAGTCAAAATTTTTTGGACATGTTATGAGAAGAAATGAATTGGAGAACATGGCGACAACTGGCAAGATCGAAGGGAAGAGACCAAGGGGAAGACCGAGAAGTATATACCTGGATGGCTTGGCAACATGGCATGGTCGAGACAGGAACACGGAGCTGATACACCACTCTAGTGATCGAGTGAGATGGCAAAACATGACCGCCCACGCTTATCGGCATGGCAAATGATGGATGGATGGATTCCAGTGCAAGGCGTAATGGGATTAGGTGACCCGTGTGTTCCCTTCCTCGCCACTTTTCATTCACAGAACATTCTGAAATGTATCGGGTATGAATTTTGCCGAAATGTTAAGAGCGATTGCTCTTACACTTTCTGTGTGCTTATGCCGGGGTAAAGGGTAATTCCCTACACCGGTCAACTGGACTTAAAAGTTGACCCCACATTCAGAAAGCAATGACAAACGGGTGTGTTGCATGTCCTTTACAGGGATGTCGTAATCAACCCCAGCATTTTTGGCCTGTTTCTTATTTACTCGACAATTGTCATATTCGGTAGTTTTGCATTGCTTTCTAAATTACCAACGCCCATACCATCGAAATCAAGGCAAGACGGTCTATTCCAAACCGCATGCAGCATATTTCGAACCCTCGACACGATAAGTCGGGGAATTGTGAAAGTTGGTTCACTGACAGCAAACTAATGGACGTAACATTGCCGAGATCATCAGCCCGAGGTTGATCGCCAGGTCCGGCAAAGAACATGTAACTTTAAAATAAAGCAATCAATAATGGTATGAGGCTTAATGGTTCCCCAAGCAGACTGGACAACGTGAAAGAGGGGGATGTATGAGGAGTATGTGGGCCAGGTGTCAAACATGAATGTGGTAAAAGAGGAGGGGAGGGGAAGAGAGAGAGAGAGAGAGAGAGAGAGAGAGAGAGAGAGAGAGAGAGAGAGAGAGAGAGAGAGAGAGAGATGAGAGAAGAGAGAGATGAGATGAGATGAGATGAGATGAGATGAGATGAGGAGAGAGAGAGAGAGAGATGAGAGAAGAGAGAGATGAGATGAGATGAGATGAGGAGAGAGAGAGCGAGCGAGAGAGAGCGAGAGAGAGAGAGAGAGAGAGAGAGAGAGAGAGAGAGAGAGAGAGAGAGAGAGAGAGAGAGAGAGAGAGAGAGAGAGAGATGACGTCTTAGTAAATAGGAAGCAGCAGTAGGATAGCGGCCAGACACTCGCTCATCGACCAGGTGGTCATTGCTTCAATTTCGCATTGGGGCGGATTTAAAAATAACTGACCTGGGTTTCCAAGTCGGCCCATCCTAAACTGGGTCTGATAAAATGTCTTGGCAAGTAAATGCGACCGGCGTGAGACTGACCATATCACATACCGAGTAACGAATGGTCTGTTAAAAACTGTGTCTCGCACCATATGCCAGTTGCGCCTTAACCCCAAAAGGGTCCTTTAGTTTACTTGTATTTGTTTTAAAAAGAGTAGCCAGATCAACAAATGATTCCATCTTGAATTTAAGAACGTCACGCCAAAATATAAAACAAAGAAAAAAAAATTACCGAATCTACATACAACCTCGCCAGGGTTAAAGGACGAATGCAATATACACATTACACAACAACAACGTCAATTACAACCACAACAATATCTTAGAGCACAACGTCAGACAACTCTACATGACGGCTCCAGGGCTCGAACGACGCCCAACTTGTCAATGACATTAGTCTGAAAGCCAGCCAGTCTACTGTCTGCCCGTGTAATCAGCCCCGTCTTTGCTGACCATAAACGCAAACACGACACGGTTGGGCCAGGGCAAACAAGTCCGGGAGGTTATTTCTTCGTGACTGCGTGTTTCATACAGGCGCTTTTTGGTAAATGACAGGAAGGGAAGACAGCTGTGAAAGAAGGACTAGACAGAACAAACGAACGAACGAGCGAACGACCGAACGAACAAACTTAATTTTTAAATTAATTATGTGGTTGTTTCGGGATTTGAAATTTAAATATTGAGCACAACCCACTACTGGCAACGCCGATCGCATTCTGGTATGAACCTAAGGCCTATCCACGTCAATATGGAAGCACTATACTCGAGTTTCGCCCTCATTTGAGCTCGTCAGTAGTGCATATCCCTGACCGGATCCGGAAACAGTCCCAGATCACGCGTGTGAAGCGGGTGTGTAACCACGCGGCACACACTGGACACACCAAATTATCACAACAGAACATCACAACGCTACCCATCGTAGGCTTTTAATTTTTAAAGGTTAAGAATTGAGCACGCACGCCCTTCTATCACTCTCTGTCATACATTATTTCATCCACACATCACTTATGTGGCTAACCTAGAACAACAATAACAATATCAAAATATGCATTATAAATGCACGGGAAATGTGCAAAAATCAATACTGCACGACTCACTAATATTAATTATTGGCGTGGCAATTGTTATTTGCTATGGGGGGAAAGGGAAAGATCTCAGAATCATAAAAAGTATTTACTAGAATCAAGTAGCAACTATTAAAATTGGAAATAAAGATGGTAATTATGAACACATCAAGCTAGGAGTATAACAGGGATGTGTTTTGTTACCGGGTCTCTTCTCCCTCTATAGTAAAGTAATAATGAGACAGATCAAAGAGAAGCCGTGAATACTAATCGGAGGTTATAATATAAACAATATACTATGCAGATGACACAGTAATGGTGGCGAATAATTCAAAAGATCCAAAAGATTGTTGGACATTGTAGTAACGGAGAGTGCATGGAAAGCACTCTCCTTGAATATCAAGAAAACAGTAAATATGGTGATTTCAAAGGAAAAGGTGACACCAAAATGTGAAATGGAAATAGAAGGGGAAATTCATAATCAAGTGGATAACTTTAAATACCTAGGGGCATTATAAATTAAAATGGGAAATAAAGAGGGCAGTTAACGAACAGATAAAGCTAGGATTACGACAGAGTGTGTCTTGTCACCAGATCTCTTCTCACTATATAGCGAAGTAATAATGAGAGGGATAAAAGAGACGCCAGGAATACTAATCAAAGGTTATAATATAAATAATATACACTATGCAGATGGCACAGTATTGGTGGCGGATAATTCAACAGATCTACAACAGTTGTTGGACACTGTAGTACCAGAGAGTGCGAAGAAAGGACTTCTAGAATATCAAGAAAACAGTAACAATTTTGATATACAAAGAAAATAGTGACACCAAAATGTGACATAGAAATAAAAGGGACAATTCTTAACCAAGTGGATAATTTTAAATACCTAGGGGCATTTATAACATCAGATGGAAGATGTACAACCGAGATTAAAAGCAGAATAGGGCAAGCAAAAGCTGCATTTCAGAAAATGAAGAGTGTCTTATGCAATAAGTCACTCTCGCTGAATGTAAGAAAAAGAGTGCTGAAATGCTATATAATACCAGTTTTGCTGTACGGCACTGAATCTTGGACTGTAAATGAACAAATTAAGAAGAAATTAGAAACAACAGTGATATGGTTCATGAAACAAATGTTAGGAATTCCTTGGACTGCCAGAGTAACTATCAACGACTGCCTGAAACAGGCTAATGAAACTAGAACATTATATACAACAATAAGAAAGAGACAAACATATTTCCTTGGTCATGTTATGAGAAGAGAGGCATTGGAGAACATCGTGACGACTGGAAAGATCGAGGGGAAGAGAGGCAGAGGCCGACCAAGAGAAATGAGCCTGGATGGATTGACGCGGTGGCACAGAGGAATATCAGTAGCACAGCTGATCCAGAACACCAAAGACTGAAATATGTGGAGAGACATGAACGCCTACGCCAGCTGGCATATCACTTGATGACTGATGATGGGGGACGTACTGTACCACCAAAAGGGGACTGACTGTTATACTAGGTTATTATTATTATTATTATTATTATTATTATTATTATAATAAATAGAATCATCATTGGAGGACGAAACATCAATAACATTAGATAGCAGATGATACAGTATTGATTGCAGACAATGAGCAGGACCTGCAACAATTAGTAGATGCGGTTGCTGTACACCGTGAACAACTGGGATTAGAATTAAATTGTAAATAGACACAGATTATGGTCGTCGCTAGGACGAAGGAAATACTACAATGTAATATACATGGGAATATTCTTCAACAAGTGAATCAGTACAATTATCTCGGAACAGTCAAAACATCTGATGGGAGATGCCTTGAAGAGATTAGAACAAGGAATCGCCATGGCGAAAGTAGCCTTTAGCAAGATGAAAAACATACTGACCAATAAAAAGATGTCAATTAAAACGAGAAAAAGTGTGTTGAGGTGCTACATAGAGCCTGTACTTTTGTATGGATGTGAAACTTGGGCAATGAGCAGTCAAGCTGATTGACTGTAGAAATGTGGTTTCGGAGGAGAATGCAAAGAATACCAAGGACAGACAGAAAAAACTAATGACCAAGAATTACAGGAAACAAATGAAAATCGTAAACTGATTAGAGAAATTAGACGTAGACAGTCAACATTTTTTGGACATGTTATGAGAAGAAATGATTTGGAGAACTTGATGACAACTGGCAAGATCGAAGGGAACAGACCAAGTGGAAGGCCGAGAAGTAAATACCTGGATGGCTTGGCGACATGGCATGGTCGAGACAGGAATTATTATTATTATTAATATTATTATTATTATTTAAAGTTAGTTGCATGTCCTTTACAGGACGGAGCAGTCAACCCCTGTATTTTTGGCTGTTCGTGATTCCTGGGGAAGTTTACGTTCAGTAGTTGCCATTGCTTTCTGAACGAACGGAACCATTAAAAAAAAACTAACGTATGGCAGTCTGCTGCCAAATCGCCCACAGCTGTGTTTCTAACGCGGGTATGCGCGATTACACACTTCGTAATTAACCCCTTCGCCCCGATATTATTATTATTATGATTATTATCATTAATTATGAACCGAACGACGTAGCTCAGAATCGAACCCAGGACCTTCGGAGAGCGAAGCAGGTGGTGTAACCACATGGCCACGGAGACTCCCAGGGAATACTGATTGCCACTGCTGCCCTTCATCCTCCACTGAGGCCTTGGTCCCTAACCAACTCACCGCTAGTCATCCACTCTTTGTCCTTCTCCTGCAGCTCTCCTTTATGTCCGTATTAATAATCGGACTCCAATCCTCTTCCCCGTGTGATGTTAGATCTTCCTCTACTTCATCTGCAATTTAGGTTCCAGAGAAAGGAGTTTCTAATTATACTATAATCAGTCTTACGAGAGACGGTCAATAAGTAAGCCTCCTATATTTTATCTATGTAAATATTTATCGGTGTACAATTTATCAATTTAGGGGTATTCCCCATCCACTCTTCTGCACTGCATATCATGATCAACCTGTTTCAGTCATAGGTTGCGCAACAGTAACGGTTTTTAAATGGCCACCAAAGAATTTCGGATAAAGCAACGTAATGCCATAGAATTCTGCAATGCTGAAGGCGAGACCCCGATTCGTATCCACGAACGCTTGGGTATTGTGTATGGAGATTCAATAGTGTATGTTAACGAGAATAACAGTGTATGTTATAGTGTGTGTGTGTTTTTTTTTTGTTGGTTGTCTCAATATAAAATCAATATCTCAGTAACCAACTGAGGGAAAATGATGAGATTTAGTATATAACCTTATCATTATCTCCACCCAACAAAAAAAAATGTTTGTTCTGGAGATTGTACAGCAGATTTCAATGTTTGTTTATATGCTATATATATTTTTTCTGCTCCGCTATTAATGCCATAATTTTAAGAGCATTACGCCAGCAAGACACATTCGCGCTATTTTTAAAATTGTCTGGCGGTCTTTCGTTTTTGCACAGACTGAGTGTTATAGTTCAGAGGTGTCGTCAAACTGTGGGTTCTTTCATGAAACGTGATTATATAAATAAACTAGCTGGCTCAGCCCGGCTCCTGGCAGGGATCGATCGATCGATCTATCGATCGATCTATCTATCTATCTATCTACCTACCTACCTATTGATCGGTCGGTCTGTCTGCCTGCCTGCCAGAACCCACCCACCGACCGACCGACCCACCCACCCACCCAGTCAGCCATCCACCCACCCACCCACCTTTCTGCATACCTACCTACCTACCTACCTACCTACCTTTCTGTCTGTCTGTCTGTCTGTCTGTCTGTCAGTCCGTCCGTGCTATTAAATATTGATAAAAGTTACTGGAAAAAACGTCAGGACCATGTGTTGAAAGAGGAAGAGGACTATTGGAGAAAGGATGGATTGAATTTTATGCAACCGAGAGCAATCATCAACCTACTGGAATCGTCCGACACAGATTAAGGTCTGAGCAGATCGCAGACCTTAATCTACGTACACACTTACTGGGATATTTTGCTCCAACTATTCAGACGAATTGCAGGCCCTAAACATTACAGCATCAGCTGAAGAAACAAGAAGGAAATGAAAAATAAGGTAAGAAATATATTCCTTCTACTTTCCTGTTAATTTACAAATTATTTACCCCGTGCCTCTGTAAATTCTCTGTCTTTACTAATATTACACATTGCACCCCTCTCGGGATTCTCCGTGGTGAAGTGGTCAAGCCGTCTGACTCGGGCTCCGAAGGTTGTATGTTCGATTCCGGGCCGCGTCCTTCATTTCACGAGTGCATTTTTTCGGAGACTCCCGAGGGTCGTCGCTGGAGCTACGGAGTTCGTGCTTTGTGCGACGCTTTCCGCGCTGCGGAAAGAAACTGAGCCATATGGGATAAAAACCCGGTGCAATGCAGCCGACCCTGTCGATTTTAAGCTAGTTCTTTCATTGCACCCACTCCCATACGAATCCGGATACGCCTTTGTGTGTCATCAGAATTTGCAGGTCTCCCATTACCGTAAAAATAACTTTGTTAGCGAGAAATCACTAGTTGTTCAGCAAAACATCAAAGGAATGTCGCCGCTTTCAATGATTTAAGTTGTTTTTGGACCTATCAAAGACATATTCCTTGGGTGGGGAAAAATTTCATAACGATGCAACAGACAGTTTTCAAAATAATTGATCGTGAATGAAGGCAAACAAATGTGGACATACTATAGCACTGTCCGACTCTGGGTACGTCGTTGTGACGAAGCTGAAGTAGGTCAATTCTAACTGGCTGACGCAAAGCGGACTGGCCGTCCCTAAACCACATTGACCCCACAAAACATTCATCGACTTGATGACATCATTCGTGGTGACCCTGAGGCAACACTGGATGAACTGTGTTCCATGTTGTCATTTGTCATATTTCAGACTGAATTTGTCACATTCCACCCAATATTTCCATGAATTAGGATCTCGCCTTCATCATTGAGGAATTATATGACATTACGTTGCTTTAACCGATTTTTATATATATATATATTAGGGCTGTACCGGATTCAAATTTTTGAAATCCGGCCGGAGCCGGATTTGGCCAGATTTATGAAGTGAGATCCGGCCGGAGCCGGATTTACAAATAAAAAAAAAAATAACGTACTACATCACTTGACTTAAGTGAGTGGAGTCACTCGACTGTTCATTACTGCAGTTCATTACTATAGACATGACAATGATGACATATACTCATATTAAATCATTTAAATGTAAAATAGTTACATTTACATTAGAATAAGTAATTAAGTAATATTAAGTTCCATAAGTTCAAGATGAAACATAATACATAAGCACATAATGCTAATTTAGTAATTAAAATTTTTAGTTTTCAATTTCAGTTTTTAGTTTTCACATTGTTTTCAGTTGGCAAATTGGCAGCTCAGTTACAACTCACAACAACAGTACATTGAACAGATTGAATTTATTGAAATACATTCATTCAGTAATTTCACTATTTCAGTCAGTCAGTCTTCATTATGGCTGTGAAGTTGAACTCTCAGAGTCAAGAAGGGACGAGTTGTATTTCAGGAAAATCAACGTCTCCGCATTTTGTGGTAAAAGGCTACTACGGTGGAATTTATTGAAATACATTCATTCAGTAATTTCACTATTTCAGTCAGTCAGTCTTCATTATGGCTGTGAAGTTGAACTCTCAGAGTCAAGAAGGGACGAGTTGTATTTCAGGAAAATCAACGTCTCCGCATTTTGTGGTAAAAGGCTACTATGGTGGTCAGTGATAATGTCTCCTGCAGTACTGAACAGCCTTTCCGATGGCACACTTGTAGGTGGTGGTGCAAGAAATGCCTGCGCCAGTCTAGCCATACTTGGAAATCTTTGCTTATTGGCATGCCACCATGAAACTGGATCTGACTGTCGAGTTTGAAGTGCTCTGACAGGTACTGTGTCACCTCAGTGTTAATGCTGTTGCCTTCGGCACTTGCAGAACGATCTGTGGTGGGATTTTCCTCGACAATTATGTCAAAACAGCTCCATAGGCTGGACTCGTACTGTGTGGCAGTGCTCACAGAAGTCAAAACACTAGTACTACTACTACTACTAGTAGCTGATGGATCCTGAGGACTGACTGTGTTTGCTGAATCAATAATGGAGTTAGCTGCTAGCAGCAGATGGGCTCGTGCATCACTTCTACCACGTTCGGAGAAGAAGCACAGCTTGAATCAAGGATCCAGTAGTGTGGCACAGGTGTAAATACTGTTGGATTCAATGTCCGCAAATCTGCTGCTAACAGCTTCAAGCAGGGCTGCTTTCATAGTTTTGATCCCAGCATCACTACCTTCTTTCTGGAGGAAAGCCATGAGTGTTTTCACTAGGGCTGTACCGGATTCAAATTTTTTAAATCCGGCTAGAGCCGGATTTGGCCGGATTTATGAAGTGAGATCCGGCCGGAGCCGGATCCGAAGCCGGATGTGTAAAAATGGCCGGATTCCGGATTTGCCGGAGCCGAAATCCGGTACACCCCTTAAATATATATATATATATATATATATATATATATATATATATATATATATATATATATATATATATATATATATATATATATATATATATATGTGTAGTTATATATATATATATATAGATATATATATATATATATATATATATATTATATATATATATATATATATATTTACAGTACCCGCGGGACGAAACAGGAAGCCCACAAGAAACCGAACATCATTTGTCAGTTGCCGCACACCTGCTTCTTCAGTGATCAACGTTTGTTATGCGTCTATTCTGGCATGGATCACACATTTTTCTCTAAGGATGGCTCCTGTCGGCCAGATGTCCTCCCTCTGTTACCGGACAAGAATCTAGAACGTTTATGTATCTCCCTCTCACATACATTTTCTTTCGTCTACTTTCTCTCACACTCTATATATATATATATCTCTCTCTCTCTCTCTCTCTCTCTCTCTCACACACACACACACACACACACACACACACTCTCTCTCTCTCTCTCTCTCACGCTCTATCTGAATGAGGTCAAATGTATTCTCTCTCTCTCTCTCTCTCACACACACACACACACACACTATCTCTCTCTTTCTCACGTCTTTTCCCTCCTCCTTCTTCTTCTTCTTCTTCTTCTTCTTCTTCTTCTTCTTCTTCTTCTTCTAACACACACGAACACAGCTATACTCACCCACTAATCTGCCACTTCTGACTGGTCTCAGCTTGGGCCGTGAGCGGATCTCCTTGAGCAACTTTTCGTGTGGATCTGGCTCAGGGGGCGGTTTGGGCTTCAGCTTTCTGTCTTTAACCTACAAGACCCACACAGAGAGAGTACACGTTAAACTCAGTCAGCACATTATAGAACATATATCCCCGGGAAGGTTAACCCGGTCAACAAATGCCCGCAGAAGTCGGATGTGTCGGCCTAACGGCGCAAGAACGCAGCTCTGCTGTAAACAGGCACAACGCAATCACGTCCGAAAAAAAACCGGATGAACGAAGAAGAAGAACATATATAATTACCACACAACCAGGAACCTTAAGGTCCTAAACCTTGGTTGGCAACTAGTCTAGGATCGAAGCTCCCACAGGCGGGCAGTTAAAGCACTGCTTTGCTGATCCGGGAGATTCTGCAGCTTGTCTTGTTCCAGATGTATTGGTTTCATCTTTCCTCTGGGCAACATTCAACCCAAGCTTTGTGATATGGAAAGGTATAATTCCAACCTGAACATATATAACTGTCACGGAGATGTCGTTCAGTTACTTCTCCAAACAAGTTCTGCAACACAAGTTTTAATAAACCGAAAGTTAAATGTACCCTCAGGGCAACGGTCCTTTCCTTCTTTGCTCGCCCGATATGTTTGTTTTGGCGTAACTGCGTTTGTGTTTACAATGTAATCGCGAAAGCGTAGTGGCTAGACGCTCAACTGCTCGCCCGGTGGTCATGAGTTCGAATCTCATCAGGGCGGATTTTAAAAATACATACGGGCTCCCAGGTGGACCCAGCCTAAACTGCGTACCAGGAAATGTTTATGAAGTACAAGCGAAAGGTGCGATACTGACCACATTTCCCATAAGGTGCCGATTGGTCTGTAAATAAATATGAGATTATCAGCATGCACACACTGGGCCTTAAATCATGTAAAAGGGTACTAAAATTCTAAGGTAATTGGCACGTCACAATGGTGACCGATTGTGTTTACTCCTAGACCATTAAACTGCCCTAGGACCGCATAATAATTTTAATATCTCGGCAACCCTAACCGAAATAATCTCGCGGCAATGCAGATCTATTCTTAGCTTTGTTTTGCACTGCAGCAATCTATTACACAGAACAGTACGGCGACAACAACACCGTTTTCTCTGCTTATCTTGCATCAATCACCCAGAGATGAGACTGCAGATGTCGGACACAATTCCCAGGCGACAAGAAATAAATCACAGTTTATAGACAGGAAGTTGAGACTGATGAATCACCCAGACGAGTTCTAAAGTCAATTCGGCATCATGAACTAGTATTTCATATCCCAGCCTGGCTAGCCAATGACCCGTTTACAATGTTGTCACTTATTTATCTGATATCTAATCCTAAACGGACGGTAGGCGGTGGCAATAACGTAGCTGATATGAAGCTGCCATGATGTCATAAGCGCGGTCGTGTGAAATTTCCACGCCTACGATCGTCGTCTAGCTAATTGAAAAAAAAAGTTAGTTAGTTAGTTAGTTAGGTAGTTAGTTAGTTAGTTAGTTAGTTAGTTAGTTAGTTAGTTAGTTAGTTAGTTAGTTAGTTAGTTAGTTAGTTAGTTAGTTAGTTAGTTAGTTAGTTAGTTAGTCGACAGATCATCCTCATTGCACATCGAACCATTCAGTCCATAAGTGCTCAGATCCCCTCCTCAGCAAATCCCACAGCGTGTGGCGGCTCACGACACCAGTTATGTGTTGGTTTATTAATCTTCTTTGGCTTCCTGCATAGTGCTCTTGTATGGCCACACATCTTCTAACTTGCTGTTCTCGCAGTCTGACCATGGTTGTAGATTCACAGTATCACTTGTTCTCGCAAAAGTCTTACTTCTCATAGAGCATTCAGTATATCAGCCTGGTCCATGGCTCGTCCGCCCTTCATAGCAGCCTTACCGGTAAACATGTCAGCCTGTTAATTCCCTTGTACAACCGCATACTCTGGCACTAAAATGAAACTAATCTTTGCCAGCCGTGAACGTCCCAGAGACACCAACCACTGTCTTCGGATCCACCCCATCTCTATCGCCCTGAGCATACTCATTGAGTCACTAAGGACACATGCCCTAGTGAAGGTCTGTGTCTCGAGCCTTGTTATTGCTAACTGAAGAAAAGACCGGCCACCTATTCCTCCGTGCATTCAGGCCTAAAAAAATGATGGTGGCGCTATCACATCACCGACGAGTAGCAAGTTCTTGCTTTTGGACATGTATGGACGGTGACTTGGTTCTCATTGCCTTTGAAGCGTAGTGGGGATGCTTTTTTTTATCTGAGCTTAAATTACTTTGTATAGGGTGTATGTTTAATGACTATGCAGTGTTTGAAAATATTGCCGGCCCAAGTTTTGTATTCATCCTATGTAAAGTTCATGCAACATAATAAACTTTGACCGACAATATTTTCAAACACTACACAGTCTTAAAAATACACCCTATATTAGACTGTAGCATATAGTCAATAGCCTATCTATCTGTTCTTTGTCTTCTAGTTCTGTAAGTTTGTATAATACGATACTCTCCATAGTCTATCTTATCTTGATTTTTTGTTCGTTTGCTTTAGCTTTGTATAATATACTCTCCATAGCGCCACTCTCTCTCTCTCTCTCTCTCTCTCTCTCTCTCTCTCTGATTCTTGGTCTTCTAGCTATACATAACTTTGTATAATATACTCTCCATAGCGCCTCTCTCTCTCTCTCTCTCTCTCTCTCTCTCTCTCTCTCTCTCTCTCTCTCTCTCTCTCTGATTCTTGGTCTTCTAGCTATACATAACTTTGTATAATATACTCTCCATAGCGCCACTCTCTCTCTCTCTCTCTCTCTCTCTCTCTCTCTCTCTATCTCTCTCTCTCTCTGATTCTTGGTCTTCTAGCTATACATAACTTTGTATAATATACTCTCCATAGCGCCACTCTCTCTCTCTCTCTCTCTCTCTCTCTCTCTCTCTCTCTCTCTCTGATTCTTGGTCTTCTAGCTATACATAACTTTGTATAATATACTCTCCATAGCGCCTCTCTCTCTCTCTCTCTCTCTCTCTCTCTCTCCTCTCTCTCTCTCTCTCTCTCTCTCTCTCTCTCTCTGATTCTTGGTCTTCTAGCTATACATAACTTTGTATAATATACTCTCCATAGCGCCACTCTCTCTCTCTCTCTCTCTCTCTCTCTCTCTCTCTCTCTCTCTCTCTCTCTGATTCTTGGTCTTCTAGCTATACATAACTTTGTATAATATACTCTCCATAGCGCCACTCTCTCTCTCTCTCTCTCTCTCTCTCTCTCTCTCTCTCTCTCTCTCTCTCTGATTCTTGGTCTTCTAGCTATACATAACTTTGTATAATATACTCTCCATAGCGCCACTCTCTCTCTCTCTCTCTCTCTCTCTCTCTCTCTCTCTCTGATTCTTGGTCTTCTAGCTATACATAACTTTGTATAATATACTCTCCATAGCGCCACTCTCTCTCTCTCTCTCTCTCTCTCTCTCTCTCTCTCTCTGATTCTTGGTCTTCTAGCTATACATAACTTTGTATAATATACTCTCCATAGCGCCACTCTCTCTCTCTCTCTCTATCTCTCTCTCTCTCTGATTCTTGGTCTTCTAGCTATACATAACTTTGTATAATATACTCTCCATAGCGCCTCTCTCTCTCTCTCTCTCTCTCTCTCTCTCTCTCTCTGATTCTTGGTCTTCTAGCTATACATAACTTTGTATAATATACTCTCCATAGCGCCACTCTCTCTCTCTCTCTCTCTCTCTCTCTCTCTCTCTCTCTCTCTCTCTGATTCTTGGTCTTCTAGCTATACATAACTTTGTATAATATACTCTCCATAGCGCCTCTCTCTCTCTCTCTCTCTCTCTCTCTCTCTCTCTCTCTCTCTCTCTCTCTCTCTATCTCTCTGATTCCTGGTCTTCTAGCTATACATAACTTTGTATAATATACTCTCCATAGCGCCTCTCTCTCTCTCTCTCTCTCTCTCTCTCTCTCTCTGATTCTTGGTCTTCTAGCTATACATAACTTTGTATAATATACTCTCCCTAGCGCCTCTCTCTCTCTCTCTCTCTCCTCTCTCTCTCTCTCTCTCTCTCTGATTCCTGGTCTTCTAGCTATACATAACTTTGTATAATATACTCTCCATAGCGCCTCTCTCTCTCTCTCTCTCTCTCTCTCTCTTCTCTCTCTCTCTCTCTCTCTCTCTCTCTGATTCCTGGTCTTCTAGCTATACATAACTTTGTATAATATACTCTCCATAGCGCCTCTCTCTCTCTCTCTCTCTCTCTCTCTCTCTCTCTCTGATTCTTGGTCTTCTAGCTATACATAACTTTGTATAATATACTCTCCATAGCGCCTCTCTCTCTCTCTCTCTCTCTCTCTCTCTCTCTCTCTCTCTCTCTCTCTCTCTCTCTCTGATTCTTGGTCTTCTAGCTATACATAACTTTGTATAATATACTCTCCATAGCGCCACTCTCTCTCTCTCTCTCTCTCTCTCTCTCTCTCTCTCTCTCTCTCTATCTCTCTGATTCCTGGTCTTCTAGCTATACATAACTTTGTATAATATACTCTACATAACAGTCTATCTTAGTCTCGGTTTTCTAGATCTATAGGTTTATATAATCTACTCCTCAAAAAGTCTGTCTGATTATTGTGCTTATAACTCTATAGTTTTGAATAAACAAACAGTCTACATATCTTATTCTTGGTATTGTAGCTCCATCATCATCATCAACACCATCATCATCATCATCATCATCATCATCATCATCATCATCATCATCATTTAGTGTCTTATCGTTGACAGCACTTTTCCCCAATAACAATCTTTCAATATTCCTCTCTATTATAAGCCAGTTGCCATGCCTAAAAAATCTCTCTCTTTTCCTCCCCCTCTCTGTAGCATGTGTGGTTATGCAGGGCGTGGGGGAGGTGTGTGTGTGTTAACAACGCTGTCACCTACTGAGAGAAATATACCTTACCATGCCTCACCAACCAATAATACACACCAGCTATTTAAGGTCAGCACTTTCTATTGGACGAGATCAAGCTGTATCGTATCCTCTTTATTTCCGCGCGCTGTTAATCTCTAACTGGGTATCAATGACACAGAGAAGACCCCGATGCTAATCAATAGCCAGCATTATATAAATCCTACAAATGTAAATACCAATAGGACATATTTAGCTCAGAGAAACTTAAGCTTCTTAACTCCGAATGTGCCGCTTCCCATTTAAAGTGGCAAGCCTTAACATTCACAGCTCATAAATAAATTCACGAGTATTGTTTGGCACTCATAGAAGTAGAAGAAAGAAGTAGAGAGCTAGTTGGTCATGTGTCGAAACACTTGTTCCTGCAGCGAGGCGATGTTGTCACTTGGAGGTGACAGGTTCCTATTCCCGTGCTGTGAAAATAGCTTTCGATTGTTGTGTTGTCTAGAGTGTCCGTTACTTTCTACTTCTCTCTTAAATTTCTTTGAGTGCCAAACAATACGTGTGCATTTATTTATGAGCCGTCTTAACGGCCTCAAAGAGTCCCGCAATTGATATGTCTGTGTATCACGCTTGTCATTTAGATACTACATTATTCATTGGGCAGTGGGGTACCCATTTACCGTTCTCGTGGTCTTTGCCTCTTCTAACACCTAGTGCAAAATCAATATGTTACGATTACCGTACTCAATCAATCAATCAATCAGATGCCGTCTCCACAAAGAAGGCTGACTGCAATGGATCTCCAACACAGTCTCTCGCTTTAATTGTACATTCTGTCTGACTGCTGTTCGTCCATCTCTTGATGTTTATCTTCTCACTTGTATCGGTGTCTACCTTTTGCTCGTTTGCCTTCAACCTTAACCTCCAGTATGGTTTATATAAGAGTGTTATGTCTTCTAACGTGTCCGAAATATTTCACTTGCCTCCTTTTTATTTCTTTCATCAACATATTCTTTGTCTAGCATCACTGAGTATTCGTCTGTTATCGCTGATTATTCTTGGTTTGTTATCATTGCTTATTCTTCCCCTAGTAAGACAGTAATGCACTGTCACGTAACAATAAAGCCAGTTGTCTGTCGACCCCCAGTCCGGTGAACCTTTATCTGTCAATCTTTCTATTATCTAGCGTACCCTCTGATACCTAGATTATTTCCTTTGTCTGTATGAGTTCCAATCAAGACCCGTATTTCTCAAACTTTCTCGGTCCTCAACAGCACATACAAGCAAGTCTAGCAGCATCATAAAGCTAAAATTCATTTCAATATATGCCAAGTAACTAAACGCGCCGGAAAATACACACATGAACAAATAAAAACAGTATCAATCGATAATGAACGACAGTGTTATTTTCCTGTATTGGCATCTACGAGCGACAATCTGAACTGTGACGATAAAGGGAGACCAGAAGTAAGAGGGGCGAGGGAATATGAAAACAGCTCATCGATTCATATTTCTACAGGGTATATTGGTGTGACAATGTGTAGTATTTTACTATAGTGGCTAAATGTTTTTTAGGGGATGGAAAAGTTACGGGCATATCATTGTCATGTAGCCTAGTGCTACGCAGAGCGTCGCCCTCATCGTAACCCGTTAGAAAGATTCTTGATCCTTTGTCAGTTCCCCTGCCTTATGCAGTTCCATGCCCAGGGTGTCCCCTGTTCACCACACAGGCATGCACATACGGGACATGCAACACAGGCGATAGACAGGAGGGTAGACAAAACACGGACAGATATACGGACACCGTGAAGCTTGTGAAAATGCACCTTTAAATCTATCTATAAGGTTACAGCCGAGTGCACTGACTCCGTGGCGAAGGAGTTATATATGCAGTTCGTAATCTCGCATACCAGTGTACGAAACAGCTGTGGGCGATTTGGCAGCAGACCGGCATACATTTTTTAAAAGGAAATGGTATGAATGTCTGTCGTTTAGAAAGCAATGACAAGCTACTGAATGTAAACTTGCCCAGGAATCACGAACAATCAAAAAATGCTGGGGTTGATTGCTATGTCCTGTAAAGGATATGCAACAACTGACTTATATGCACCGGGTTTTACCCCAGCTGCCCCGGTGACTCTACGTAGAATGGCCAGTCGCCAGTCGAGAGCGTTGCACAAAACAAACTCCGTTGCTCCGACGATGAACTCCGGAAGTCGACGGAAACACTGCGCCCATGACGTTCTGAGCGTGAAGCGAGCGGCTTGACCACTTGGTCAAGTAATCTCACAGCAGGAACTGCCGTTGAGCTGCAATGTGTTAGACCGCCCTATATCCTAGACCAGGGGCGGGGCCTAGCGGCCGTAGAACACCAGAAAATCTGTTGGTCTGGTCCCCATTTGAAGCTAACTTAAAGCTGCGAAAAGTGCAACTTGAAAGAAATAACACGGTGCATTTTCCCACTCTGAAAAAAAAAAAAACGGTTTACGATACATGAACAATCTGACAAATGTGCGAAACTGATTGTGACATTTAATGAAAGATTCTAGGACGTGAAAAGTACACAACAAGAATTGAACATCTTTGCTGTGTGGAACTAGTTGATGTGCCAGATAACCTACAGCTTGACACCACTCAGCTGCAAAGCGATAATGATCTGAAAGCTAGGTACAACAACCTCCTACTGCTTGCAATGATGCGTTCCTCACTTTGAAGAGACATGCATTGAAATTAGGGCTGTACCGGATTCAAATTTTTGAAATCCGGCCGGAGCCGAATTTGGCCGGATTTATGAAGTGAGATCCGGCCGGAGCCGGATTTACAAATAAAAAAAAAAAATAACGTACTACATCACTTGACTTAAGTGTGTGGAGTCACTCGACTGTTCATTACTGCAGTTCATTACTATAGACATGGCAATGATGACATATACTCATATTAAATCATTTAAATGTAAAATAATTACATTTATATTAGAATAAGTAATTAAGTAATATTAAGTTCCATAAGTTCAAGATGAAACATAACACATAAGCACATAATGCTAATTTAGTAATTTTAATTTTTAGTTTTCAGTTTCAGTTTTTAGTTTTCACATTGTTTTCAGTTGGCAAATTGGCAGCTCAGTTACAACTCACAACAACAGTACATTGAACAGATTGAATTTATTGAAATACATTCATTCAGTAATTTCACTATTTCAGTCAGTCAGTCTTCATTATGGCTGTGAAGTTGAACTCTCAGAGTCAAGAAGGGACGAGTTGTATTTCAGGAAAATCAACGTCTCCGCATTTTGTGGTAAAAGGCTACTACGGTGGTCAGTGATAATGTCTCCTGCAGTACTGAACAGCCTTTCCGATGGCACGCTTGTAGGTGGTGGTGCAAGAAATGCCTGCGCCAGTCTAGCCATGCTTGGAAATCTTTGCTTATTGGCATGCCACCATGAAACTGGATCTGACTGTCGAGTTTGAAGTGGCTCTGGCAGGTACTGTGTCACCTCAGTGTTAATGCTGTTGCCTTCGGCACTTGCAGAACGATCTGTGGTGGGATTTTCCTCGACAATTGTGTCAAAACAGCTCCATAGGCTGGACTCGTACTGTGTGGCAGTGCTCACAGAAGTCAAAACACTAGTACTACTACTACTACTAGTAGCTGATGGATCCTGTGGACTGACTGTGTTTGCTGAATCAATAACGGAGTTAGCTGCTAACGGCAGATGGGCTCGTGCATCACTTCTACCACGTTCGGAGAAGAAGCACAGCTTGAATCGAGGATCCAGTAGTGTGGCACAGGTGTAAGTACTGTTGGATTCAATGTCCGCAAATCTGCTGCTAACAGCTTCAAGCAGGGCTGCTTTCATAGTTTTGATCCCAGCATCACTACCTTCTTTCTGGAGGAAAGCCATGAGTGTTTTCAATAGGGCTGTACCGGATTCAAATTTTTGAAATCCGGCCGTAGCCGGATTTGGCCGGATTTAGGAAGTGAGATCCGGCCGGAGCCGGAGCCGAAGCCGGATTTGTAAAAATGGCCGGATTCCGGATTTGCCGGAGCCGGAGCCGAAATCCGGTACACCCCTAATTGAAATATGCATCTGTGCTCAGAACAACTTACGTACTTCTTTCTGCAAGCAGTTCTTTTCTAAACTTACCATCACAAAGAGTCGACTTCACTCAAGGCTGACCGACGCAAACCTGGACAAGCAGTTGCGAGTACCAACATCATCAGTCCCAGCTCGCATCACACGTCTCACCAAAGAGAAGCAGCTCCATCCCCCACATTAAAGTTAGTTGCAGATCCTTTACAGAACGTTGCAGTCAACCCCCCATCATTTGTTTTATTTTCGTGATCTCTTGGCATGTTTACATTAAGGGTGAAGTTAATTAATGTTTGAACAAATATAGCAGGCTAATTTTAAAGTTGATGCTTTTTTATGGTCCGTGAATTTTATAAATATCCAAATGGCCCCTGGCAGATAAAAGGTTTCCCAGCCCGTGTACTACACCACAGACAACGCTGTGGGTGGCCGGTCATCATCCTCACACTTTACCTTACTAGACATTTCCCAGATCATTCTGAAAACTACCCAGTGTTCATTTCATGGGGTGGCTCCGTACTGGTCGGGAAAACACTGCAGAGCTGTACTGGTCGGGAAAACACCGCACAGCCGTACTGGTCGGGAAAACACTGCAGAGCTGTACTGGTCGGGAAAACACCGCAGAGCCGTACTGGTCGGGAAAACACTGCAGAGCCGTACTGGTCGGGAAAACACCGCAGAGCCGTACTGGTCGGGAAAACACTTCAGAGCCGTACTGGTCGGGAAAACACTGCAGAGCCGTATTGGTCGGGAAAACACTGCAGAGCTGTACTGGTCGGGAAAACACTGCAGAGCTGTACTGGTCGGGAAAACACAGCAGAGTCGTACTGGTCGGGAAAATACTGCAGAGTCGTACTGGTCGGGAAAACACCGCACAGCCGTACTGGTCGGGAAA
Source organism: Cepaea nemoralis (assembly GCA_014155875.1). Taxonomy (NCBI): domain Eukaryota; kingdom Metazoa; phylum Mollusca; class Gastropoda; order Stylommatophora; family Helicidae; genus Cepaea; species Cepaea nemoralis. The sequence goes on along the minus strand of JACEFZ010006135.1, from coordinate 58,197 downwards.
GCACTGCAAAGCTTTACTGGTCGGGAAAACACCGCAGAGCCGTATTGGTCGGGAAAACACCGCAGAGCCGTACTGGTAGGGAAAAATAATGTCTACCACTGCTGGGTTTTGAACCGGGACCACTATCTTAATAAGCAAGAACACCAACTACTTAAAAGTCGCTTACAAGTCGACAGGGTCGACTTCATTGCACCGGGTTTTATGCCATATGGCTCGGTCTCTTTCCGCAGAGCGGAAAGCGTCGCACAAAGCACGAAATCCGTAGTACAAGACCCACAAGAGTCTCCGAAAAATTTCACTCGTGAACCGAAGGACGCGGCCAGGAATCGAACCCACAATCTTCGAAACCCGAGTCAAACGGCTTGACTACTTTGCCACGGGGACTCCTAGCACCAACTACTGTGTCCCCGAGCTTCTGTATATCTATTTATACATTAATATTCTCAAAAGCCAAAGTCTATCCGCATTTGCTGAGACAGACAGACTGACAGGCGGGCGAACCCGGAGAGACGAGGTAATACATTTAAAAGCCGCAAGTGGGCGCACAAAGCTCTTTACTCACCTTCAATGAAGCAATGAAATATGCATGAAGAGTTAGAGAGAGAGAGAGAGAGAGAGAGAGAGAGAGAGAGAGAGAGAGAGAGAGAGAGAGAGAGAGAGAGAGAGAGAGAGAGAGAGAGAGCTATTATTATGCTCGGGTACCACTATCGGTATAGTGCTCCTAAATACTATTGTACAAATGCATCCATACTTCACGAGCTGAATATTGAAGAAGGGTGGCTATTAAAGACGATAAGACACAGAAAATTGAAATATTTTGGTCACTTGAAACGTCATGAAAGTTTGGAGAGAACAATAATGGAGGGGTATATGCCTCGAAAAAGAGGAAGGCCAAAGAGAAGATGGGTGCAGGATGAGGCGGATGCATATATTGATACAAGTTGAGTTACCATAATGATTATGAGGTGAGGTTTGTGAATCCTATAGAAAATTGTCTCTTGTCGCTTAATTCCGAAGCCCTGGTATCCAAGTCGTTTATGCCCCAAAAAAGGCTTGCATCTATCGAAGAGAGGTTGGTTAAGCACAGAAGCCATAAACAATATGCTGCACGATTTATTGCCTGGCATATTTCGCTGCATCTCGAGTTGTTCAATCGTGTACAACCTGAAGAGGAGTGGTGTATTGGGTTGGCAGATTTGGAGGTTTTTTTTATGATTCATTCAAAGTGAGAAAAGGAGTTCTTACCAGCTATGTCCAGCTAATCCTGATGTACGGAAGTGGCAATTAGCAATTAACAGACTAGTAAGGAATTATGTAGAAGCTTCAGAGATGCCGTTTTACGGTATGGTGAGAACATCATCGACGGATAAAACGTTTAATGAAGGAAGATATGTTGAAAGACAGTGACTCAAAAAGAGAACTGGTAATTTGCATCAGAAGAAGACAGCCCGCATCCTTTGGGAACATCATGAGAAGGGTACAGCCGGGGTACGTCGTGACACCGGGAAGCTGAAAGGAAGGAGAGGTTGAGGATCACTCACTCACACACACACACACACACACACACACAGAGAGAGAGAGAGAGAGAGAGAGAGAGAGAGAGAGAGAGAGAGAGAGAGAGAGAGAGAGAGAGAGAGAGAGAGAGAGAGAGAGAGAGAGAGATGCTGGGAATTTTAACATCTTGGCACGGAGGACAATCTGTGTCAGAAATTATTGGCAGTGTAAGAGACAGAAAGATGGAGACAGACATGATCGCCAACACCACATGGCACGGACTAGAAGAAGAAGAAGAAGAAGAAGAAGAAGAAGAAGAAGAAGAAGAAGAAGAAGAAGAAGAAGAAGAAGAAGAAGAAGAAGAAGAAGAAGAAGAAGAAGAAGAAGAAGAAATAGCAAGAAAACAGGAAACAAAAAACACTGAAGCCACAGGCACACACGATTCTAACTATAGTCTGCCCAGAAATGAATGCAGTGATTAACGATCAATTATTTTGAAAACTGTCTGTTGCAACGTTATGAAATTTTTTCTGCCGTCTTATATTTACTCCCATCCAAGAAATATGTCTTTGACAGGACCAAAAACAGCTTAAATCATGGAAAGCGGCGACATTTTTTTGATGTTTTGGTGAAAAACTAGTGATTTCTCGCTAACAAACTTGTTTTACAGTAATGCCCCGTTCCACTACGCGAGGCTCTTATCATAAGGCCAATCCCATGTCCCACGTGAAAATTAACTATTCAACGCTAATATTTCCGTGTGAAGACGTAACACATTTAATAATGTGCACTTCATCTCTGACCCGTAAATTATATACTGCATATAAACAAACTCTGAAATAAACAAACTCTGAAATCTGCTGTACAATCTCCAGAACAAAAAAGAAAATTTGTTGGGTGGACGTAATGATAAGGTTATATGCTAAATCTCATCATTTTCTCTCAGTTGGTTACTGAGATATGGAATTTTATATTGGGGCAGACAAAAGTAAACAGACTATAGTCACCTTTCAATAGTCACCGCGGTCTCTTCGATGCTCGGCCACCTTCTACTTAATGCCAACCATTACATACGTATTAACGGTGAAAGCATCTCAGGGTGCTCGCCCTAAACATGCTCCAACAGAATGCACGGTAAACACGCACTGACGTCACAGTACGCCAGATAGCGCACTCCTGCTTCAGCGAATTAACGCGCCAACCCGACAATGAAGTGTGATGATTGATTTACTCTTCAGTGTTATCTTTCTAACGGGGAGTTCCACACGCCGCTCACTTGCGGCCACTCAAGCGAACTCTCTAGAACAATAGCATTAATAACAGCGGAATCATTGTGTCGTATTGTTTTCTTCTTTACTATATGAAACACAGCCACCGCCAGCTACTGCCTATTGTACCTTGCGGTGTAGGACAACGGGCCTGTTGATTGTCCACGTCTAATTTCTCTAATCAGTTTACAATTTTCATTTGTTTCTGGTAGGACTTGGTCATCGATTTTTCTATTTGCCCGTGGTATACTTTGCATTTTTCTCAGAAACCACATTTCTACAGCCATCAGATGTTTTTTCAGCTTGGCTGCTCATTGCCCACTCTTCACATCCATACAATAGTACAGGCTGCATGTAGCAGGGGCTCCATAATCTAACTGTTTGTATTTCATATTCTTGTTTACGTCATTCTTTTGTTATTCTAATTGTTTTTGG